>VYXC01000804.1:664080-754675 GCA_013397175.1 Platysteira castanea
CTTTCCCATAGGCCAGGTTACTCAGAGCTCCATCCAACCTGGCCTTGAGCACTTCCAGGGATGGGGCACCCACAACTTCCCTGGGCAGCCTGCTCCAGTACCTCACCCCCTTCACAGTGAAGATTTTTTTCCCTAATATCTATTCGAAGCCTACTCTCTTTCAGCTTGAAGCCATTCTCCCTGGTCCTGTCACAACACGTAAAAAATCCCCCTCCATCGTTCTTGCACGCTCCCTTCAGGCACTGGAAGGACAAGAATGGAACCCTGTGTCCAGTTCGCCCCTGTTCTGCCTGTCTGAGGCTCAAGGCTTTCCCACGAGTCGCGGGCCCAGCCCAGGCCCTGCAATCCCAACGCGCTCCCAGCGCCTTTCCCTCCGGCCCCCNCCAAATTTCATTTTGTTTATGTGTGGGGTATTAAGGCTTCCGAAAAGTGACATACTCATTCCACTTTTTTTGTTTGTTATGTTTTTTCATTGCAATACATCCCTTCATTATTTTGTTATTTTGTGTACGGAATGCTTATGTTGTTGCACATGAAATAAAAATTCATTTGAATCGTCTTCACTGTTCAGTTTCCTATGCCAACGTTTTAAATTTTTGTTTTCATACACCAGATTCTCATAATGTTGTGGCCATGTGATGGCTCATTTTAGGCTCATGTCCTGTCCATGCAGCCCCCCAAGCTGTGTCCTTCCTGCCTACCCTCGCACTCTGCATGTCCTCTCTTAAGTTCTCAAGGAATGGGTTCATACAAGCATCTCCCATCCTTTTTATGCCCGTTGCCTTTTACTGTAGGGCTTTTTTCCCCAAGGGACTTCACAAAAGTAGCTGGTATCATAACCCCAAGTCTTGGCAGAGAAGGAGATTTGCCCAGGGCTGCCTGCAAGCCAGAGATGAGGCTGCTGGAAGCACAGAGAACTTACAGGTTCTTCTGGATGCTGTCCCACGGGGACTCATGTTCAATGAATGTGTTTTGTGCATCCTTCCAACAGCCTGCTTCTTCCATGTCTGCACACTTCAGTGACATGGATTTCATTTAGTATTTCATTTCAGGGTTTTCTAAGGACCTTCAGGCTGAAGTTACTGCTAAGACAATGTTACACTGAAACCAAATTTAAGATTTCCGTACCACAACAGCACTTTGATGGTTACCACGTGTATTTTCGGTCTTTAAGAACCTGAAAATAGGTTGGTCAGCACTGTAGATCTACAGGTTTGTAGTTCCATTGCAGAATGTCCTCACACTGAAAACCTGAAATGGAGCTGAGTTTTTGGCAGTACATCAAGAGCAGTACTGTGAGGGCACAGTGCAGGGCCCCGTAAAGGTCCAGCAGCCATCAGGGACGGGAGCAGATGTCGTGGGAGGTGGCACCTGGCTCCCCATTAACTTCTGCCCCTGCACAGCTCCCAGCTGATCCCACAGTCGTAGCAGATGATGGAATTTGACACACTGTTTTCCCACAGCAGTGCAGTCCTTGGCAGTTGTCAGTTCATGTTGTGGTGCTTCTTTCTGTGGCTGCAGGTTGATCTGACGGAGAGACTGGATTTAAAAAACCCAGCAACAAATCTGTCTCCCAGTTATTTTCAGTGCCATCTGACTAATGAATGATGCTTGTACCTGTTCTAGCACAGCTGGCCTTGAGCAGTGCTGGGATAGGGTGTCTAATCACAGCCGCAGTTAAATGCTTAAAATAGGGAACATAAATAGTCTTTCCATCCCGAATACTGTAAATACTTCCCATCATTCCTGCAGAGATTGCAGGACAGCACAGGTCAGTGTGTGCCTGGTCCAGCACGAGCACCCAGCGCTGCTCCCCTGTTGGAGCCCAGCACCTGTCTTTGGCTGAGGATGTAACAACTCACCTCAGCTGACCAATTTCAGATGAGAGTTTATAGTCCATATTTTCAGCCTGATGGCAAGGATTTCATTACATCTGCTCTGTAGACCAAACTTTATTTCACCTGAAGTTATTTTTTATTGGAAGAATAAATCTTGATTGAACCGTTCAATCCATATCTCTGTCATTAGTCATCCTCTTTGGTGCGCTGATAACTGCAGTTACCTGACAGGAGTTTCAGGGGCTTGAGGTAATCATATCATTCTTGAAGTTAATAAAGTGCTTATTGTAGTCTTGGGGGCAAAATGTCTCTGAATAAAACATGCTTAAAGTTTAGTACCATTGGTTCGAACTCTGTGTTACCAGGAGGCTTTTTATCGAAACAGGCTTTAAGCATGGAAATGGCTCTTTCTCTAATAAAGCCATTTTCAGAGGTCTCTGTTAGGAAAATGGTGAGCACAGAACTATAGAAGTTAGTATTATCTTCCAGACAGGAAGATTGTTCTTTTTCACAGTAATAATTCCATATATATGACAAAGCTTATTTAAAGAACTTACTGTGTTTGTATCATATTCCTACTTGCCTTCATAGACAGGCATTAGAATGTTTATCTTTTGTTAAAGAGGAACAGAAAGGGGACCTACTAGCGGTTTAAAAAGTACGTTTTAAGTCTACTGTTTGTAAATACAGGCCATGCATTTTGTGAAGCTACTCTCTAAGTTGGTAATTTCAGAAAAACCTTACAGCTCTGTGACAGTAGCAAGCTCTGCTTTCTTATGAACAATCAAGTTTCATCAGCTTATTAAAAAAATGCATGACAGTTCAGGTAGCCCGTCTGCTCAGCTTGAGTTTGTGCAATGCACACATCAGTTGCCTGCTGGTGTCCTGAAGAAAATGAAGATTTTTCCTCCAGACCCTTCACCATGCTCATTGGCCTCCTTTGGACACTCTCTAATAGCCTAATGTCTTTTTTATATTGTGGTGTGTAAAACTGAAGTGGTAGTGTTAGAAAAGGAGTAATTACTTGGGCTTGCTGTGGGCAGACGTTGGAGAAATTAGAGGGTGGATAATAGCAGTAGAAATTATAGAGTAGCTTGAAAAAGAATTTGGTTAAATGTCAAGAAAACAGTTTCTGTACAGATTATTCTAAGCTGTTATTCCAAACATGCAAGAAAACCTGAAAGGACGTTTTGTCTAGACAACATAAAGTTACATCATCATGGAGTCACTGTGTCTTGCCGTATGTTGCCCCTTGCAGCTTTAGAACTTGGGGGTAATTCATCTCACTGGACAGGGAGAGGGAGGAAATAAATAGTTTATGAAAATACACTGCTGAGAGGGGCTAAAGATTGATTCAAGTGTCCTGAGGTGAAGGCACCAGAATGAATGAGTCTTTATTGGCTTCGACCAGAGAGGGAGGTCCTGCAGAGCCTACTTAGCAAAAGCTTTCCTTAGAGGACACATCTTCTTTGAGCAGCAAGTCCAGCACAGCAGGGGAGAAAAACATGCAGAATTTCTGAGTTTTGGATCTCACAGAAGTGATTTTCATTTCTGATCCCTATGATTGTCTGAAGAAGTGGTGGTTTTATCAGGAAAATGTAAATAGCACCTAAGCATCCCTAAATGTGGGAGTGAGAGTAGTTTAAAGATAGGGTGGAGGACAGGAATTTACATTTCTGAAGCAGGAAGATAGTTCTATATCCCCCTGTCACATGTTTATTTGTTCTTGGGGTTTTTTGTTTGGTTTGCTATAGTGCAGAGTTAGGAATAGTAAGTGTCTTACTTGGAAAAAACACAATCTTACCATCTCCAGACCAAAGCTGTGTAACCATAGTTATGGGGTGGAAACAAAAGCCAAAAGGCAGAAGATCTGCAGAGCATGAGCAGAACTGTGGATGCCCCTGAGGAGCATCTCGATTGAAATTGGAGAATCCATGAGAATAGCATCCCTTGCTGTGCTGTCAGCTTGGACAAGCCACATGCACTTCCCAGACCAACATTTCCCGTCTCCAGCTCTCCTCCTACAAGTCTGGGGTCTGAAGAACGTACACATCTTATCAGTGAAGTCATGTGTCATAAATCTGATGAATGAAGTGCAAACTTTATGTAGCAACAGCCTGTGTGTACTGTGTGTCAAACTTTATTCTTTTATTATGTGTGTGTATGTATCCCAGCACTGTACAGCTGGCCAGATGTGGCAGAGAGACATATTACCTAGCCTAAGAGCTGCTGAATAGTGCAGTAACATAAGTCTAAATAACTTTATAAATAGTCAAGTTGGGCTCAGTAGCAGTTCCTAAAACCCATTAAGTAGAACATTTAACAGCTTTCTTTGAAAAACATGGTTGAATGGTCTGAGTATTGTCACCTGGTTGGTTGTTGTATTCATTGGGTTGTAAATACAGTTTTTAAGATTTGCTTCTTTTCTGTTGAGTGTTAATATTGTTACAAGGTTAAAAACCCCATAGTCATTCTTATGTGAAAATGCCATTAAGGACTTCATCTACATTCAGAAACCTACAGTCTTTTAAACAACACAAATGTTCACTGCGACATCATTTCGTTTGGACTTAAAGCTACTGAAGGGACAGGGTTAGACAAAACATGCTTTGCTTGCCCTGTAGCTGGTTTGCAAAGTTGATTTGAAGCATTAAAACTGACAAAATCATTAAATGTGTAGGATAAATCCTAGGTAAAGAGATTGCAAAGCCGGGCAGGGTGTGGTTGGTGGAGTTACCACACACAGCAGTCAGGCTGCATGAAGGCTGCCCTCGGGCTGTCACAGGAGAAATGGGAAATGTTTCAAAAGCAGAGCAGCACTGTGGCACCCTTCAAAGCCAGCTGGAGTTAGTGCTCTTCCCACAGTATGGAAAATGCCCTGTTGAAGCACACTCCATCCCCACGGGCAGCTGGATGGGGTGGCAAACAAGGACCCAACACAGGCCCTTCTGTACTCATCAAGTGTCACTTGATATTCTTGATGGAGAGTGTGTTGTTATCTCCATTTGAAAGTGGTTTGTTTCATCCCTGGAAATGTGGAATCTTATTCAAGTCACAGTGGCACCCAAATTGTTACATTTTCCATTTCTCTACTGTACATTTAAGAGCTTTGTGCATATGTTGCTTTCAAGTTGCCTGTGTTCTCAATTTCCTGTGTAATTTGCATGGGTTCTTCACAATAAAAAACTGTGGAAGATAGTATTTGTTTATTAATGAAATAATTATAGAAGTGTAAAATCAACAGGGTAGGTTTAGAAATAGGAGCCATGAAATTCCCCTTTAAAATTATTTTGATAATGAAATATTTAGTGTATGTCCCCTTGGTCTGATTGTATTTAATTGAATTGAATATTTTAAAGCACAAACGAGGCCTTGTGGATAATTTAGAAAACTATTCACTTTAAAAACAGTTTCACCTTTGTCAATTATTTTCTGCTTTCTTTATAGCTCTCTCTTTTTTTAAAATAAATAATATTTGCATAAGTATAAGATGTTTTACAAATGTTTACCTACCCTGATGCTTCATCCCCACTTCAGTGATACTCTCTCTGCACGACATCACACTCATTTCCACAGTGACCTACTGCTACGGGGCATAGCTGCTGGAGCAGGGGGTCTTTCTTGTAAATAAGGTGCTATGCTTTCCATCACAGACCTTGAATAATTCACTAAAATTTAAGTGCATGATAACAGCTTCCTCGAAGTTAAGCTAATCTGAGCATAGGTTTGGTCAGTGGTAGTGTACCCGGGCAGCTACACTAAAGAGCTCATGGAATGTGTGCTATTATCTACAAGAAAAATGTGTTTTTAATAGTGGAACATCATGAATTATTGATATCACTTCCTAATAAGTGTTTACTGCAATTTTCTGTGCTCAGGAATTTAGCTGCCTATGATGGTGTTTCTTAGCAAGACCAAATGTTAATTCCGTTTTTCTCTTGTGTCTCATAAAAGTATTTGCAGCTGCATACTCGCAGAAGTAAAGTTGGTTATTTGCAGTGCCACTTCAAACCTGCTTTTCATTTTCTTTCTGCAAGCACAGGCAGCCTGTCCCAGCCCCAGGCAGCAGCGTCCAGGCCCTGTGTGCCAGGGAGGGGCAGTTTTCCAGCTGGGGTCAGGGAGTCAGCTGCAGCCCAGCCTGGCAATCCCTGGCTCTGGTGCTTCCATCCAGCGCCTCCCGCCACCAGATTCCATGGCAGAGTAGCTGAGTAATTCAGCTCAGCCCCAGTCAGAAGGGAGCGCGGGTGCACGTCCAAGCTGGATATGGAGATGGAAAGCAGGATGTCAACCACATAGAGGAGTAAAATAGTGAATTTCACAGCAAAGTCGTTGAATTGATGGCAGCAAGAAAACAGAATAATGCATGAGCTCAAATTTATTGAGGTTCTTGTGCCTCTCAGTTGCATGAAATCATCTGCAGCACTGTTTCAGGCTCTCTGCAGTCTTCCTCTAGCATCTGTGCATCCATTTGTGCTTGCTCTCCTTTCTTGTGTTAAATTAGCTCTGCCTAGAAAGGTTAGAAGCCTCTAATTTTTTTTTCCCTCTGAAATGCCAAAGATAATATGCCCTGGGCTGTATTCAATCTCCTTTCTTACACTGCTTTACCTTAGACCTCTTTAACGAGAACAGCTTGAGGTAACACCTCTTATCTTAATCTTCCATTACTCGCTTGGTGAAGCCAGGTAAAATACTATTTCTTATGGGAGTAGCCAAAAATCTATGCTGGGCAAACACTGCAGTTGTGTGTCAGGGTGTTAGGTGGGTAATGGTCCATACATGAATGCATTTATACATTTATATTCATTCAATATTCATTCAATATTCATTCAATATTCATTCAATATTCATTCAATATACATTCGGTATTGCCTTTGGGCAATATTGAAAGATCAGGCTCACAGTGGAAAAATATGTTGTTGAGGGGTTTTCAGGAGAGAAACAAGTGAGAATTTGGCATTTCATCCTGCTGGAGATACTGATCCGTCGGATATTCAGACAATAATATACCTGTTAAAGTCCACGTTTTATTAATTGTCCTGCCAGCTCTTTCTTTGCTTAAAATCGAGAGATTTTAATTGTGTGATTCTACTCCTAGTTGTGTAGGAGTACAATTGCTAGGAGTAAATGGCTTTAAGTAAAACCTAACTCTTAGCACTGCACATCACAAGAAACTGAGGACTGGGTTCACAGACTTAGTCCAAAAAATTACTTACTCATCAGTGGTGGTGATTTTACAAGCAGAGAAAATAGGTCACTTGCACCTGCTGCAGGTTTATGCTTCATGTAAAAGGGTGGAAAGCAATAGAAGGGAAATGATCATTGCGGTTTTTTTTGCAGGGAAGCTTGGTCGCTTTCCACCGAGGATGCATTCCCACGCCACTCCCGACAGCCGAGCTGTCCCCCATTTTCCAAGGTCTCACCTTACTGAAGCAGTTGCCAAAGCCAAGGCAGGTGGAGGTGGCAGTGGAAGCACCGGTGGAACTGGGAGAGGTCTTGTGGGACAGATTATCCCCATATATGGATTTGGCATCTTCTTATATATCCTGTACATTTTGTTTAAGGTAAGACCAACATAAATTGAAAAGTCAGGGAAATAACTCAAAAAACTTTGAAAAAAACCATGATACTCTCATTTCAGTACCTTGTTCCATTTCAGCTGTGCTCAAAAAAATGCTTCTGCTGGACCTTTGCCTGGTGGTCAAAAGATTGGACTATCCCGTGGGTTTTGCTGTTGCAAAGATTGTAGCTAAGAATGCCGGGAAGGATTTCTCTGATCCTGCATTGCCCTCTGACCTCTTACAAATTTTTTAAGGATTTTTTCCCCCTGGAAAATGTCCATCTCTAGAGCAACGTTAGATTAATTTTGAATATACGCATAGTATTCTTTTCCCTGTTTTAAGTGGCTACATGTTATATGTACTGTATATGTCACATGTTGCTATTTGTGCCAAGAGTCTTATAGGAGTTTTCAGCTGTCTGTTGCTCCCAGGCGTCTTCCAGCTTTCCAGTTTTGCAGCTGGGTGTGCTTTTCTGTGGCTGCCTTCTGGCATGCTTCAGTTTTCTGTATTTTTTTTCTGTTGCTGCTGGGGCTTATCTGTTCCTGTTGCTGTAACTCATTCAAGGGCCATGGTTTTTTCCTCATCAGCTGGCTTCCAAGGGAAGAACTACTCCTGCAGAGCGGAAATGCCCTACTGCTACACCTGGGAACATGAAGAGGAAAATCAGTGAGTGTGATTCTGAGTTGTATCTGTGTAGCTGTTGACTCTGTAATGGTCCAACAGAGTTGTTCAAGTTCTGGGTGCACTGTAAAGCTGATGTTCCCTCTCCCAAAAAACCCCAAAACTCCCCAGCATCATCTGTGTTGGAATGAGCAGGAGTTAAAAAGAATTAACTGCACCGTCACTTTCTAATCTCATTCAGCCAGTGAGGCTGTGATAGCAGCCTGATCCCAAGCCCTTCTGGAAGGAATGGCTTTTCATGAGGTTTGCTGAATTAACTGCAGGGATTTGCTGAAAAGCTGTGTCGCTGATGATTAAAAATGGATAATAGGATGTCCAGCTATAATTATTCTATAATCCCTTGTAGTCTAGTAAGAGCATAGAAAGGTACCATAAAAGCTAGTTTCAGTTTTTTGAATTGGTGAATTCTTAGCCATCATCAGGCACTTCCCTAATTTGTCCCTTTCTTTTTGCAATGCATAGTTTTCAAAGATGCAATAAAGAGAGCAAATAATATTCTGAAATGTTAATTTGATTTTCCCTAAACATTGGTGAGATAGATTCAAGTACTTGTAGGCACTTATTAGATAAATTAATAAGCTTATTACTGAGGATTGGAAGAGTAGTTACCATTACAGCATTTAAATGTGTTATGTTTAGCTGGCTAAACTGTAATAGGAAAGAAAAGTACTTAGGGCTTTATAAAAAGTGGTAGCAGGAAGGTAATTCTCTTAACATAGCTGTAATTATCTTGACATTAATGCACATATTAGGAATACCTAATGTACTCAGTGCTGTAGATTGTGTCTCCAGTGCACTTGTACTGCATTGTGCCTGGTAATTTTGGGCAGTATATTAGCAATGGTAATTGTGTTTTTTTTCTCTGATGCTTGGTGAGAGAAAGTAACTTCTCAGTAAGTTAACTTTGCCATCATTATAGCCCAAGAAATAACAGTGAAAATTACTGTGCCTTTTTCTAAAGCTCTTCATTTATATTCCTAAAGCATTCATGGCAAGCTGTAGCAGAGCAGGGGACAGGTCACTGGATTAGGAACCTGAAGACTGAGTCACCACTTACACAGTGACTTGGAGGAAGGAACTTCCTTTCTCTTTGCCTATTTCCCTTCCTCTTTTTTTAAAGTCTCAGACATGCAAAATAATTACATCAGTGTTGCATTAAGTGATGACAAGCTGTGCGGAATAGAGATCTTTCTAAAAACAGGATGTTTGGGGATTGATTTCTCCATTCTTACTCTGCTGAAGTTGCATTGTGCCTTTGTGCTGCTTAAATGGGTGTGCCTAAAGCAGCTGAATATTTCATTCACCCAGGCTGGTTTCATTTTGTCCTGCAGTGGGGAGCAATGGAGTCTCAGCTGTAGGATTTGGAGCATGAGCTACAAAAGCCCAACAAGGAGCTCAAGCATTTTTCTGGCATCCATGCTGTTGCATCTTGACTGTCAATGCTTTCAAAAAGCCAGCTTGGGTGTTCCTGCATTGTGTCTACTATTGTACTATGGCCACACTCTTCTTAAAAAGGTGCAACCACGGCTTTGCTCCCCAGGCAGGTACCATGGGCTCACTGTTGTTCATCCCAGTGAGCCTGGCACACCTGGGCAGGGTTGGATTCAAGCCATCAAGCCCAGGAACTTCATTCTCTTTGAGAAAGAAGTGGCTTCTCAAACCTTGGACTCATTAGAAAGTGCTCAAATGACCTTTTGTTTCTGCTTCCAGTGTTGTAAGAGGGAAATTCCATGTTAACTCTTAATTCTGCAGGAGACAGGAAAAAACCCCAATCAAACAAACACACAAAAACCCCCACAGAGTTTTCTTTTCTTAAACTGTAATCTCCAGGGCATTTCCAGTGGCCCACTCATTGCTTATTGGGAGGTAGCTTGGGAGCATTTGAAAGAAGGTTCTTTCTGTGTGTCCTGTTACCACTGGTATTACTCTTCACCTTGTTAGGCCAGGAAAAGTAGGTAGGACTCTCCAAGCTGAATGTTTTAGTTTCCTTACAGTTTGGTTTGGTAAAGCATTTGCTACCTGTGATAATGGGACAGGGATACGTTTTCAAAGCTCCTACTGAGAGATCTTGGGATTTTTTGTTTGTTTGTTTTACAGCTGACTATGAACTCACTCAGCTCCAGGAAAGACTGAGAGAGACAGAAGAAGCTATGGAAAAATTAATCAACAGAGTAGGACCTATGTATGACAGGTGTGTTTCAAATTACAGCATTTTAAAAAGAGATTCTACTCTGATTAGAAATTAACCTTTCTTTCATTATATACGTTAAAATAGCATTTTTATTGCTACTTCAAATTATAGAAGTTCGATTTTACACATCACAGTTCGTGTTCTGCAGTTTTTCTCTTTTCAGCATCTATATATAAAATAAATAATTTTTTCCAACTTCATTTTCCTTAAGCAGAAAAGCAACTATCCCTGTTTCCCCCTTTTGTACAGAGTGTTATTTGGAAGAAAATGACAGGTATGTGTAAACAGAAGATAAACCATATACATTTAAAGTACATAAACCAACTTGTTTTATGTGACCAAAGTAATATCCTGAATCATTCTTTTCCAGTTCTGTGGATTGTTTTCCTAAATTGAAATTCTGTTATAATCTATGTAAATTCCTGTTAGAATAACCATGAAATATTTCTTTAAGGCAGAATTGTGTAATAATCTGATTACATAACTTAGTTCCACCCTGTAACCAGTAAATTCATGCATTTGCTTCTAAATATAAAAGACAAAGGGTTGTAAAATCAGCATTCAAAATTTTGTTATGTTTATTAATGTTTCCTACAAATGATATCACCAGTTTACATTACAAAGAAACACTGGCAACAAGTCTATGTTTTTCATAAGGAGTAAAAAGAACAGATCAATAGGACACTGCATAACTGCAGTGTTTGAAAACTGAAAAACCATAAATATGAAGGTGAGGTTTGCAAAAAACAAGAGCTGCTGTGGTTGTAAATCATGTTAGCTTTGTCTGGATCAGCCAAGTCCTGTTTTAACCCATCCTGTAGGAATTCTGTGCTGAACGTGCATATTTTGTTGATTTATGCCTCAAACCACTTCTCTTTGAGTGTAGTTTTGCCCACTTTGTGCTGTGCCCTGTATTGTCCCAGGCAGACAAGGTGCCCAACTTGCCCCTGTTCAGCCAGGTTCCAGTGGGAGAGCCCCGAAACTGCCCTGGGTTTGTTAATGGAACAGAAGGATCCTGCTTTGACTAGTACTCATCTCTGTTCTGGAGAGCTGACACAATGCTCCACACGTACCTCTAAGCTGACAGAAATAGGCTTATGAGCTGCCCAGATATTGTGCTGACTCTCAGGATGGAATATTTTTTGTACTGAGAAAATTGGTTTAGGGTCTGATCCAGTATTTGTTCCACTCTGTGTTATTGGCCCAAAGCCTCTATTTAGTAGAACTTCCCTTCTTTGTTCAAGCAGACTATTTATATGGATGGGTCTAAAGGTCTCCGGGGAAATGAGAATCTGAATCCAATGAAGAATATTGTATGTTGCCTCTTTGAAGAGGGGGGAAAAGCACCTCTTGATGGAGCAAATAGCTGTTTTCAAACACTTTGAAGCTTTCTTAATCTAGTCATTAATTTCACTAATACTGGATAAATCTATTAAAATAAAACCTATGGCTAGATCAGAGTACTGAGCTAGGTTTATTCAATCTGGGTATTGATAGATTTAAATAAAAAAGGAAAGAGTAAGAGAGTAACAATTACCTGAGCTTTATTTATTGTTATGCAGTTAAACAGAAACCCTTACACAGAAAAGTCAGGAGCAGAAATCACTGGTATCAAGTTTAAGCTGATGCTGAAAGACCCCAGGTGAGACCATGGCCTTTTAC
The DNA here is from genome assembly GCA_013397175.1 of Platysteira castanea. NCBI lineage: Eukaryota > Metazoa > Chordata > Aves > Passeriformes > Platysteira > Platysteira castanea. The sequence continues at coordinate 676,011 of VYXC01000804.1, forward strand.
ACCAGGTATGGCAAAGCAAGAGCCAGCTGGACACGTGGAGCTTTAGTAACCAAACCAAAGGTCGTATTCTGCACTGTCACAAAACCTGATGTGTCACCACACAGTGCTTGTCAGAGTGCTGAGGGCTGAGCTCGTGCCTCAGTGTTCTCTCACTGTACCTCAGGAGCATTCTCCCAGCTGAACTGCTCCCAAATTCATCCTGGCTTTCTCCTGGAGCAGATTCTTAGAATCCAAAGACATTCTAGTCTTGTAAATTTTCTTCAAAAAAATTGCTTTTGAAATCTGGATTTCAATTTCAATTTCAATTTCTGAATTTGAAAGGATCATTTATTCTCAGAGAATTCTGTACCACAGAAAGAAATTCTGTTTCAAAGGAATAATATAACTGTGCTGTGTGATTTTATTTTGCTTTCTTTTGTAGCAAGTGTACATGTTGTTTTCTTGCTATGACTTATCCTGCTCCATTTCTTTGCATTTCAAATTCATTTCAGTGAGGTGAGGCTGGAAGACCTCTCAATACTATTAGCTGGTTTTCTCAGACGGAATAGCTACTATTACCCAGCCCTGTGTTGTAGAAAATAGCAGCCAGAAACTTGGATTTGCTTCTTTTTTAAAGGAGGTTTGAAGGCCAACCTCCAAACCAGCTGAGGAGACCTCCTTCCAAACCAGCGTACCAGCTGGAATTGCTACACCTTTAAGCAGAGAAACATCTTTCCAGAAATGCAAAACTATCCAGAAGTACAAGTGCAGATACTTCTAATAAGGCCTAGCATGTTGTAGGAAGAAGCAAGGTAAAGAAAGCAAGAGGAAGAAAGAGCTGCCTGGCCAGGTTCTCAACAACGTAACCAAAAACTTCTATTCCTGGTAGTAAGGTAAGAGGTAGAAATAATGCAGCTCACCTACATGTTTTTAAAGTCCTGTTTACCAGGCTGTCAACTGGAAAAGCTTTCCTTTTTGGCATAAATTGAGCAAAGGTGATATGGAAGAGTGAGAGGCTCCACGGGGTGCCATTTCTTGGGATGTAGCTGCATTTTAATAGTGATTATTTTAGGATCAGGAAGCTAAAAAAATATCAGCTAATATGTCTGAGGTGCCATTTCAGATTGTTTAGATTATTTTCCCTGCAGTCATGATGGCTTTTTGGAAAAGGTTCTGATCTCAGAGTAAAAATAGGAAACTTTTATTTTACCTGTTAGTGAGCACTTTGGGACTCTACAAAGGGTAAGTATTGCCATTATGAAAAGTAATAGTTGTGTTGGAGCTACAAATACAGAGAGCAAAAATAATGACCTTTTCTTACACTGTAAACCTTCTGCATCTGTTATCCTCTTAGTATTCCTAAGTGCATTATATCCTGGTAAATCTCCCTTCTGCAGGCAGCCAGATGTCTTATACACTGCCAGCATCCTGCAGTAAGTCTTCCCAGAGGCCTTAAATGAAGTCAGAATAACACATGGGCTTTAGTTTCTCCATCTCTGCACAGAAATTTGCCTTTTAAACAAGGCATTTAGAGGAGGAATACTCTGAAAGAGCCCTTGTGTTGCAATAAGACAGTAGTGTTTTCTAATGAGGGTATCCCCCATATCAGGAATTTTCCTGTATGAAATGCCACAGTGATGCAGCTGATTGATTGATCCTGTTATCTGAGCTAGCTTATCTGCTCAATGTGCTAAAGAGATAGGCCCCTCTGTCTTCATCCAACTGATATATATTCAAATTGGGTACAGTTTTGTCTGTAAAAGGAGGATTTGTTTGGCAATTCCGTCGCAGCCTTGGTCAAAGGCTGCTGAAGCCATTCCTTTTTGCGGGCCTCTTCACATCTCAGATTCCACATCTGCATAAGCCAGGCTTTTGGGAAGATGCTGCCTCACACCGTCAGTAGTTTGTGGAAGAGCTTGCCACCACAACTTGGGGGCATTCAGTACAACCTACATGTAGTGTTGGGATATCAGCTTTTCAAACTGTGGGGCAAAGTGCTCCTTGGTGGAAAAGCAGAGAAGTGATGTTTTGCCTCGTGACCTCAGTGAAAGAGTTTGGGTGGGTGCTAATGAAACCAGCTCCCCAGCTCAGTTCAGTTACACACATCTGTGTTTGCAGCTGTGCACAAAATCCAGCCCAGGACCAGCACTGCCACCACCATCACACCAACCAGCAGTGGGGTGCCAATCTTTGCTTTAAACCAGTGTGACTTTGCTGCCCTTAGTGGAGCAGCCATCGTGTCACCATCATTCCCATGTAGGCAGAGTGGCACAAAGTACCTCCTGGAGTGCTGCTCCAGCCCCAGCAGCTGGTAAGAGCAAAACCTGAAGATGGACATTGCAATTTATTAGAATTCAGATAACTACAATGAGGTTTACACAGATACAGCCACCTAGAGCCAAATCTGTTTCTAGATCCCATCTTCCCATCTCATCCCTACGATTCACTGAGCAGCCTACTCAGTGAATCTGCTCTTGGAGATTATCTGTCTGCTTTCCAGACCAGAGATCACCAGAGATTATCTGTCTGACCTCACATAGCACCTGCAGTTCAGCATTCTGTGCATGCCAGGGCCACCCTTCTCAAGTAGCTGGGGGCAACAGATCCTGACTGAAACACAGATCCAAAAGGGTGCTGGAGGAGTGGTTTGAACTGCATTACTGCTCAAGAACAACTTAAACCTCAAGATACCATAACTTTAAGCTCAGGATGAAACAAGCACCACTGGTCAGAACCATTTTCACCCCTGGTGCCAGTCAGTGTCTTTCTTATTCTGACCTACTGAGTTAACAGACCGCAGAGCACCCCCTTCCAAATACTACTTTTTTGTCCATAAGATTTTTAGTCTTTTTTTCTTTTCAGAGCAAATAACATGTAACATAAGACTACATGATCTTATCTATTGGAAACATTTTTATTACAGCAGTAATTGTATTACCTAAGCAGTAATAATTACTAGATTCAACAGTGTAGAACCAGTCAAAAGTTTGCTTTGAATCTGATAAATATCTCAGTCCTCTCCCTCTAATTCTAAAGGGCAAGTGACAGTTAAATGTAACACCTTCTTTGCATTTTTAAATCTTCCTTCCTATTTTTCCCCCCCACCTCCCCACCAGGCTGCATTGTTGACTGTCTATAATGACAGGATGACCTGTCCAACTTGCAGATTTCATGGTCATAATGAGGGATCATTAGAGTCTTGAGACTAATGACTGTGAGAAACTTTGATCAGCCTCACAAGCTACACATGTAGCACAGGTTTAGAATTTCATTTCCTTATAATACTTCACACAAGGCACCGCACTCTTAATTCTTACCTAACACACTTTTAAAGGCAAGAAATTTCTGTAGTGTCTTTTGTACCATAATTCTTTAGTGTGTGTCATTTTCGTCTTGCTCTCACATTGGCTTTACCTGCCTTCCTTTACCTGCTTAAATGTGCAGGCTTTTTGGATGAAGGGATGAACTGTACACAGCTGCAGTGCAGAGCACACGCAGATGTTGAGGGGGGATCACACTCCTCGATAGGTTTCTCCAGACTGTGCAGCTGGCACGGACCAAACAGTTGGGTTCAAACTCTTTTCATAGCTTATAATAACAGTGGACTAAATTCTGGTGTCTAATATTTTCTAGCAGGACTCAAAATGTTACAACAGACCAGGAAAAAATGTTACTTCAACAACTCAGAGAAATTACTAGAGTTATGAAAGAAGGAAAATTCATCGATGACATCTCTCCTGAGAAGGAAGCTGAGGAAGCTCCTTACATGGAGGATTGGGAAGGTAAGCGAGAGCCTTTCTTACCATTACCCTTACGAGAAAAATTGAAGAAAGATTACTCACAGTCCCAGATCCTTTCAAGGTTTTGGTTAACTTTATCCTTCCTTTCCTTTTAGTGTTCAAAACTTTGCAAGAGGTTGCTTGGCTTTTTCTTTCCCAACCATAACAGAAAAAAGTAGATTTTGAGGTATACAACATTTCTTTTAGTGTAAACACTGCACTATCTGCTGCCCAAAGTGGCATATGAATATTCACATATGCTCCATCTGCTACTGGGGCTTGGCTGCTCTAGATTTATATCTTTCCCTTTCTTTGCTGGGCTGGATGTCATGACAATCATAAAACCCCTGGAAATCAGAATCAGTGTGTTTTAGATAACTTAGAGTTTTTATTTTGATTAGGCATTCTTTGTTTGCTGCAGTGTTGTAAAAGTCAACTCCAGGAAATCTATCTTTTAAAAATTATTTATTTTCATGTCCTTTCCATTCCTGGGTGTTTACCTGCTACATAAATGTGTTTTCAAGATATCTTACTTGAGCTGCTCACTATCATAATTTTAAATGCAGGCTTAATTTCTTGCTTTTTAAAAAGCTTTCAGAAATGATCCAAAACATAAAGCATAAACAGTGGCCTTGAGCTCTGTTCATAAAGTCAAGTTTATGATGTTTTTTCTAAAATGAAATGCACGAAGTCATTGATGTATCTGTCTTTTCAATTTTCTAAGTAATGCTGTTTATAGCAAGTGTTCAAACCACGGATCAGTCAATCTGTAGGCAAAAAAAACCCCCGATCCATTTAAAGATCTAAGACACACCGTTTTTACCTGTTAGCCCCCATAGCTTCCAGCAAAGCTCAGCTTTCGCTTCTGAAAGTCAGGGTTGATATCATGGCTTCCTAAAAATAAGTGAATTTTTTTAATCATCTCCCAAGGAGACATGCTTTGCACATTCTTGCCATGGATTTATTACTGTGATGTGTACATGGCATTAAAGAGATGACACTTACACTGGCAGTAGAAAAAACAACTGTCCTGGCCAACTTTGCATGCCCTGCTCAAGTCACGACTATTAAATGCTGGTAATACTCCAAGCTGCGTATCCCTTTATTCCTAAGGTTATCCAGAAGAGACCTATCCTGTCTACGATAATTCCGATTGCCTCAAGCGCAAGCAGGACACAATCCTTGTAGATTACCCTGACCTGAGCCAGCCCTCTCCAGAAGAGCTGGCAGAAAGAATGGAGGGCATGGAAGATGAGGAGGATCCTTATGATGAAACCCTGCTAAGTGATCTCACCATGGGAGTGGGTGGTCAGGATTTAATGCAGGAAAAGGATGAGGTAACTCTCATCCGTGAGGAGAAGAGTGACCTTCCCCCCAACCAGAGCACTGGGGAGTGCTGCTGTTGCTGCGATGATGATCCTGCTGTCGTAGCAGAGAATGCTGGATTCCACTCGGACAGCTGCAGTGAAGTAGAAGAGGCAAGCCAAGAGGACCTGTCTGTGGAGTCAGAAAACGAAAATGCAGCACTGGAAAAGCAAAAAGTCAGTGATTCAGAGGAGACAGGCACGCTGAGAAAGCGCAACACCAAAGTACTTGATTGATAGGGACGACAGGATGCTATCCAGATGGTAAAGGTAGAGGTGATAAAATGTTATTCACGTGGTTTTTGTTCCCAGTGAAGTCTTCTCTGTGCTCATCTCCTTGTACCAACTGCATTCTCATGGTACCAGTCACATCATCTGCCTGAACTGGGAGCCAATGCCCTCTTTCATGCACTCATCATGGGTTACCAGGATGTTGCCAACAGTCCTTTGTCCTTGAGTTTTGAAGCTTTGTATTTTGGAGCAGATATTTGTGACTTGTTCCTTTTCAATTCCAAAGGAGCTGTCCTTGGTTTTGCTCTTTGTCATCCCAGAGTTAACCAAATGCCTCTTCTGACTTTTCCAAAAACATCTGTGTGCTACTAGTTAGGAGAATTAATCAAATCCGTATAATATATGAGTTTACTGGGATGCTGAAGGACAAAATATGCCTTCTTTCTCTTAGCTGAATGTTAACTGGTCAGCAGAGCAGGTCATAGTCACACACGTGACTCTCTCAACTCTGTCATTGCTCCCTACGCTTGAGAAACTGCTGTCACTACAATCCACAAAGCTCCTGTGATACCCCACCGCCCCTTTCCCAGTTACTCCGTGTTGTTGGAATGGTAGCCTAATCCATGTTGTGTTACTTGTGTGAGCAAGACTGAAGCTCTGTGATTTGTGTTTTAACTTTGCCTTAGCCGTGGTGAAATTCCCAGATGACTGCAGGAAGTGGACCACAATGTGTGAGAGCACTAAAAATATCCCTAGAGACCAAAACCAAAAAAAGCAGTGTTAAGGTTTGTCCGTAAAGGAGAGCACAGCATGAGGGGGACCCTCAGACTGAAGGTAGCAGGTAGGCTTTTCCTTCTGCCTGGAAACCTGCAGGTTCTCTATGCCCTTGGAATGTTGTTGCCACCGTCTTGTTGAGGGAACCCCAGGTATTGGATGAGGACGGTGCTGGAGCCAAGGGCTCCTGAGGGGAGGTGCTGGGCAGTCCCTGTGCCCAAGGGACAGCCTTTCTCGTACAAGCAGCATGGCAGGCAGCATGGGCCCCAGGAAAGGGGCCCTCAGCCCCTGGAACCCTCCTCCTTCTCCCTTATCTGGGCATTTTCCAGGCCACAGGCTCACCACAACCTGATGTATTGGGCCATGCTCCATGGCCCAGGCACTGTGGCTGTTTGTGATGTCAGCAGTCCCCTGAGAGCTCCGGGCTATGGAAGCCCGGCCCTCTGAGCTGCTCCCCTGCCCACCCAGCTCCGAGGCCCTTGGTGAATGTCTGGAAGGAAGAAAAGCCGGAGCAGCGAGGCGGATGGCAGCCTGCCTTTGTAAGGGATGGCAGCAGGGCCCCTTCCAGTGATGGCCAAAGAGGAAGGCATGTGCCAGGAGGAAGCTAAGGAGGCAATGGAAGAGGAGGAACAAAACCACCCCGCTGCCACCAGTGGCACCGCCCTCAGTTCCCTGGTCATGGCCATGCAGAGCCTGGCTCTGTGCCCACCAGGGAACGCCGTGCAGCCCAGGGACACCGGCCTGCCCGGGAGCAGCCGGAGCAGTGAGCTGGGAGGCCGCCCACCTTTGCCGGGGACAGCACACAGACACGTCCGACAGCAGCCAAACAGGGAGTCGCTTTCCCAGGGCCTGAAAAATGGCAATCGACAGTGCAGGAGGAGGAAGAGGAGGAGGAGGAGGAGCATCAGCCCTTGCACCATGAGAGCCATTGCCAGCATGGAAGGGACGACATCCAGTGCATGCCTCCGGGAATTCTGGCGGCTCAAAATCCGCACCCGCATGACTGAAAAATAAGCAACAAGACAAGGATGAAAATGCCGTCATCCTCCTTATTTGGTACTTTGGTGACAATCCCTGTGCTCCCATGACCTCTTAATTAGGAGTGTTTTTTAGAAACCTTTAGAAACTTTAGAAACTTTTATTTCTACAAACTTTCATGCCCACATCCTGCTTTTCTGATCCCACCTTACATCCTGGGGTTTTTTAGGCTATAACATCAACAATTTGAGACTAGGTTTTTTAAACAGAGTAAAATGATCATTATGAAGGCATGGAGCCCTAGGAACTTCTTCTTTCCAAATGAGCTAGGTAATATTATGGAGTCCCAGCCTCCACATGGGGCCTGTCCTGCTGGCTCACCCGTTCTATCTCCCAGCATCAACAATTATTTTGTTGATTGCCATGCATGATATGAGCCCTTCCTTCCCATCCCCTACCCCCGCCTTTCCTGGAGCTCCTCTGCTCTGAGCCAGAGGGAAAGGACGTAAACTGACTTGGCTTCCACCAAGCTGCTGTGCTGAGGTGACAGGAGTTGTCCCCAAGAGGGCCACTGAGGTTCCTGGGGTTTGGAGGTGGGGTTTCTTCAGTCTGAAGACAACGACATTCCCTGATGGGTGAGTGAAGTCAGCCTTGCATGACAAATACTAGCAGACCCAGCCAAGAGTGTAGACAGTAGTTTCTTTGGAGAAGCAGCAGATGGCAGTTCGGCCAGGAAGAAGTGCTGGCCTTCATCTGGAGGTCCCTTCTAGCTGCTTCATAAGAAATTCTTTTCAATACTGGGAAATAAATTTTAAAAAACCAAACCAATAAACCAAAAAAATAACAGCAAAAATTCTTTTTTCCTCTCTTTTCTGGGATTTTGGCGCGTGCCTATGGATTCTTCTGTCCCCTCTTGGTCTCCGCAGCCCAGGAAAGATACGGACGTGTGGGGTATGGGCCCAGCCCAGGCCTTGGAGATGGTGAGGAGTTGGAACCCACGGCACACAAGGGCAGGCTGAGGGAGCTGCCTGTGCTCACGAGGGTGGGGAGGTGCTGGAGCAGGTGGCCCAAAGAAAGTGTGGATGCCCCATCCCTGTAAATATTCAAGGTGAGGCTGGCTGGGGCTTTGACCAGTCTGGTCTAGGGTCAGCCTCACCCCAGTGTTCAGGCAAGCCCTTAAATCATTCCCCAGTAATCCCAAGGAAATGGAGGAGATGTGCTGGTGACCTCGAAGCCCTCCTGTGGATACAGGCACAGCCCAGTGTGAGACTGACACCCTTTCCCTGGATTGTCACAGCTGGCGAGCGCTCACTGGGTGTCGCTGGAACCGTGATGCTCCGTGAGGCACAAACCCAGGAGCACAGGGCAGGCATCCCGCTGGATCTGCACCCACCACGGGCCCCCGGGACACTCTGCTTTAATGAAATAAATTGGATTCCCTGGTCTGCACCAGCTCCAAGCCATGCTGGGCACCACACGGTGGGGTGCTGGCGGGGGCCACCTCCACGGAACTGCTCACATCTGGCCCTTGGTGCTGGGATGGGTGTGGGGAAGCACCCATGGCAGTGCCACCCACCACAGCTGGGGCAGCCCATGGGAAGGGCCCGTGCCACATCCGGAGTCACCACCCAGCCCCATTTTGTGTCCCAGCCCAGTGAACCCAGCTCTCAGAACCAGTCTGGAGCCCCAATTATGGGTCTGGCCTCACCACCCTTGTTCCAACGTGCCAGGTGCAGTCATTCCAAATGGACCAATAATCCACATCACCACAGGAAGGTGAGTTTGTGTTCATCAGGAGCTCCTCATGATGGGCATTGCTCTGCCGAGCTGCCAGTCCAGGTGGGAGCTGCCCAATCCCCTTGGCACAGCATTACTGTGTGCTCTTGGAATACCTGTTTTGTACCAGACGTTTTCTCCCAGGTTTGCAAAACCTCAGCCAAGGGGGTCCCCTTTTCCATGCCAGGTCTATTTCCAATTGTTTCAAGCACTACGAGGGACTTGAACCCCCTTTTTACATGAAAAACACGGAGCTGAACTCCCCTTCTACCTGTGCCTTACACGGACTCTAATCCCTTGCACCTTAGGAGTTGTTAGGGCTCCTTTAACACCTGTGACAGAGCTAAAGGCTCTGGATTTCTTTGCAGCACTGGCAGGAGAGAACGATACTAATGCAGGCTGGCTGGGTGGTGTCAGAGAGCCTCAAGAGCTCAGCCCTGAGGTGTCGATGGCCTTGGCAGCCCCTCCCCGGGGACCAGTGAGTGCTCTCTGCATGTAGCCAGCCACACCTCGAGCAGCAGCTCACCAGCAGCCTTCCAACTGGATTCCTCCTATATGTAATTATATCTATATAAATGTTTATTTATATGACATTTCCTTCTCTCCCTTTGCCTCAGCTTTCCCCCTTCTGAAACAGAAATGTCATTTGAGAAAAGGACCATCACATGTGTGTGTCCAGCTTTCTCTGTTAACTGCTCACTTCTAGTAGAAAACACTCATAACTTGAAGTAGAGTTTATCTGAACAAGATTCGGATTCTCAGAGAACTGCTAGTAAGTAAATCAAAATCATAGGTCAGAACATCAGCAAAGCTGGGAATTTGAGAAAAAGTCATAGAAGCTCAGGTGGACGCCCACTGGAAGAAGTCAGGCTGTTCAAAAGCACATTCTCCTTTACTTGTGATGTTTCCCAGCTGGCAAATGAAATGGCTGTACTTTTTGTTAAAGCTAAAAGAAACAGCACATGTGTTGTTAAAATGAAATATTATGATAAAACTAGATTTTAAAACCCACAAATGGGCTTAGTTCTCCCTGGATATTTGAGAATGGTTACAGATTGTTTCGGACATTCCATGGCATCAGGAAAAAAGCAAAAACTAAGATCACTGCTGGTCCCAAAAATACTCTAAAGAGCATTAGTTATCAAATAGTATTTGGAAAACAAATTAATATCTAAGAAGTTTATGACCTAACTCTTTGCCTCAACTCTGCCTCTCAATTAGTGTCTATATGTTGGGTTTTTAATTTTCCAGCTAAGAATAAAAAAATTATGCTTACCTTTGAGAACACAGAACAATTTTGTGCAATAATCTTCTATTTACTTGCACATCCTAATAAAATACTTTTTCTAACCTCATGTATCACAAACACTGGAGAAGAGAACCCAGGTAAGAGTTAGAAAATCATCTACATTTCAATGGTTTTATACTGACCACGTATTTCAAAGCACATGAATGCAACACCAGATCAGACAGACTGAGCATCCCAAACACAGCTGGAAGGGTTGGTCTGGTCAAGTGATTTTTCTCAGCTTTGGAGCTTCACCAGTTTTTTTGGGGGGGCACAGATTCCTGAAGAGCAAATAGACATCTCTCCTTTTTCTCAGTGATCTTCTTGGGATGGCTTAGATGGTGCTCAGAGCCCACTCCTCCTCTCTGTTGTGATCAAACACCTGCCCAAGTGCAAGATTACCCAAAGTATATTGTTCCTGACAGAGGAAATTGTAAAAATACAGGTTGAATGGTACTGGGAACTCCTTATGTTAAATAACTCCATATTCAGTGGAAGTAATTTACTGAGGTGTTTCTGACCTTGGGTAGGGAAGGACATCGTCGTTTCAAACAAATTAAGTTTAATATTTCTGCACAGTGTTCTGTATTCACAAACACCAGAGCCTCTATGACATACACCAGGTAAATTACGTCAGAATACAAAAATCAGTCCTTGCACATACTGGTAAATAAATACATTTACTCCAGAATACCAAAGAGTTTCTTTAAAAAATTTAATTTGTAAAAGCACATTCTTGCAGGTTTATCTAAAACTCTCTAAAGGTTGGAACAAAAAAGAAGATGCCTGACTACTCGAAACAGGCCAAGACAGTCTTGTGTGCAAACAAGCCTGACATGTTACAGCTATGGTGACAAAACATGTCTGGTTAAATGTTAGTTCTCATGACTAGGTCATTTTTTGTCAATTTTGATATATTCCATTCTTTAAACCCCATATAATATAATGGAAATATGGACCATAATATATTCAAATTCTACTGTATAACATTGGTTTATTTAAGAAAGGCAAAGAGATGAGTCAGCAAATGTTTACTGTGGGAATAAAAAAAATAAACTTTAAAAAATCTAATTAATCTGCTTTTTCATTTTCTAGGGACAGAAACATTCATATAGCACATTTTCTACTTCTTGAAGTTTAAGTAAACAAGTCAGAAACAAACATTATTTTTCTTTACAGGCAGATATAGTCTCAACATATTCTAAAATGGGTATTTGTACAGCTGCTCCCAAACACTGGATCTTTCAGGCTGTCATTAGTTGGATGAAGACAGTGTTGGAAAGTACAAAATCAGCTCAGTGCCTACTAGGAACTCTCAGAAATGAGCCACCTCAAGAGAATGTGCTTTCTGAGATACTTTGGGAGGTGCAACAAATTACAAAGCATCCTCCACAGATATTCTTTGTTTTGTTTCCCTGCTCTTGAGTATAAGATATTGTTCAAAAAGGAGAAACAAAAGCCCTGGTCTTGTGATCATGGCGTAGAGATTGGCTCACTGCACGGATCAATCCCACCGAAAAGGCAGCTCAAAGGAAAAGCAGGTGGCTCTGAAATAGGTACAGACACTTACATGGAAAGCATGAGAGAGAACAACTTTTTGGAATCTTTTCAACAGAAAAAAAAAAATCACTCGTTCAAAATGATTTTAAAAGAGGTTTCAAATAACTGACTCTTTCAGAGGTATTTTGCAATAATTAACACCAAGGCAAATTATTGTCATGGTTTATGCTGTCACTGTGAACAGAAGGGAAAATGGGAAAACTCCACCAATGGAGTTTTTTTTAACACTTTATCCATATTTATGTGTGTGTGCACAAATGTTTGCACGTCTAAACCTGGAAAATATTGGGAAAGTCATAAATTAAACCCACTCCACCCTTAATACTGAGAATCCTGCTGGGCATATATGTATGTCCCCTTTATGCTTTGCATACAACTGTCAGAGGACCTGACTTTCCTGTCACTGAGCACAGGATTTTAGTTTGAAATAAACTTACTTTCAATCACCAGAAAAAATGTTTACAGTTTTAAGATATTAAATATTAATAAAGCTCCAATAGTTGTCTTTTTCATACGTGTTTGATTTCAGAGGTTTATTTCTTGCAGACCTTGTTTCTTAGGGAAACTCCCTGTGTGATTTGCTAGTTCTTGTGCAGGTTCAGTTCTCCCCTACTTCATCCCCTAAATCATGGGCAAGGTTGTTTCTCTAAATGCCCTGTGGAGATGCAGTAATGACATCGCTGAATTTGGCAGCACATTTAAGGGAAAAGTTGAACTTTTTTCACCGACAGATATTCTAGATCCCCCTTTGAGTGTCAACAAGTCTTCATTGGATGTATGTAAGAGCAAACTTTGGCTTCCCTTCCAAATCCAATTTTCTGACGTGTTCGTGCCAGTAACGCCCAATTTTTGTGATCCAGTTAAGCCCACATTTAAAAAAGACAGACAAGAAGACATGAGAACTGGCAGGGACACACAAGTGTGGCATTATGGAGACACAACAGAGGTTAGAAAGGAACACTGGTTACACCACAGGCTTGGGATTAGGCCTGACATGGAAATAAATGGGTGAAAATGACATCATGAAGAAATCTGAGCAGAAATCCAGCAGTTTAGATGAGAAACAAACGGTACGGGCAGAGTTCTTACCAATGTAACACAAGATAAGCAGTGACCATCAGTCTATCACCGCCCACTGGAACCCATGGCTCCCTCTAAGCAGTGCCAAGCAGCGTGCCCATTCTCTGGCAGAAATCACCCTCCTGCCATTCCAGCACATCCCCCTGCCCGGCCTGCACGCTGGGCTTCCTCCACATCTGCACATGGAGCTTGTTTGCTCTTTGGCTTGCTTCTCTGCAACCGCACTCCTTGGATTCTGTGCTGCCTCTTTCTGGGCTTAGGGCTCAAAACAGTGCAAATATAACAAAAAGGTGTACACTATGACATCTTCTTAAATGCAATGCAAACACAAGGAAAAGTTCAACTTAAAGAGCCACAGGTCCCAGTTTTTGCCTTCAGGAGGAGCTCTTTCTTCAGGATTAGGAAAGCTGTAATTTAATGGCTTCGGTTCAGCATTTTCTCTGCTGTGCTTCCATGCACGTCTCGGCAGCCGTGTCCTCAGACTGGTGACAGACACACAAGGTAGGGGACAGCACATGGGGACAAACATGCACTGTGACAGAGCAGGGTGACAGCGAGCATGTGAGAGCTGCACCGCTCCATGACAAACCCGCTGTGTGTGCTTTTCTGACATGGTGGCTGCTTGCATGAATGCTAAGAGGGGCTCTCCTCCTCCAGATCCAGGCAGATAGAAATGAAGAAGAAAAAGAGAAAGGAAGATTATTTTCTGAGAAACAAGCATACCCTCTGATGGGCCCTGTAAAATAAACCCAGCGCTACTGGCATCATTTACATCACACTCCTAGAGTCAAGCTCTGCAGCACTAGTAAAGCATCCTGGCAGCCACAAAATCCCAAGTACAAAGCACACTGTTGTCAGGAAGCTTAAATTCATCATACAGGTGGCAATAAATCAGAGAGTGCTGAAAACGGCTGCAGCAGGAAAACAGGACTTGGGAAACGTGGCCTCTACTGTGCAGGTGCTGAGCTCTGAGGTACAGTTCAAGAAGCCAAGAAATGTGGTACAGTAAATCCTAAGTGCCACCCTGAGAGTGCAGAGGGGTGAAAACCTTTTCATGTTCACCAAGGTCTTGCTCAGAAACCTGCTCAGCACTTTAAAATTCCCCAACAACCTTGAACTGCCCAACTCGATGAATACTCAGGTGGAGGATTATGCAACCAGAACTGAAGGCCACCCTACTTCAAAATGAGAACATATACACAGGGATTTAACACACTTTAATTTACAGATATTGGATTTATAGAGCTTTCACTGACTTAGTGTTCTGGAGTGTCCTCATATAGAAAAACCTGCACATGTTTGAAAGAAGAGAAGGTGGGGGAAAAAAATCAGGGAGCTTAAAGCAAAACAAGGAATTGCAGTAACACAGATTACCAAGAAGCTGAAAAGCATCTACCACCTGCAAGAAAGTATTTGAAGTGATACCAAACAGGAATTCAACCTCATGCACTTGTGCAGTGCAGTCCAAAAGACAGAATAACTGATGCTTTTGAAAACAGGGGTTTGGGGTGTCTTTGGAAAGAAAGGAAAACCAACAAAAAACCTTGTCATAGTGTCACTGACCTCAGTAACTCTGGAGAATTCATCAGTTAAAGAGTTATATCCCACAGTCAGCTTTTTGAGATGACACTATTACAAATCTTGTAAGAGTACACGTCACTGCTGCAGCCCTACTTTAAACCAGAAGTAACAGTACACAGAATTTCTATCTTTTCAGCCTACATTCGGAAACACCGAATCCCCAACTAAATACAATTATGAATGAAATACAGCCTCATTGTTTTCTTTTTACTTAGGAAAATCCAGTGAGCTTGATTTAAATATTTCGCTGAGCAACTTTTCATGACACTTGCTCAGCATTCTTGTGTTTGTTTGGGGTCATTCTCATAAATTAATTTGCATGAAACTCTATTTCAATGCAACTTAATAGCCTGATGAGAAGTCTGTAGTTACATGGTTTGGTTTTCCAGTACTCTGAAGTGAAACAGTTTAGTCTTCAGGATGGAGTTCAAAACGGAGACCCTCTGTCTCCTCATGCTCACCCATGGAAACAGCTGGAACAATAAGGAGTAATAACATTCCTGGCTGGCAAAGAAAGCCTTCTGCCAATCCAGGCACACGGCACCAAGTGTCTGTGATTTTGTCTAGAAATCCCGTTCTTTTCTTGGAGGAAAAGTTTATATTTTTAGCATCAAAAACCAAATCTCCACATGTAAGGCAGCAGGAAATGAGGCAGAGACTTTACTAGAAAACCCTGCTCTACTTGTGTTCAGCACTGGAAGTACTGCCCCTCAGAAAGAAATGTAGTGGTGCACAAGCCAGCAGCATCATGAGGCAAAACCCAGGGAAAGCATATTATCATATAATATGCTGATAGATATAGATAGATAGATATAGATAGATATAACATAATAGCTATGTTACGTTTTTCCAGCAGGACTATCAAGCTCTGCTCATACGACGCTGAGAAAATGGCTGGAAAAAGGAGCTGCCTCTCAACTAAGCCAACTTGGTAACCTCTAACTACTTCAAAGACTATTTTATTTCAGCTTAAACCACATCTTTGAAAACGTTTTTAAAATAGCTAAAAAATGGTGTAGTGTTTAAAGACGCATCAGGATCAACACAAGTTGTAACTCTAGAAGGACAGGAAATTCTCCCTAGGGAAGAGAACAGGATGGCAATAATTGGGTTATCTTCTGCTGGCCCAGACTGGATGAAGACCTCCTGCTATGAGGTGCCAGGGCTCATGAACTTGTTTGAACACTGAACTTCAAAGGCTGGACTTGATGACCTTGGAGGTCTTTTCCAGCTGAACTGATTCCACGAGCAGTGCCCAAAGCCCACCCAACACACTCTGGTTTCGTGTACTGGTGAGATTTTCTGCACTGGCAGAATAAGTGATCTCAGGATGTAATTTTCCAGCACATCAAGACTAAATGTTAAGATTACACTTACCTAGATAGTAGGCCTTAAAAAAAATTAAAATTCCAAGGGAGAGAAAATATTCCTGCTGTTGTTTGGTAAGTCAGCATAGGAAAGGTACACGATTTCTTACGTGATGTTCAAGAGTGCCTAAGAGAATTAGGAAGTGCACTCTTGCCATGACTTTGGAATTCTCATCACTTGGTGTGTCCTCATCACAGTGACAGATTGCTGCAGTCACAGTCTGGCAGTCTGCATGGAGCTGCAGGATCAGAAGCTTACTAAAGCTTACTAAATCTCCCAAATACGAGCTCAAGCTTCAAACCAAGCTTAAGGAAAGAAAATTTTGAACAAATAATCTTCTTGCAATTTCATCCAAACTGTAAGCATTAAACTTAGCTAGATTTTAATGTCAAAATTTATAACAATGTTTCTAAATTACATTCTGTTACTTCTAATGGCATTGTGCCAACTGGGACAGCCTCAGTAAGGAGCCACAGATAGAGGGTGAAATGTGAGAAACACTGTAAACACCCCAGCTCAGGATAAAGGTAGTCATAAATCATGAGGCTCATTGTTTTTAAATCAGATGTGCATGACAGAGTCAAAGTGGGCAGTAACAAGTTTTGAACAACTGAGTCACATCCAAGGGTAAGAAAAAACCAAACAAAAATACAAAAAGCCAATTTGCCCTTTTGTCACAGCTGAGCACAATTGCCAAATGTCTCAGTTTGCTACATAAAAGCATAAATACGTGGTTGCATTAACTGAGCCTCCGCAGCATGTTCAGGAATAATAGTTTTAAAACAACTGATGCTGCAAAGTAAAACACAACCAACAACACATCACTGTCAGAAGGAAAAGTGTATCAGATGGTTTGTCTTTGCTGGTTTTTCTGCACTTTTAGTAATCAAAAAGAACACAAGGTAAAATAATTGAAGCCTCAGTGGAATCATCGACAAGATTTCCATAGAATTCAACAGCATCAAGGTTTTATCCTAAGGGGCTGGTCAGTTACGTGGTTTCTACATGGGTGGCAGAAAACTTAATATTTAGGTTGGTTCAGGGAGCATTAAATTGGGTTCTGAGCACAGCAACACCACCTGTCATCCCCCAGCCTCAAAGCACTCCTGGCAGCCCTCTCGGCAGAGCGGAGATGGACGCAGCCAGGCCAAAAACCAGGAGCTCCATTCAACTCGTCGGGACAGAGGCACAAAGAGGTTCCAAGATTTGCACAAATCTGGGATTAAAGCCCAGGTGACCTGATCCCCAGGCCTGTGTTGAATCGGCCTAGAAGACTGTGCTGATTTTAACACAGACTTTGACTCTTAAGGACTCTTTTTGCCTGTGGCCAAGCAGAGATCACGAGTATTCGAGGTACTTGTGAGGGTCTGACTCTCACGTAGGACTTTGTTACACTTCATGTGCTTAACAAGCGTTTGTCAGAGTAATTTTCAAACTGCCATTGCAGACTTAAATAGAACCATGATAAGCTTCCAGTGTTATTGTATAATCCAATTATGATGTGAATAGGAAAGGTTTTTTCTCAAAAATGTAAGCATAATTTTTCTGAACAGAGTCCTCTTCCTGGAACCATTTGGCAAACCAGAGTACTGGTTCCAATAAAAAGTCTTCTCAGTGAAGGTATAGATAAACATACCCTTACTGAAAAAGGGGAATCGAAAATGTATAGGCAGCTAAATAAAATACAACATACAAAATAAGTTTTAATGCATTTTCATCCAATATACAGGCATTTGTGAGTATCAGCTACTGAGCTATAGTTCATAGCAAAACACCAAAGCATTGAGATAGTTGTGCAAATTCTTTTCTTAGTTCCTTGGCGAGCAACAGAAGGAAATGAAAAATATCTACACAATTAATTTCAAACACTTACAGAGAAGAACCCTGAAGGTACTTTTTGTACATGAGGAACAACAGGAACCTGATTCCATTAAGTAGCACATACAAGAGAAGCCTGCACCTACAGTTAGATTAACTCTACTGCAAGATTCATATATATAAAACTACTTTATTCTAGTAATCAAAATGGGGCCTTTTGAGAAATCTGAGTCATCAGCCCATAATTCTAATAAAGGTGACTGCTGTGCTGTCCTTAATTGCCAAGCAAAGATATCTGATTGGTGAGCACAGGCTTCTGTAAAACCAGGAAAAATCTCACAAATTATGTTTTAGGAGAGCAATGAGATAGTATGGGGAAAACAGACTGCCACAGGATCAAACCCAAAATCTTCCCTCTGACCCCTGCAATACATTAGGAGAAACCTTTTCTGCCCAGAACACCAGGCAACCCCTTCTCTTGTTCTAGTACAATAAACAAAGACGGAATATTCTGATACTGGTAGGGACTCATCATCCCTTCAGGGCAAAAACTCTTGTTTCCCCATTCTTGTTTTATCCTTATGTGACATCACAAATTAATTAATAATAAAATTTGTAAAAATCTACGATACAAGAACTAGGAATGATTTTCCATTGTAAGGACTGGATTGATTTTCTGATTTTTTAATGGACATCACCCAGGTAGGGGTAAGATTTTTATAGCAGAAAAGTAGGTCTAATGCCCAATACTTTTAGAGACCTCACTGGTGTCTCTGCTTGCTTAAAGCCCCCACTTTGTTCATCACAAGGGAGCAAAACCTCAGAAAATTTGAATTGATGGCGTCGGTTCACCAAGACAGATAAAACTCTGTGGTGACATTTGACTCCACGATGATATTTTTCAATTGTGCAGCCACCAGATTTTATTACAGAGCCCTTTTCACTCCAGCTCCTTCAGTGCTAGGACCTCATGAGGACAGCCAGCTGGGAACCCCAGCACTATTGTAAGGCAACTTGAATAGCAAGAGATTTGCCCAGTAATTATTACAAAACCATTCTCACTGATTTCTTAACAGCAGAATTTATAACAAGAGCCTATGGCATTACTATTTCATGTGCCACATATTATCCTACAAAAGGAGCAGAGTGATGCCCAGCTTCTAAAAAATAAACTATTTTAGGCCACCAACACACTTCAGCTCACAAAATCACCTTCAACCTTTTGGGAAAAAAAAGGGAAAATAAGGCAGCACTACAAAGGGAATCTAACAGCCTGCCTCCAGGATTGTGGACAGCTCTGCTCACTGATTTGCAACCAATGGTTTGGAAACGGAATGTTTACTGAGAAAAATTCTGATTATATTTTAGGCAAGCTTTTTTATCTGCTACCTTTTAATGTGTTAATTTACTCTACTGAAAAGCCAAAGGGCCAAATTCACCCCTCTGATAAGGCTTCTATTGTAGGAGCATCACTGAATATGCACCAAAGGCATTATTCATCTGTGGAGAGATCACGGAGCAATATTGTCAAACACTTTTGAGTTGCACATCCTTGAAGAGCAGATAAAGGAATTGCAAAGAGAATGAGAAGGAACAGAACATCAGAGATGAAGAAAATTAGATAAAGGGCCAGGAAGAAACTGTTTGATGTAAACAGAGTGACAAGTTAGATTAAGAACTCTCATTAAAGCATGCAGTATTTGCCCATAAGCAATTCAGGCAAGGAATTTGTTTACAACTCTGCCAAAATCAACAGCAGATGCAAAAAATCATCAATATTGGGACTTTAAACAACATTAAATCTACTGTATCCAAACACTCGCTAAGACTGTGTGAAGGAAATACACAGCTCGGGGCCATTCTGTTCTTTGTCACACTGAGTAAACAAGGTTATGCCCTGCTGCACACTGAATGCAGGCCCAGCAGAAGTTACTAACAGGAGTGTACCACTAACTACTCCTTGGTTACTTTAGTGTGCACATGTCTCTGAAAATACCTACTGGTAACCAAGATTTTATTACTGGTGGGGATGAAAATGTAACTGTGTGAGGAAAATGTAATTTCACTTAGACTGTATGCTGAGACAGAACCTGGTTTGACTCTACCAAGTTAGGAGAATAAAATTTAGAGATGTGCTGGAAAACTTGTGGTATCACCTTGCATGTGACCTTCACCAGAAAATATCCAGCAAAAATTATCCATCAGAAATTATACAGATTTGAATTAATCTTTGAAATTGCTTCCCTAGCAGAAGGTGAAGGCCAAGTGAATCAAACCCAGTACCTCGCTCAACAATAGTGAGGAGTTAGGGTTTTGGCAAAGGGCATTAGGAACAAATCCTATTCTATCTGGACCAGATTTAATGAGAGTTCCTCACTCCTTAGTCCCGGGTTAACATCCCCCTCTAGTGACCTCAATTTATGGTGGGGAGTTTTTCCCTCAGCAGCTCGTTGGCTGATGGCCCTGTACGATTCTGTTAAGATGATGGGAATTTGAGTCACCACTTTCCTCCTGGCATGGTTACAGGTTAAAAAAAATACCTGGCTGGGAAGAACATGCAGTGAGAGTGAGGTTACACAATGTGCTGGCAGCAAAATTGTCCCAAGAAGCTGAACTCGCAGCCTTTCCCCAGCCCCTCATTCTCACCCTTGTGCAGGAGTTCGCTGCACATGAGTTTCCTTTCATGCCAATTCCCCGGGGGGCCGTGATGTGAGTCAAACCATTGTTATGATCCGGGTTAAAAATAACCCTTCCCAAACCAACTCCACCACCGAAGCCAGCAGATTGTGTATTTGCAACACGAGCCTCTCAGTTCCTCTGACACAGTGTTGTGCACGGACTGAGGCAGAAAACTGTGTCAGGTGCCACTTTCTCAGGCTCTAAAGTAAGCGTGTGACTGGCAAGGCACAGAATTCAAGCCATGCAGATTCAACCATTCCCATGCTGCAGAGCTCTTGAAATCCACATCACACCTAAATACCAGCAATGGGAATCCCTGGCTGGTTTTGCAGTAGTCCAAACAAAAAACTCTGGTGGTCACTGGAGCTAGTTTTCAAAGGCTGACACGAGGTAAGCAAAGGCCTAAGGGCCTTCTGTGTTAAATCCAAAGTGAGATGACAGATGGAGATGTGAAATTGTGGGAAACCACCAGCTAGAGAGAAAAACAAAGCACCCATGTGAAAAGCCAAAGTATCGCCCTGCAGCTCATGACTCAGCACTTCAATCATCCACTGCGGGAACTGATGCTCATTTTTCCCAAACAAAAGGTGTCTTTCCATTTTATACCATTGCATTGGAAAGGATTCTTGCAAAAAGATGGGGAGAAAAAAAAGACAGAGCTTTCTGTTACTTCAAGATAATATTTGACAAGCTGAGTCTACCAAGAAAACACTATTTAAAGCCAGCAGACTTTCTTCCCATAGATTGTTTAAAAGACTAGAAAAAATGCTGGCAATTACTTATTTTCATCTCTTATCTGAAATTTCTTTGTCTGTATACTGGGAAGGACAGCTGAAGGCAAAGGTGAAGAGAGCATATTTCCTTTGTAAGTTGAAATTACACAGTCCAAATGGCACAACCTTAAGGAGAGCTTTATGGCCTGTCCCCTACAGTCAAAAAGGACCTGTCAACTCTGAGACAATCAGACTTGGTCTTATTTTTGCATTGCATAATCTCTGGTTGCGCAGTGCAGGAGTTTATAAGGAATAAAAAGGAGGGCCTGAATACACACAGTATAAAACACAGCTACTACCTCACTCACATTTCAGTACCCTTCCGGTGAACATATAAATTCTATTACTCTGTGTGCCATTTTGGACAACATTGTACAGAACAATGGCAGCAAGACCATTATTTTTAAAGGTGTTTTACAATGTGCTTTCGAGTTGCAGCTCCTGGCTTTCGAGATGTTCGGGGGGAAGATAATAACGGCTCGTTCTTTGCTTGTGTTTTGTTTTGAAATGGTATTTGTTTATATATTCCAGATAAATCAGAAAAGAGGAAACACAAAATCTGCACTATTTTAAGCTATTCTGTGTCCTGCCAGTGTCTCATTTGTATGCAGCATACACTAGATTTGCCTAGAAGGATTTAGCTCAGTAGCTGGCACGTTTACATCAGAGAACAACATACACAGTTTCAATCGATTTCAAGCATTCTTACAATGGGAAATAAATATGAAAAGTGGTTGTTGCTCAAAGTTCAAAAAATGCAATCGACAAATTGTAAAAGCTCAAAAGGCCAGACAAATTTAATAAAATATTTCCATTTACCTTCCTCAGCTTTACACAGCCTGTTCAAAATAATAAGATTCTCTGCAGAATGCCTTTATCCAACTGTTTATATCACTTCATACAAAATATGTGTTTGAATTACCACAGCAATACAAGGATATAAATCCCCAGCCCACAAAATGCCAAATTCAACGTAAGTTATGCTTTCTTGGCATCTAGATGTTTTCCTTTTCCTTTTCTGTACTGCAAATACATTTCCATTTGAAACAAATTAAAAAGCATGTAGATGTTAAAACATAATGACAGCTTAGAATTCAAGTGACTTGTGCAACATTATTTTGTGCTTTCTACTTCTCCGTTTCCTCCTACTGCAATTAAAATTCATCATGCCCTACTACATGTACAATAGCAATGCATCAAGTTCAGTCCAGTAGAGGTTTTCAACCTTCAGACTCGGCTTTTTACTACATGAGATCCTTGCACAATCAAAAAAAACAAAGTGCATCTTTTTTTCCTCATCTTTCTCTTACGCTGGATGATGTGAAGCTCTGATTAGTTGATGCAGGAATGCAACCTTGGGGTACGATTGCAGCCTCGGAATGATTCTTACATGTAAAAAGAAACTTTTGGAGTGCTCCTGCCCTTTCTGGGTTTTAAAAAAAGACACCACTGTCAGGGTGCTACTGGAGCCACGGTACAGTACATCATGGCACACTTCCATAAAGTAACCAGGGACATGAGAGACAACTCCTATTTACAAAAACTTGATGCCACTTCCAGAAAAATATGACAGGAAAAAAAAAGGAAAATATAATTTCCTGAATGTCCTGAATTTTTAGAAGATTCCTTTTACTTTCTCTTCAGCAACAGAGTGGTCCTCCACAACTGCGTTTTTCCCTGACCTTTTTAGTAGGGACCATAAGTGACACCAGCAGGAATTGGGGATCATATGGCAAACTGCTTCCTTCGAGAGGATGCTCACCCACGCCCCTTTACTCACAAGCCAGCTTGCTGTCAAAACTGGAAAGGGCAATGGCAAAGGCTTGTAGTGCACACATTGGGTAGTTGTAGTCCATGGTGAACACGTCCTCAGCCACGCGGCCGAACTGCATCACGATGTAGTCAGCTGCAAGAAGGGTCAGAAAAGGCAAAAAGCATTACTGCTGCTTGCAGCCCTCACTAAATCAGTATGCACCCAACTCTACCCTCTGTCCCAGATCAACCAAGTACCAACCAAACATGCTCACTCATCAAACCCCACAGCACTGATTCATGCAAGTGGGTGTGCTGATAGCAGGGCGAGAAGCAAGGATAGCTTGAGTGATAAAGGGTTGCAAGACTTGTTACTGTCAAAAAGAAGACGCACATAGAAAGTATTTTTTGCAAGCACAGAGCGAAGATGGCTTCTGCCTGGAATGTTGAAGCCTCTTACACAGATCTCAGTGAAACCTGCTCAGGTGACAACTGTCAGGGCAGAACCCCTCCCTGCATGTAGGGCTGTTCCTACACCTTACAGACAGAGAGCTCTACTTACGATCATTATCATGGATAATCTGGAAGTTCTTCACCGAGGCCTGTGTGACTCGACCATGGAAATTCAGAACATAGGACTGGGTGTCATCATTCCAGACTGGTGTTTTGTTGTGCAGCTCAATGACACTCTCTGTATTTTTGTTCTGCCACCTTGCAAGAAGCGTCTCGTGTTCCTGCACACACCACAGACGCACACTTCAGTTTAACATGCTCATGTGACAAAAATACATTAACAGGGAAGAAAAAATTCATCAATCCTAGCCCAAAGACTAAACTCTTACCCTCAACCCTCAAAACAGCTTCAACTGAGAACTCTGAGGATCTAAATGCAAATGTTGCATTGAGTCCTTTCCACAGTTTGAGAAATGTTAGCTGTATCTTTTGTTATCAAAATACTTTATTTGTAGTGCTTTTGTGAGTCACAGTAGTAGTCACACATCCCATTGTTCTGTAATTGTTCAAATATCATTTTATTAACCTCTAGACCTTCAGAAATGCAAATACAAACCCCCAACTCTACCTGAAAGAGAATTAAAATAATTTTTACTGTTGGCTGCTGGTATGACTTACATTTCGTGGTCTGATGGAAACTCTTTCATGATCCATATTCATTCCCGGTATGATCACACTCATTTTACGAGGTCCTTTAAACCCCAGGACATTTGTTTCCTAAAAATGTTTAGAAAAGATTTCATGATGTTCTTTGTTTTTAAAGTTAATTTCTTCAACAGAGAGACACAGTGGCAGCCCAGGGAAGTTATTTGTTAGTCAACTCTAAAAACATCTTGAAACTCCCACCTTCACTGGCACTGCCAAACATTCTAGCTTTGTCTTAGCAGCTCCGACAACAGGAAAAATGGAAATAGAGAGGTTTCCAAAAACACTCGTAGCACTGGCTGCCAGCAACATTAATATAATTTTTTTTTTAAAATCCCTTTGTTAAAAAAAGGATATGAATTAACCAGATTGCTTGGCTACTGCTAGATCCCAAAATAAAATAGCTGCAATTTAAAAATCATAAAATGCAGTCACATTTGATGCGAGATAAAATTAAATATATGGGACCAGCTCCATTTATTCTAGAGCCAGCAGAAAAGCAAACAAAATGCTAGTCAGAGCATCTGTTAGCAGTGCTGTGGTTTGCAAAGTCTTCAGGTATGTTACGCGTAGAGATGACCACGGTAAAAAAAACAAACACATTAGCACGTGTGCAAATTTTCTAGCTATGAAGACAGGCTAAGTAAAGAAATCACATGGGCAGCAAAAATAAATCCATGCAAAATACAAGTTCTTGCATTAAACATGGCTTGATGCTTTCCTGACCAGCTTTTCACAAAAGCACTCCAGCCCTCCACTGTCCTCTCAAAACACAACCATTAAAATCTAAAGCAGACTAAAGCCTTATTTTCATCTGACACTTTTTCTCCCACAGAAGCAACCAGGGCCAAATGTTTCAGTAAATTATCATCTGCTTTTGAACCAGAAAAAGTGAAGAGCTATATTTTCCAGTAAAACCTGCATTTAGCATTAATTCCAGTAAATGAAACAGTGACACCTCAAAGTCCATCTCCTCATGTTTTGTGATAGATTTTTTTCAGTCACATGTATTTTTTTCCCATTTACCATGTGGAAATGAAGGGCTCTGGAGATGCACTAAGCAATCTCAGGAAGAACATTTCCCATTGTTCCCAGCAACATACCACAAGATGCCAAGAACCCCTGGCTCCAGCTGGTGTGGCTTTACCACTGGGACAGTTAGAAGTGATATATTCAGTTGCCTCTGCATTTATATTTTTAATTAAAGTGTCCTGATTTTATGGAACACTAAACTTATTAAAATATCTCTACTTTTGCAAGCAAAAATCCACACATCTCAGCTCACTGGAAACATCTGAAAATACCCAACTAAAATACCCACAGCTTTGCCATCATCAGGCCTTTGAAATAACTTTGCCTGTTCCAGCAAACCATCTGGAGATTTTCCACTACTCATTTGTGGAATCATTTGCATGTATGCAAGAGAAATTCTGCTGGAGTATTTTACTGCATGCTCCTGAAGCAATCCAGGCATATTCACACATCTTCCTAACTCTGCACATTAATGGGAAGATTCTGCCTCTTTTCTGAACCATTTATGTCCTATCCTTTGGCAGAGTAAAACATGTTATCAGTTCAGCTGGTTCTGCATCATGGCAAGATGAAAACTGATATGACTGCCAGCAGATTTTATAAGTAGGAGAGACTCAGCACAGCAGAGGACAAGTTCTAAGAAAAGATTCATGCTTATGCTTATTTTCCACTAAGTACTGACAATTTTGGGCTTCTCTGCCATGCCTTACAAGCTTTTCTTCTCCTCAAGCTGCAGTTATGCTATACATAATTAATTTAGATGCCAACTGGTTGAAGACATTGTTGAAGGTAAAATTAAATAATAGTGCTGAATCACTTCCCTCTCAACAAGCAGAGGAAAAAACAGGACTATATTCTTTGGGTTTACTCAGAAACACTGAAATTGGTACTTCTGGCACATGATAAGAGAATGGTTACTAGTTGCACATTACCACCATCACCAATTACCACACACTGTGCTGCCAAATGCTACCCTTTTGCTAAACTCACAGTACCAGACTGAAATTACATAAACACAGAATATGTGAGGAAAATTATTTAAATTACCTCACCTCCTGCCTCACTCCCTGCTTCTCTTTTATTTCCCTCCTCCACTGTTTCGTGTGTGGAAATTCAAGACTACAAAGGGCGTTAATAGGGGAACATAAACAAATTCTGATTTCTCAGCATTTGAACGCCTCTGACACTCCTGGTTTACACAGGAACACAAGTGTTCTTCACTGGCAGAGCCCTATTTGCTCAACCAGGACACCAATGATTTATATCAGCTCAGGACTCAGCCCATCCAGTATTGCTCAGAAGCTGCACTCACTGCCTCAGCCCATCCAGTCAGCCTCACAGTAAACTGGGCTGCAAGAACACAGAGCCTCTCCCCAGGGCTGCCTTTAAAATCTTACACACTTTCAAACAATTATGTAAGCATGGTGCTTTAGTGGCAATAGCTGCCACGATGAAAGCAGCAAGGTGAATATCCCAGCAGCTCCCAGGAGACTCACAATTTTATTACCCCGATTTTCTTGCAGCCACTTCCCTTCCTGGGCTTGTTTCACACAGCTGTGCCTTGTCCCTAATATTCTCTGTAGAAACTACCATTCCAAGGAAGGCCCAAATCACAGAACCCACAACACTGGAGGAGCACAAGGCAAGTGACTGAGGCCTGAGTAGGAACTCAGTCTTGTTACTTTACTGAAACCTGATTCACACCTCGGGGTGAGCTGAGCTCCCTGCCTGGAATCTGATGCAACTGAACTCTGAGATATACGGATATAAAGGAATCCAGCGCAGAAAATCCTGCTATCAGTGGCACAGTTACACCTCACTGTTCCTAGATAAATTTTAGCAACGATTCTGCAATCAGCCATTAGGTGCTGCTGCAGGTTTATTAATAAGCTGGGCTGCCAACACAAGGGGACTAAAAGTGGTCAGCAGCACCCGTCCTTGCCTAACTGTTCCTGTTGCTTGAAACATATCTTAAGGTGAGCTCCACAAGAGTCCTCACCACATTTATCCCACAGTCAGCCACAGATGCATCACCAGTTTCTGCCTATTCAAATTAGACCTGCTGAGATGATTAAGCAGGTCATGCTCAGTAAGTTGGGTACAGCTTGATCTCCACATGGGTACTTGCTCAGATGAGCTGAGGGACATTGAGAGGCATCGTGGTGCTTTCAAAGCACTGTTTTTATAGCTTTTGCTGCAGGGGAAATCTCAAGGCAGGAATTAAAAGACTGCCTTAGGACAAGGGTGTTTCAGCTCTGCTCTTTCTGGCACTCTCTGCTCTGGTTCTGCTGCAGCCAGAAACAATAATCTCACTTCAGCAAACTTGGCTGGTTTGAAATGAAATACAATTCCAATTTCCTTTTGTCCTCTGGCCACAGCACACCTGCAAGCCTGCTGCCCTTCTCCATTAGTACCAAAATACCAATGGAACAAGTAATTTTCTTAAATAAATGTACCAGTTTCAAACTGCTGATTACAAACAGACATGTAAAAGCAGCTTATCTCAGCCCCATTCTCCAAACAGTGGCCATGGTTTGGTTCTTTCCAACACTCATACTTCTAATTACCTCTGCTGACTGCAACAGCTTTTTTCTTTTGTATTGTTCACCTTTCAAGTATCATTTGTTGTTGACTTAAGCGACTTAAGCAATGCCTGAATTTCTCAATATAGAACTTTTTAAAAATTGGCTTTTGTTTTTTTTTTTTGCATTTCCAGTTTGCACCAGATTAGTTGCCTGGCTCCAGGGAATATCATCCTATATAAAACAGTAAAACTACCTTTATTAAACACATACGTTCTGCTAGGGTTCTACTGATACTTCAGTCAAACTGACATCAAATCCTGGAGTCTCTTTTTAAATCCTGCTAGCTGGATTTTTGGAAATTCTCAGAACTTCAAATCCAGGAGAAAGGGAGGGATATGTATCTGTTCATCTCTGTCTCCAACCACAAACCATGAGCATGAGTAACAGCACACGTGAACACACACACTGTTTACACGTTATCCGCATTAAAACTGCATCCTAAGCAGTGGGAAGGGAACATGCTGGCAGCTAATCCTGCCCTCCTCCAGAACTCCCAGCACTCTGCATGGAAAGGATGGCTCCCTGCTTCCTCGTTCCTGGAAATCTTCCAGATGCATCGCTCCCCACAGCCCAAAGCTGACCTTTCTGGGAACGCATTCTGTGTGTGCACAGGGTATGTGGTGGGACTCAAACTGACAGATTTCCGGGCATCCTTGGTTAGAGCTGGGCAGGAACTATTCAGAAAAGCCATTCTTGGATATTTTTGTCAGAAGTTGTTGATTTGTTGAAACCAGAAAACTTTCCGTAGCAGTGTACATAACAGTTCCGACTGGAAGGGTTTCTTGGGCCCAAATATTTCTGGACAGAAAGAACTCTCTCACCAAAAATGTTACTCATCCAGCAATCGCGAAACAACAGCAACTGTGTTTCAAGTCTTGATTGTCTGCATTGCTCCTGACAGATGTTACTTACTGTCCTGTAAGAGCCCAGTTTCTCTCATTCAATAGAATTTTGGATTTTGCTTGGGGTTTGCTTGGTTTTTTTCCTGGTAAAAAGGAGTTTTAGAGTTTTTATGCCAGTGTATCAGCTGCTGCAGACCTAGCTGTCCAGCTAACAGTGGTTTGGATCAGAGAGGCCTCCTTCAAAATGCCATAACAAAACATTTTAGTGCAGTGATGCCATGTGCACAGCTCTTCCCAGCTCAGGAGATTTCCTCAGGTGGTGCCGGGCAAGCTGTGATCCAACCCTTTCCAGAGGGTTATGTAAGAGCTCCAACACCTTCTTCTCACCAAAGGTGAGAACTGGGCAACCTTGCTCAGTGCACAACGTTTTTCACCTCTCCTTTCCACTGAGTCTCCTGGTTTCTCTAGTGGAGATCAGCTGCCTGGTTACATCAAAGTCTGAATGCCGATTTACATAATCAGAAGTGAGAAGGAAGTTCAGTGTGCTGTTTCAGACACTGAGCTGCCCTTCCTGCACGCTGTGCCTGGGAGCAGTACTTACGTAACAAATAGCAGCTAGCTCCTGACGCAGGGTACTCGCCTCCAGGCTGGAAGTTGTTTTCATTGGATTCACTCCATTGTCATAAACTGTAAACTTAGTTCCCATAAGATTTGATCTACCAAAAAAAATGGAAAATCCAATCACCATTTGTCAGTAATGCTGCCCGAGACATCTATCCTTTACTGCACTGTGGGCCCCAAAGGAAAGGCAAATATTGAGTACAGAGAGTTGTTATTTCTAATTCCAAATACACAGCAATTCCTGAATTCAAGCCCAAAATGGCAAAAATGTAAAGGTACAGTACAGAAGTGTATATTAAAGGTCCCTTATCATTATGCTGGAGACTTCTGATAATATCTTGCAAACTAGGAAATTCAAGAAAGCTGTAAGGAAACACTCGGGTGGGGTTACTTTGTCTGCTTGGTTTTTAAAATACACTTACACTCTACAAAACCATCTGCTCTCTTACCTGACTACTAAACTCTGTTAGAATATAGGGAGTGACTTTTATAAAGCCACAACTGAGATCAGTCTTTCCTACTGTAATGGGAAGGACTGGAAGATACAACACAGGCACAGGTGATCTCAACATGCACCCAGAGGCTCCACGGAGGGATCAACAGCAGACTGGCGGCACAGTGTGGGGACAGACAGAAAAGGAACACGTGGTTCTGAAGTAATTCCACTACCTGTAAATAACTAATTTGGATCTTAAGGAGCAGGCAAAACCAAAGGGATTTTCAGACTGTGTAACAGTGCATGCCAAAGTATTTATATCAGTAGAGGGCAGACACAATGTACTCATGCACTTCTGAAAATCCCATTAAGATACGTTGTGCCGGTACACCCTTGAGAATCTGGCCTTTGAGCATTTAAGAACTTCAGTCCTGCTGACTTTTAATAAAATGTGATCCTATAAGTACTTGAGACATTTTGAAAACATGCCTTGGATACTGGTGATCTGTAAGACCACGATCACATGATGTAGTCAGGCCTCTAATTAAGAAGACATAGTGGCTTACAGGCTTCTTAATATCGAATAGACTTTACATTACATAAAGAAAATTCTTAGACTTATCAGCGTTTACCTCAGTTTTCCAATAAAACTCTCTCCACCCCGAGACAGGTCAGTTGGGTCTATAGAGATGAGGTAATTAGAGGTTTTACTCTTCTTTCGTTTCCTTCCAGCCAACAGAAACACCTAAGCAATGCAAAAAGCCACATTCTAGAATGCTAAAGGGGTTAGCACACACCACTTCCTGCTTTGATTTAAGGAAACCATAAGCAGTTTTTCTGTCTTCAAGCATCACTAGCAAAGTAACAGAAGATCTCCTGGGATTTAGCAAAACCAGGAAAAAAATCTGGTACAGGAAAATGACTTCTCAACCACTCATTCCATTATTTATGGTTTAAATAATTAAATCTGATCTATTTTGTTAAATGTTTCATTCTAATTTGCTCTGGTTCTTCCAGCTGAACTGAAAGTAGATGTTTTTCAGGCCACAGAATGCAGACAGCCCCAACTGCTGACAGTCACATAAAGGTGCCATGCATGGATTATTTAAGGCCAAAGATTAGACATATGAAGAAAGGCAGTGGAAGAAAGTGATACTGTCGTTTGGCTTTGGGAAGACTGTAGGGTAGATCTAGTGAAAGCAAAAATGTATTTAAATTATAACATTACATTTTCTTTGTAAGACTCCCTCAGATCTTTATTAATTTTTTTTAACTATTCAGATGCAACTGGTATGCCATTCAAGTTATTTTATGACCTTTTTACCATGCTCCCTTTCCAAGTGGAGGTAATAAGTAGGGTACATCCCTCGGTCCATTCCCTTCTTGTCTCTTGTGATCCTGCACTTGACAGTGGCCCCCTGTGGAGCAGGTCTGACAGCAAACTCCTCCAGGTCATCCACATCTATGAGGGGCTCATTTGTGGAAGGACTGGGGGCTGAGGCCGCTTCCTAAAACAACAAGCAAAATTCAGATTTTTTTAAACTTCAATTGACAAGGTTATAAGCAAAAAGAAACTGCATTTGATAGAAGCTGCACTTCATAAAAATCAAACCAAGGGACATATTGTCTTGCTGATGCTCCGTGTACAGACCCACCTGGCAGAGCAGAACAGGGGGGCTGCACAGACAGAAAGCTGTACAGTGGTTACAGAGCAAACCCTGGCTCACACTTTCCCATCTCACTACACTCCTTTTGTCAGAAAGGCCATACTCAAGGACAGGGGTGGCCTTTGATGAAAGGAAGAAATAGGATACGGAGCAAGAGTTTAAGCTCCAGAGAGATCTAACAAAGATGAGAAGTCAGTGCAGTATATAAAAGAGCAGGGCACCATCAACTGGCATAGCAAGAGCTTGTGATTTAGAATATTTGAACCAGCCAAAGTCTTATTTTATGTTTGGATGGTAGCAGAGAGAACAGGGTGGGAAAATGCCCAGAAAAAGTCAATGGAAACAAAAGATCCTTCTAAGCACCTGCAAGAGGTAGAAAGGTAAATATTTACTGTTTACCTTTCTCTTCATTCAAGTTCAGACAATATTTGCCATTCTTTTCTTCAAGTCATTATGTTCAGTGCTTGCTCTTGCGAAGCCTGAGAGCTATCACAGTAAATCACCTTGGAGATACTCCAGTGCATATTGAAAACAGAGCAGGAGAGCCAGGCCTGTCCTGAGTGCACCCTGAAATCATGCAGTGCGTAGCAGGTTGCACGCTGCTCCTTCAGAACCCTGCCCTTACCTTATTGGATTTCTTGCTCGTGGCAGAACCAGGCCGGGTGTTACTGTTTAACTGTGAAGAACTGGAGCTGTCTTCATCCTCCTCATCTTCTTCCTCATCAAAATTCATGCTACTTGAAATGCCTGAGGAGAAAGCAGCACACTGCTATGAAATACTGATAGATGAAAGCTGTCCATACTTGCTGTAAAACGTCACTTATCAGACTGCTGCACCCTTAGGCTCACAGGTGAGTGAGGGGCTGTGTGAGAGTGGTTCATTGTGTGAGGCAGTGCATGAATACATGGGTGAGGCAGCGTCTGTCCTGAAAAGTCAAAACATTCAAGTAAAAGAGAAAGGAAACATCACGGTTTCCACTCCACAGAGAGGATCAAGTTACCCAATGATACAGGAGCAAATAACTAAATTCAGATCATCTTCATCCAATCAAGTACTTCAAACACAACACAAAATCATAAAGCTGAAATTGGAGCTGAGAGGACAACATAGCAAAGCCACTTGGAAACCTTCACAATTAAAATACGAGCCATTTTACAGCACACTTTTAGCTGTTCCTATGTGATCTGCTGAAGAGCACATCTTAGACCCAGAAGAAACATTCAGATCAAGGAAATGTTCTCATGCATCCTCATTCCATGTAAAAAGAATAGTATCAGCCCAGGCCAACGGAACTGCCTTACAGCACTTGAAAATTTGACTTTACAGGAATTCAAAACCTCAGACATTTCAAAGGGAAGCACAACTTTGAACATCAAATAGGTCTTAGCAGCAAAAAGCATCAATGGTGGGACATTTGCCAGGCCTAGTTTTTCAAAGAGTATCATGCAGATGAAGCCACCCCATATTCAAGTTCAAGCTCTCTAAGTTCCACATATTAGAGCCTATATTTTATCCTTGTAAAACACCAAGAAACATCACTTGGTCCAGAATTCCCGTTATGGGTAAGTCCAATGTAGAAGGATAAATGAAATGCAGATTTCCACAGCCAAGCAGCATGGGCATAATTAACTTTTTCCCTCTGTACTTACCAGGAACATGATCCAGGGCGACAAGACTGGATTGGGAGGTGGAAGAGGACCAGGATGTATTTGCATGGGGATCTGGGAAAGGAAAAAATCCAAGGGTTTGATTCTGCAAACCCTTAATTGAGTGAACAAGCGTAACCTGGCAAAAGGACTCCACCCAGGGCTAAAGGCTTATGGGATTGGGCCACAATGCTGCTGCTTGGATTCCCAGTTTCTGCACTGCACCACCAAATTCACCTTCTACCTGCTTATATCTGCTGTGGTACCTTGGATAACGTGAAAAAGCCCTGGATCACAGAGCTGAAGCTCCGGGAAACACCATCCACACTGAGCAGTTGTGCCACCAACACTTCAGTGCATGATGTGTCCTGCATGGTAGGGTTTGGGCCTACTTTTGAATTCTAACAAAATAAAAACCCTCAAACCTGATTGACATAACTGATACACACAGATTTCACACAATATTGAGTCAGTCACATTGAAAGAAATATTCAAATTCATATTCAGATGGCCTAAATTCTACCTCAGTCCCTAGGCCTACTGCGTCCTCATCATCAAAAGATGAAATCAGGCTCTCTAAACTGTTTTTCTGGGAGCTCCAGGGATATGCATAAAGATTTTATTGTAGTTGCTGGAATCTTAGTCTGTTGGAATATGAACTTGGTGTGTAACAAGCAGACCCTAAACCAAACTGATGTACAGAAATATAAACAGTAATGGTTTTCTTCAGTTCAAATTTTGGAACAGATGAAAAAACGATGGCAAAAAAGGCATTAAAATACTTTTTTCTGTTATTGTTGTTTCCAATAACTTCAGTGCATATCCTTTTAGAGTACCCAGATGCACACTGGATAGTGAAACACCACCAGAGTAGTAAGAGTAAGGGTATAAAAGTAAGCCAGGAGCATAAGCAATGCCTGCATTCCGTTCAGCTGCCCTGTGAAAGGTCTCATTATCCACTTCTTCAGCTCCCCCAGTGCTGACATACATCACAGAGCATGACAGCAAAACCTTTCAATAGGATCTGGTTATGCAAGGGAGGCCTGAGCTCACAGGTCAACAGATATTTTCAAAGCCTGTAGAATTCATTCATTATTAATCACACTCTCATTAATCACAAGCATTATTTCTTAATAAGGACAACCATGTTCTAGGCTCTATGCATGGGTAATAGACACAGTCCATCTCCTCGGCTGGCAGCTGCACAATAAAGCCATAATTTATATCCACAGACAGAACTGGTTTATTTCCACACCTGTGCTCACTATTTCACCACCAATCCCTTAATGGTGAAAATTCTGTGCCAGCCTTAGAAAAGTCTGCGCTCATGACCTGTGGGCAAAAATGCTTCAGGGAGCTCCTGTTTCGGTTTTGAATCCAAAAATGAAATCAATTCCTTCCCTAAATCTCAAAACTTCAGGTGGCAAAGAAGAACTAAGACCCAATTGCTCATTCCATGTCCTTTACAGAGACATATTGGAAACTGGTAAGTGTGAGGACTACATGTTAGTTATTCAGTGTTAAAACTTATGGAAGTCTGACTCTGTCCTAGTGACTCATTTGCCAAGGAGAAACTCTACAGATTAACACTTTGGAAATCAAAAGGACGAATATTTCCTGCAGGAGGAAAATTATCCTAGGATGGCAATTTCCAACAGATGGAGAAATCAAATAAAGCATTTGGCATTTTCTTGCAAGTGGCATATTCTTTTCACACTCGGTAGCCTATAACCTCTTGTCTTGTAACAGAACTTGACTCACTGGGGAAGCAGAGACACGTGCTAAGAGAAGTTCCTCTCCACCAGGTTAGTGCCAAAGAGCAGAACAGGCACGAACCAAAGCTATGTAAATCCAGTGGGATTCAGCTTTTCCCATTAGACCAGTTAGCATTTCACAGAATCATAGAACATGCTGAGTTGGAAGGGACCCTTCAGGATCACGGAGTCCAACTCCTGGCCCTGCACAGGACACCCTAAGAGTCACACCACGTGTCCCAGAGTACTGTCCAAACACTCCTTGAGCTCTGTGAGGCTTGGTGCTGTGACCACTGCCCTGGGGAGCTTGTTCCAGTGCCTGACCACCCTCTGGGGGAAGAATCTTCTCCTGATATCCAACCCAAACCTCCCCTGACTCTGCTTTAGGCCATTTCCTCAGGTCCTGTCACTGCTGACCACCAGAGCAGAGATCAGTGCCTGCCCCTCCTCGTGAAGATGTTGAAGACCACAATGAGGTCTCCTCTCAGTCTCCTCTTCTCCAGGCTGAACAGACCAAGTGCCTTCAGCCACTCCTCATACGGCTGACCCTCCAGACCTTTCATCACCCTCATGGCCTCCTTTGGACACTCTCTAATAGTTTAATGTCTTTTCCATATTCTGGCACCCCAAGATGCCCCCAGCACTCGAGGCGAGGCCTCCCCAGGGCAGAGCAGAGTGGGACAATCCCTCCCTTGCCCAGCTGGCAATGCTGTGCCTGATGCCCCCAGGACATGGCTGTCCCTCCTGGCTGCCAGGGCACTGCTGGCTCGTGTTCAACTTGCCATGGACCAGGGCCCCCAGGTCCCTTTCTGTAGTGCCTTATCTCCATGTTCCTCTCCTTTTGCTCCCCCGCCGTGCAAGAGAAGGCCTGATGGGAGACAGCAACTCTAAACAATTTTCAGGTGACATGCCAGTAAGGACATGCCACAAGCAGTGAACTGGCAGTGGGAATCCACAAATGGGTTTATCCATCTTAAGTGGGATAAATCCAGCTTTACCTCTGCAAAAAGTATCACATCAATAGTAGGATACTCAAAACTTTCTAACAAGCCTCCTCTGCTGGTATCAGGCAGCAAACCATACACACATAGTAAAAATAACTTACAGAGATGCTGCTGGCATTGTCTTTATACCTGTCTTTGTGTCTCACCCAGCACAGCTCTGCTGTTAACAAAAATGAATAAACCTCAGTATTCCCATTTAAATGTGTCCCCCTTGCCTCAACTTGAAACAGACTAGTGGTTCACTCTTAGCAGTGTCTGTTCTGATCAGGACTATACTCAGCCCTGGTGAAAAAGGTGGTATCATATATTTGAGAATATACAGAAACAAAGCAAATATAAAAATTTCCACTCACTGCTTTCATTAAAAATAAACACAAATTTGGGGAGGATAAAAATATATGACAACCTGGCAAAAAAATCATCAAAACTAGAAGTGTCCCCCAGAGTAAAAATCTGAGTGCTGTGACCTAATTTGCGAAGTCTGTGGGTACTTTTTAAGTCAATCAGCTTTAGTTTAGTAGTGTGCCTGACGATTAAATATTCTGAGCCATGGTCTAAGGCAACACAATCACCACACAGATCAGAACTTGTTAGTCATGCCCAACACCCCTGCGACTCAATCGCCCAGGAAATAGCGCACTTGGAGCAAATCTGCCCATTTCAGTTGGAGCTGCTCACATCTGCAGGGTAACGTCCCAGAAAAAATGAATCTCAGTGAGAACTGCTCTGTGGACAAGAGGCAGCATTTAGGTATGAATAGTCCATTCTACACGAGTCAAGTTTGCACTTACATTTTGCTCTTTATACACAAAGAGTTTATTCTTAAAGCATCAGAGCACTCTTGGCTTGAGCCATCTTTGCTTCAAAAGCTGTACACTGAAGAAGAACAACTCCAAAGCAAATGTCTTCAGAAAACGCTTTGTGAAATGCGTTTTCAAAAAAATGGGGATTTTTTTTTTTCCTTCCTACGGTTAGTGTCTAAGGGGAGATAACAACAGTGCAGGAAGGAAGAGACAGATGCATGAATGTCTACATACACAGTCTATCTCCCAAAGCATGCATGCCTCTGGAAAAAAAAAAAAAAAAGAATTCCAGAACATTTGAGGACTCTGCGTGGGAAATGCTGCAGAATGCACAGTGGTGTACTTTTCACCTCTGCAACCACGAACACACACTATGAAATCATGAACAAGGTGTAACTGACTGCACCACTAAAATTAATATTCTAGTTTGAATGTTGCTATTTCATTCTGCTTTTTAGCCATCAAGTAAGTGATTTCCAGAGCTGTACGTTATAAAAATGTGAACAGATGGAAGCGAGCATTGGCATCTGCCTGGTACTGTAATAATGGCACTGCACTGCAGATGGGGAAGCCACATCTCCAAGAGCCTGCAGAGCTCTTGTTCCTTGGGACAAGAGAGAACTTCATTGTTTTATAGTTTTTTGGGGGGTTTGGGGTTTTGGGGGTTTTTAGGTAACAGAATAAAGCCTACCAGGCTCTGAGGAGAAGACACACAGAACTAACAAACTCTGCTTAGGCTAGGGCTGAGAGTGAGAATAGGAAAAGGAGTCCATGTACATCAAACAAGCAGTGAGAACATGAAGGAAGCTTTACTTACCTTTTTTCTGCATTGCTGTTCTAAGGTCTTGCTTGCTTTGCTGTTGTTGGCCACTAGCCACTTTCTCTCCATCATCTTCATCATGGCTAGATCGCCCAACAGTGAGAATCTGCACTTGACTTTCTATCTTCTGAACATCATCTTGAAAAGCAGCGGGGCCATCAATCCCTGTCAGACAGCAGCAAAAGCCTTAGTTGCCTTTGCGTCAAGAAGTAACTGAAAAGAGAATTGCTCACTCGCAAAAAAAGCAGCTTTTCCAGGAATCAGAGATTGGATGTTCACATTCAATAATATTTCTAGACATAAACAAGATTAAGCTAGCCTCCAAGGCAAACATTTTACTTCCCACATACTGCACTAGAGAATCTCCAGCAGAGGATCAGGATTTCACTGTTGCCCTCCCCAGCCCAAAGCACATCTACCCCATGCACCAGAAACACTGAAAACTAAGCAGAAAATAAATACACTGGAGAGAACCGACAAAGAAAACAGATACAATTTTCCTAAGGGCACACAGCTGATCCAGAAACATATGAACCTGAGTCCCAGGTTATGGGTTATGCCAGATGCCCATATAAACACCACTGCTGTCATGAAATACTTTAAAGCTTCAAAAACCTGGAAAATTCATACATAGATCTGGCAGTGTATCCAGCAGAGGGGCAGCACGTTAACAAGCCTAAATACACCTTCTGAGTTAGGAAACTGCCATAGTTAGTACTTCGGAGACAAACTGTAAGGAAGGCATTACATACTCCCTGGAACCTCCATCCTCTGAGATGCTTAATCCCCAGCCAGGCACGGTCCTGAGCATCCTGCTGTGAGCAGGGATATGGGATTAGACCATGCCCAGAGGCACCTCCCAGCCTCAGCCATGCTGTGATCCTGTGGCTCCTGACCACAGCCAGAAAGAAACTCTTTACCTCCTTAGGGCTGTAAATCACCTCTGAAAAGGGTAAAAGAAAATAAAGGGTGGGAGGTGTTCTTACCGCAAGCAAACTTCATTTTGTTTCTTCAGAACAGCAAGGTAAAACATCAGATTGCAAATGTACTTCAGCTCTTAGTTAAGACACAGAGCTGGAATACGTTACTAAATCAGCTATATAAAAATGCACTTTTGCATCAATAAAAATGGTAATATTTTCATGTATAGATAAATAGCATGAGCTCTATACTGCTGCTGTTGTGATATTTTTATTAATAGGCAAGCAACATTGTGGAGAGTTAGCAAGGACTACAAAGAGCTAATTCAGTAAAGGAATATGGTGCTTCTCACACCAAACAGAGCTGAATAAACCCTGTGAGAGGGAGCTGCAGGGATTGGGATTTTTTTTGGACTGTGATCTATAGCAGAAGTCTCCAAGAATACCATTTCATCCTGCTTTGCCAGCAGCTGTCAACTTGCATTAAAAGACAGCTGGATTATACATTTAGCATGCTTAACTGTACTTTGCAGTATCTGCTCTCACTGCCACTGCAATACAAAGCCTAAGTGGAGAAGAGAGTGGTCCACACCCCCAGGAACAGCACTGGCTGTGCAACCACCCAACGAGATGCAGTCTGACACTGCAGAGGTGTTAAACTCACAGAGTTCAAGACCACAAGGAGTTATCGGTTCATCCGCATTACACAGACCCTGGCAATTTCTGCACCAAGGCTGCAAATTCTGATTTACTTGCAGTAAAGCTAACAACAACAACAACGACTAACAGCAAATAAATAATCTGTCCGTCCAACCTTGAAGGACTAGATAAAGTCCATGGAAATGTCTCTGTGACCTTGCTAGGATGACAATTTCAGAAGCAGCTCTCTATGATACAGAACGAACAGTATCATTTCCCATGCTGCAGGTATAATATGGCAGTGAAGAGCACAGCATTTTTCTTAAAATTTATCCTAGGAGAAGCACCACTGCAAAGGTGCTCTGGAACATACAGGTAGCTGCTCAGACCTTCTGTGGTATTTTTAACAGCTTTTACAATATTAACTACTATCATTAAAGTGGCTGTCTAAAGTTAGGTTCTTACCTTAATACTCTGAATTTCAAAAATGTTAAGCATCCATGAGTTTAACGAATGCCTCATGAATATCATATCTAAGCATTAAATGATACAAAGCATTACAACAAAAAAAAATAATTTTGAGAACGCTTTTGAGAAGGAACAAAACACTTTAATTATTCCTCATCGAAGCAGACATCGATCTGCAGCAAATGAAATGCCTTTGACAGCACTGGAGATTGCACTGAGGCTGCTGTTTTCAGCTGCCTGCAGAACATCTGCACTCACATCCCATGCCATCAGGAACATCGTGTATTATTAAGAGTCAGGACAAAGGCTACGCTGGCAGGTCACAGTTTTAGAGAAGAAAAATCAATTCCAGTATTCTGAAGAGTGCATCACTGGTAGAGTGTGTTATTAAGCGTTATGAATGGTTCCACTGGTGAGCACATTTAAGGGAATGAAATATGTAGCAAGACAGAGAGGATTAAAAAAAAAACAACAAAAAAAAAGAACCTCTGCTGCATTAGAACACTGTAGGTGGTTCATGGCAAATGCAGCATTAACTATTTAATACTTGTGTGTGTGCATAATGTTTGTAGCTACAGATGCATGTGTAAAATGGGATTAAATGCAGGCACACATACACATTTTTCTATATCACAAGGTATAAGTGCATCTTTTAAGCCACAGTTCAAAAGGCAGCTTTACCACCACCTGCCAAATGTCTGAAAAGATCTGAAAACACTTCCAAGCTTGTGTAATCATGATTTTCAAGGTGGATCTCTCCCTTTCTTTGCCTCACTGACTCCTTTTCATCCACTTCCTAGAAGGATGGTTCTCCGTGTAATAAAAAAAGCCACTGATTTACAGTTTCTGTGCTTAAGGACAGGGTCAAAAGAAGCAAAAAGGTTGAGTGGGTTGTGCCAAAAAATAAAGATTTTATTGGTATGGTCAGCACTTTTTAAAGTGCCTCCCAAAAATCAGGTAGGGAAGAGTCTGACAGAGACAGCCTTGAATACCTGCTAAGAAGAAAGGGGAATTTTTGAGATGCAAATGGGAAGGAGGGTAGAGAGGAAAGAAGATTGGAACAACCCTCAGAATACCAGTCCCTTCAGTAAAGGCCTCTGGTGCACTTTGACATGGTCATGTCTCAGATGAAAACTAGAAGTACCAGAAATGCAAACAAAGCAATACTGGGGAAAAGAAAGAAACATCAGTAAATGAGTATTGCTGGCATTTACATCCTATAAACTAGTATTCATCAATCTCTGTACTCTCTCAGCACCTAAAATCTTCTAGACAATATTTATAAATAGGCAGCACCAATCTCTCAAAAGCTGGTAATCTAAACTACTGAATAGCAAATAAGACTACCTATCAGGAAAGGAACATAACACAGAAAACAAGTACTTCTGTCCCTGCTTTACAGATGAGGAGCTGCAGGACAGAGAAGTTCTTGTTCTCATTTTACAGAGCATTTAAGGCACAAGTTTGATGTATGAAGCTGGGCATACTGCTCACAGACTAAGAATATGATTAAGCCCTTTGCAGATCAGTCCTGGAGAGTTGACCAAGGTCAGGCAGGAGGTCTCTGGAAGAGAACACGCATTTTCTGAGCTCAGCTGCTGGTCTGACAAAGGAGTCATATCCACGTGGATAACACCCAAGGCTGTGGGTGCAACTGCTATTCAAGACCCCTGCAGAGCAGCTCTCCCTCCAACTGAGGGACAGCAGCACAACCCTTCAAAGGATGGCCTGCTCTGAGGTCAAGGACAGGGAATCTCGGGGAGATCTGACACCAGAACAAATAGTTTCCATCCTTTAGAGAACTTGGCTGGAAGCAAACCCTGCTGTCAGTATTTTCTATCCATTTCCCAGTATATTCCTGTTCTCATGGGGGCTGTGCATCCACTGATAGGGGTTCAAGCAACTGCAAAATCACACAGGGATTTGTTTAGAGGGAAAGGGAACAAATACAATTTTTTTTTCCGAAAGGGCATCTAGAGGTGATTTAGTCCAAACCTCCATCAAAAGAAGGACTATTGCTGGCATGAGATCAGGACACTAACAGCAAGTACTTGAGCACTAAGCTCTATATTCACTTTGATGAAATCTAGAATACAGCAGCAGGAACTGTATATTCATAAATCTTTATCCTTAGGTCAAAAT
The DNA here is from genome assembly GCA_013397175.1 of Platysteira castanea. Taxonomy (NCBI): domain Eukaryota; kingdom Metazoa; phylum Chordata; class Aves; order Passeriformes; genus Platysteira; species Platysteira castanea. The sequence continues at coordinate 717,329 of VYXC01000804.1, forward strand.
TACTTCTTCACAATAAACTTCGCGTGTTGCCAAAGCACAGCCTGAAAGGTTTGTCAGATCTAGAAACAGCAGGACTTTTCTTGGTGGAAATTCACTTATTGTTCCTCCTACCCTTACTCTTTAGTGCCCAGGGAAGCTGAGATAAATCTGCTTTATGTGAACTTCCCTCCCCCCATCAGAAAGGAAGTGCTACAGTGAGAAATGATGCTTCTTCCCCAACAACTGCTGCTGCTCTCTGAGCCAGCCAGTGTTAATGTAGCTGCTTGTTATATATGAAAACGGGACAGGATGCACAAATCAAAACAGTCAGACAGGCGTGAAAGAGAGAGAAGAAACACGGAAGAAGCCAACCAAATCAAAACATGGAATAGCCACCCTGGCAGGAAAAACTCTGTGTGTCAGAGCAGCTCGTCTGCTTCCTGACTCCCAGAAAGTCAGCAGGAAATACCCAACGTACCACTTCCATTTAAGGTACAGCATAAGAGGAAAATTTCTGTGAAAGTACTGTTTATTTTGGTATTTTAAACACATCCAGGTTCCCGATTTCACTGAAAAAAAAAGAAATCTTCATTTATGTTGTCCATGGCAGTTCAGAGCGAGTTTTCCTAGAATGTCCTTACATAATCTAAGGGCAAGAGTGCTGGGGAAAAAAATCAAAACCAACCAACCACCAAAAACTTTTCACAGAATGATTCTTGAATTTTCATATCAGATTTCACTTTGTATTAACTCCTGGCTTCGCATGCTTTTCTGGGGTTTTTTAAAGGTTCCATTTTATCTTCCTGATTTGCCCCATTCACTGCACACAGCCAAAAAAATGCATTTTATCCTGTATATTTATTAACTTCTTTGTAAACCTATCTTAGGGGAAAAAATCCCACCAAACAAAAAACCACACACACTATGTACCTGCTAAATTTTCATGAATCTCCTTTTTAAAAGAATCACCAAGTTATTTGATAGCTAAAGATGCTCTGGTTTTGTAATACTATGTAGGGTGCATACTTTTCATAGGTTCCTGCTGCAAATATTTTCACTAATTTGCATGCTTTTTCTGTTGAACCACCTAGTGATGCTGTACACTGGGCTCACTGCTATCCTTAATCACCCCAATCTGCCACAAATCAAACCAGAATTTGATCCACTATCTCCATCGGAAAAACATTTTACATATGCATTTGTTACATCTTGAGGGTTTTTTTTCCAATACTGAATATTATGCCAAGCTATAAACTGTGAGACCAAAGCTTTAAGAAATACCAGTTTAATGAGCTAAGCTACTACAAAATGTCATCAATTTACTGCAGTTCCAGGCTCTGTCCCACAAAAATTATGGTTCTTTTTAAAAATAGGCACAGAGCACACCGCATACTGCCATTAAGAAATACCAGTAATAATCACAGATTCAGAAAAAATTGCTGAATACCATGTTACCCATCACAGAATTACAAAGTGCACTGACATGAGCAGTTAGCTACATTCCTTTTCCTATGCCAGTGCAACCTCATTAAACCTGATATTTCTCTCGCGTTTGTCTTTAGCACATTGGTCTGATCACAGCTTCATCACTCTTCAAGCCACTTAAAAAAGCATTACACATCTAAAACCAGAGTGCAGTCATCACACTACAGCTTCAACAGCTACTCATGTATAATTCAACAATTTTTTGCTCTGAATTAGCTTTTTATTCATAGGATCTGGTCTAAATGTTCTTTTTTCTTAAAACACAAAGAGCTTGGCTATGCTTAGAAAGGTAAGGTTCAGTATAGCTGAATACTAACAAAAGCCTTTAAAATGCTATTTTAGCATGTTAAGTGCACTCACCCCTCAGCATTCATCCTGCTCATTTACAGGACATACAAAGGTTACCCTCAGAGTGGAGACAAACCTGAAGCAATTGCAAAGCTAAAAGCAGAACCTAAAATTTCCCAAGATTTGCTCTAATTAACAATGATCCCCCTCCAACAAAATCTCTTGTGCCAAAACGTGGCATAAAACCATTTCCCCTTCATCAATTTTCATAGTTAGATCTGAAATTATTAGCAAATCCATTCAATATTGTTATAAAAAAATCTTTTCTTAAGACTCATATTTATTTTAAAAAGTAACTGAAAAAAACCCTACAGGATTCTGTTACTACTTGCATTTTCTTCATTCCTAAGTGGAAAATTCACTGTGTCTGTAGTGGATTTATCAGTAAAATCCCTCTGGAATTTTAAAGATGCATTTGGTTTTACTTTTACATCCAATAAAAAAATATTTTGCAGCTTTGATAAGGATGGAAGACTGGAAACCCAGTCATAATCCTCCCAAATTTACAACACTGTCAAAGGTAAACCAGATATTATTCCAAAGGTGAAATTATACATAAAGGAACAGCTAAATACCAGTTTACAGAAACAGTAGATGAACTCGATGAGGTGCTATGTGTATGCTCTGATTATACTTTAGCTGACTTTTATTTGCTACTAATCATCAACATGAGCTTCAGGAGAGGAGATACTCAGCATTTTCTTTGCTATAATTGATGTATAATTGATGAACAACACCTCCACTCTCTGAAAACTTGGAACTGATGCGCAAATGCTGAAGGCCAGGGAAGAGCTCCAATAACACAGCAGGATGAGCAACAAGAATTGCAGCAGAGGCTGAGGTTTCTGGAGCTAACAATATTAGTTCCCAACACATGGAGCAGTGTCAGCGTGCCAGAGTTCTCAGTCTACACAAAGTGACTTTACTTTTACTGACACAACTTGCTTTTATTAAGATAGGCCAACGTTTGGCTGCTTGGGGGATTTTTCAGAAGATGAGTAAAATTGTAACTGGCATGTGAGGAAAATTCTGGGTGTTACCTGCTGTGGGATAATAAAAAAACTGTGCAGCACGATACCTTCAGTTCTGAACACAGTACAGACACAGGCATGTCAAAAGAGGCATTATATGAGATAAAACAGAGCCTCAAGCCTATGCTGTAGCCATGATTTAAGTATTAGCTCACATAATGCTCCCCTGCAGGTTTTCCTTTAAACTAGCAAAAGAATTTTTACTCTTCGGCAAGATGTACTTCAAAATAAAATTGGCATCTGTATTACTATGCCGGAATGCCATAACTTTTTACAATAAACTGGGAAACGTTCACTTTCTGTTCATTTATTTTGCCAACAATTTTTACATTCAGTTAATTTTACCTTTGACACACACCATCTTTTCTCAAATATATGAATAGCATTTAGGTCAGGGCCAGGCTCTAAAGCCTGTATAACCTAGAGCTTCCCTTGCAGCCAGAAGAATAACAGAGAGAGAGATGCTGTAGATTCAGATCTCAAGAATTAAGCTGCAATACGCAAAGGATTTTGCTAAGGTAGGCTCAAGTCCTGCAAAATCCCTGTAGATAAGCCCCAATACTTTGACCTCAATAATTAACCTTATTAGTCACTGCTATCTTTAAAGAGACTTGCCAAGGATATACACTACTTTCTCAGTGAAGCAGCAGTGGAGAAACTGTTGGACATGCACAAGGCAGGAACACAGTACAGTCCAGGCAGGACAGCATTACAGTGGCCTTATTCAAGAACTGCAAATTATTGGAAAGTTATTTCATTTCATCATCATTCAGCACCAAATAAAAAGTAACTGTTTGTGGTAGAGCAGCATCTCTTTTTCTCTAAGTGTACATATATATACGTACAAAATTTGAATACCAGTGAAGTAGCTCGTTACTTCTTCCACCTAGTCTACACAGCTCAAATTGTAAATCTATTAGTGGCCTAGAAATGTCATTTCTACCTGCCCTTTTGTCATTACCAACAGCAGATTTTTTTCTCTACCCAATCGTACACAAAGTCACTGCAGAAAATTTTTTATACACATACCTATTGTTTGTCAGGTGGGATAGAGTAACACTGGAGTAATAACCTGAAAAACCCCTTTGAGGATGTTATCTCAGTTTTGTTGAACTGATTTTCAAAATGTCCCCTTAACCTCTAATTTGTATAATCTAAACCTCAGTCAGAGTCTGGACAGAAGCAGCTGCAATTTAAGGCTGCTTCTCCACACCAGATTACTTTCAGATAATCTAAAAAAGCACACTCTTGTAAGATGGTTCCCTTCTTTTTTTAACACTGCAGGACAACACCAGCATCTTTCCTCCAGAACTTTCCTCCTCCTCTTCAATTTGAATAAACACTCTGCTTTGGAAAAGACTCCATTTACAAATTTTAGCCATCCTTGACTCCGAGGCTGTACATGCCCAGACAAGACCAAGTCACATACATTTTCCAACCTCAGAAAAGTTTCAGGAAATGACTTTTAGGCAATTTTCAGACTTTTAAATAAATTATATAAAAAACAAGAGAGAGAGGATTGACAGCAAAATAATGAATTTAACATCTGACATGCAGCTGCATGCAGCTAACCTTTGTGTTTCCCTTTTTTCTCCTTTCTGGTGCTGCTACTCTGACAGCTCGCAGCTGCTGCCTTGGTTTTTTTAGTTGGTTTCGGAGCTTGGGCGTCCACTACCACCTTTACATCTTCCTGTTCAGCCTCCTGCACTGCTCCAGAGATTCAGGGTACCCCACCAAAAAAGAAAAGAAACAGAGAGAGAAGAGAGAAACAGAGAGAGAAAGACGAGAGAATGAATTGAGAACTTTGCGAAGGCATAAAAGAGAAAGCAAACATAGCAGAATTTGGTATTTCAGACAATTCATGCAGCGAGGAGAGTCAAGCAAACAGAATTGCAAAGCTACAGCAAAAATCTGAAAGTGTAAGGTTAGCTGAGATATATTTCCTTACTTTTTTCCTCCCCACAATAATTTATCAACTCCTAACTTCCAGTCCAAAAGTCACATCAGAATATTATTGTGTTACTGAGCTATTTTAGGAAGTATTTTTCCTCATAGTAAAGCTCTGCCACAATGATCATCAACAGTGGCAGCATGAAGGCAAAAAAATTTTATTTTGACTTTGTAGCATCCATGCTTAAAGCTACATCCTAACTCTCTAAACAAGGAATCATCTGAAGGTTACTTTCAAAACACATCTTGCACAATTGTGTAACACAGCATGATGAGTAGATTTGCCATGCATTTTATGGTGAAACTATACCCAAGCTGAATTTAAAAACTCTTCCTACTTTGTAGCATACACAAATTAATTAATTCCTTGGAAGGAATCTCTACAAAATATGCATGGCATAATCTGAGTGTCAGCATAATTCACGCAGTGCTCCTTGTTTTCAAAGTAAAAAGAGGCTTTATCCTTTTCCTAAAAGCATGACATGCTTTGAGGTCAATATTTGAGTCTGTGAAAGCAACACACACCATAACTCTTTCCTCTGGCTAGACCAAACCTTGAAGTTCGATAAATACCACAATTCCCTTAGTGAAATGCATAAAGAAACTGTCACATTTCATACGCTGAACTGTAGGTGGGCACTAAGAGATTTTGGGGTTGGCTGCTGGTCACTGGTAAGTGCTAAGCCCCACTGGCTTCATGCGGTGACGATTTCTCTCCCTGGCACATGGGCCTCCCACCCTTTCTTTTTCCCAAAACTACTTTCTTTAAAAGGATAAAAAAGTCCACTGTGGACCATTAATGGAAAGAACTGGTTGCCCTAAAATTACTTTAAAAATATCCAGACAAACTTCTCAAACGCCCAAAGGACTAAATGATTCTCAATGACGTGTGGACTGACAACTATTCTCTATTATGAAGGGGAAAATTCTCCCTAAGCTTCTGGTCTGTGAAGCAACTTTCCTCTTCAGCAAATCCTTCAAGCGCATGCATAGAAATAGAAACGCCAAGGAGATTCTCAGAGGAGAAAGATGAAACAGATTTAGTCATGTCTGTGTAGACTGCAGCTCCCAAACCCGCTGCTCCCCTCCCCAGCACAGCAATCTGTTATGAGTAGCACTGCACTCACAACACAGCGGGCACCTGAGGCACTCAATAAGCACAAGCTCCTTTTCTCATTGTGCAGAGGAAGAGCTCCAGTTCTACAGAGAATATACATTAAATTATTAGAGGAGACACTTGAAGTCCAAAGAAACAGCTTGTCACCACCCAATTTTTCCTGCCTTTGTCAAACACTAATCATAGGACCGCAATCCCTTTGCTGAGTGGAAAGGAGCACTGGAAATGAGCAGGACAAAATCAAAGGAGGGAGCGCACAGGATGCCAGGGAAAATGGCACATAAAAGACAGTACACTGGGTCCTACTTCCATGGGCATGGCAGCCTCAGAGCAAGCAGGGAACCAGAGTCCCCTCCCCACAGCCTTTAAATAGGTGTGATTTGCCAACCCAGCACCTATGCTATATTTGTACCTCAGTCTCCCTTTAAAAACTAGGCTGTGTTATTTTAATTGTTTTGAAGATGATAATTCACATTATAATTAAATTCAGTAGTTTACAAATTACCTATATTAAATGGCCAGACAGTTCTCTAAATCATTTTAAATCTGGCCACATTCGTTCACTCAGAAGAAGCACCATTTACTTGGTCTAAAGCAATGATTAATCAGCAAAGGATGACACTTTCTGACATTATTAACTGCAAAGTTAGACTTATCTTCTCTATCTTGCCAGCCACCCTTTGGTCTTACAAGTAACGTCCTGAAGTTTTTTGAGGTACTTTTGCCTCAAAACTTTGAGCAAGAGGTATCTGATTTTAAGTTCAGTGAGGGAGCTCCAAAGGACAGAGAAGGGAGTATTTCCACTGTTTTGCTCTATGAAGCAGAGAACAGGATTTCAGCCCAGTAGCCATTCTGAGCATATACCTTCGCTGCTGTCTGTGGTAAATGGGCCTTTCAGACACAAGTGATGGAGGCTGCAAAATTAGATTTAAATCATAAACGTAATGATACTGTGCCTGGGTTCATGAAAGGAATTGGCACAGAATGTCCTGTTTCTAAAGGATACATTTCTGAGCATTACTATTACATTTAAAGTACTACCTCTATAATAAATCCAAATTTAATCAAAACATGCCATCTCCACCACAAAACCACCTCACTCTTAGCTTTTAGCTATTTGGTAAATTGCAGACCTTGGCTAAGCCTCATCCACTCACTCATGGTTTCTCTGGTGCTGTCTCTGCAGATACCTAAGAAAGTTTGCCTTCTGTACCAGCTCAGCTCAGGGCAGTTGTGGTTATATCCTCCCATTTACGCCCAGGCAAAGCCCTGCTCTGCCCTGCCCATAAGCACCAACCTCTCCACACACCTGCAGCGTGCTGGGAAGGGGAGGTTTACACAGCACAGCAGCTCCTGTCACCAGGCCAGCCAGGATTTGGATCCTTGCAGCCTGCAAACCTACAGGGACAGGTCTGTGAGCCTCCCCTGCTCCGTGGGTCCAGCAGGCTTGGATGTGGAGCAAAGTAAAAAATCCTGTTTTCTGTTTCCAGTGCTTTCTCCTGCCCTGGAGAGTTGGAACAAGGACCATTTCTAAGCCCTCTGCACTCGCTGTGCAGCTGGTCATTAGCATGGGCAGCTTTGAACTTCTCGAACCAGCACTCCTTCTAGGCTGCCTTTGTGGAGATGAAGCAAGGCAGAGAGGCAGTGTTTACCCCCAGCCACGTTGTCAGGGGATCAAATGTCTTCCCCTCTGCCCTTCACTGCATCTTTGGATCATTATCTAACAGATTGACAAGAATTTCCCTTCTCAGCAGGATGGCAACCTTGAGGTTAATTCTAGCCTGCATTCTCCACGGGCTCTAGATAGCCCCATAAAACAATTCACAGTTCCCGGCAAGAAAGCCTGAATAAGGAAAATGAGATAAACTGGATCCCTAAACAATATTCACTGATACAACAATATGATTATGTCCTTTGCTGAACATCAAAAAAATTAAAAGCAATGATAGGCAGCACCAGAGGATAAATAAATTAAGAACCTTAAATGTAGCTATATGGGGGTGAAGTTTCAAAGACTGTCACTCAAAAATCCATTAATTTCACTAAAAATAGACATTTAGGCAGCTTTAAAAATCCCTATTGACATTATCTTAAACAGTAGGAGACTACATTTGAAAATCTATCCCAATTTTCATATGCCCCACCCCAGATTATTAAAATCTTCACTTAAAAAACCCAGAGACTTTCCTTTTCAATAAGAATTATTTGTTTGTACTAGAATTTGCATTCAGACCAGAAGAAAATGGAGGAGCAAGTAGTCAGTCAGAAAAATCCACTGGACTCTCAAGACACGGTATTTCATTCCAGTTTGAATTTATAAACTGCAAAAAATAGTTTTGAGATAAATGCCAAGCTTACAAATAAAACAACAACATGACTTTAATTTCAGTATTATTCATCCATGTTCATTAAATCAAGTACTGACCACTAACCTCAATAGAGCATTAAAAAAAGTATTTTTCGGGACACAGAAAGGAGCACAGATTGCAGTATTAATACAGGATCTGGGATGAAAAGTAGAAGAGGAACAAACAACAAACAGTCTGTTAACATAATACAGGTGAGCATAGGAGGGCTTTGGCAAGGCAGAGGAGGGCAGCGTCCCAGCTCTGCCTTGCACCACCAATGGCCTAACTCAGAAAAAGGGAAAAAAGAAGCCCCTCCCATGAACCAATTCTGTGATGGACAACACTCCAGGTTACAGGGATAAAGCTACAATGCACAATCAAATAAAAGGATGAAGTTTCTAAGTATGCGAGTAAACTATGATGCAGACAACTCAAGTTCTTTTTCAATTCTGTAAATTACCCACATATATTTATATGAGTGAATGAAAATGAAAAACATCTTTCCATCTGACCTTCACAATGAGAAGTTCACACAGGAAATTAGTTTCAAAGTAGCATGAATGAAAATGCACATTTTTTTTTTGCCATTTGTATGACCATATTTCTTGATATGAGTGCTTGCACATTCTTATGTTCTTAGAGGAAGAAAAAAAATAATCTATGAATCATAACTCTGTCACATAAAAATGCCATGTGCTAAAAAAAAGGTGCTTTTGATCAGTACATTATGTGAAGAATGAAGTAAATGAAAAATCACAAAAAGAAAAAAAAAATTCTAAAATTGTGCAGTCTGTCTGGAAAACACTTTAAGCACAAAGAGGCTGAACCAGACAATGAGGTATGTGAGGCAAGTATAAGGCAAATACTGCATAAAGCAAATATTCATTCTATTCACCAACATCCTCTCAACAATAAAAGTGAAACCCAGAATGAATATCATGTAAAGAAAGATAAATTACAGTTCAGTCAGAGTGTATCATAACAACTCAGTGTGAATTGGTTGTCCTTTTCTTACTTTGGCCTGAGATGCTCTCGTGTTTCACTGTAAGAATGGCGTGTTGCTTTTGATTGTAAAGTTCTAGCCTTAGTCAGTCTTGCTGCTTATTTGGCTGTTGTTCATCATTAGTTTCTTTTATCAGCTTGGATTCTGAACTGGTCTAGTATTTCTACAATCATTTAAAAGACTGGAGTTTATCAGAAATATTCTGAAGATGGGCAAACCCACAATATTTTACAATGCAATGAAAATATTTTTATTAGTTTTACACAGACCACACAAATAGTTAAATACAATGACCTGAATTAGGACAAGGACTTTGGTGCATTAGTTACTGTTTAATCACATGCAAGGATTTGATTTCTGCTTCAAAATGCTTATAATCAAAGGCATTACTCCTCCAGCTAGTAACTTACAGATTCCAGATTCCCAAACTCTTATATTGCCTATAAATTCCCTAAGGCTCCTTGCAGTTTATGCCTCTAACACTGACGTGCTGACCAGGCTGATGTTGCAAACCTGAAAATACTCAGAAGTGAAATGGAATGGGTTTTTTAGGGCTCCGAAAAAAGGAACAATTGTACTGGTGCTGCTTAAAGCCATTATTAAAAGCTCATCGGTCTAAGAGTTCCTCACAGAGAACAAGGGAAGGAATTAAATAAAAGATTCTTCCCCACGTATCTGCTGCCTAATCCTCAGGAGGGGGAAAGCAAAGGAAGCATGTGAAGTGGAGAGTTGATAGCAATGAATTAGACTTAGGGAAAGCAGACAACTAATAAGGAAAGCTAAAATGATCTATGAAAAACCTATGCCCAGATGATTAAAGACAGTAAGAAATTACATAATTCTTTGTAATCTTGGGGCCTTGAGGGCACGACAAGGCTTTAATTGCCCTGACGGGCCTCCCTCGAGGCTTCCATCCACACGCTGCCCAGGGGCTTTCTTTCAGCCGAGCCCAGGGCTGTGCTGTAGGTGCTGCTTCCCAGCACTGCAGCATCTCCTTTCCATCCCAACTGGCACCCTGGAGGGCCCTGGCCCCTGTTCATCCCCTGCCATGCCTGAGACTGCAGGGAATCCTGTTGGGAGCAGCCAGCTCTGCCCGCCGTGTTCACAGCCTTTGGGATGGGGCTCTGCCCGCCAGGGCATTTCTTGTGCTGGGGGCACCCTCACCTCCAGGCTGCTCAGAGGTTGCCCAGGACACAAAACAGCTAAATGTGAAGTAGTAACTGAAAGTAAATACACTTCAAGTGGGACATTAAAGGAAAGAGAAGGAAGTTTCTCAAGCCATTTCCTCTAAACTTTCCTCTCACACCGTTCAGTATTAAGAACCACAAAAAGACCTGTGAAACACTTGCTACCCGCTGCTCTCTGCTCCTTGCTGCTGGGTTAGTTTGTTTATTTTGGAAATGCACTAGTGCAGTAAGGACTGCTGACAAATCAAAAAGATGCTTTAAAGATTAAGGTGAAGAGACTGCGGCTGAAATAAAGATTTCAGAATATACGTTCATTGGAAGTTAAGTATTTTGCCCACATGATGTTTGGAGTGCTGCCTGATCTCTCAGTATTAATAGCCCTTTGCAAAGAACATTCCTTGCTATCTTCAAAAAATAAACTAATACCTTCTCATTTCAAGGTCAGTGGAAAACAGGGATGGCAAGACGCTCTTTTGATGAACAGGCAAATATATGATTTTTTTAATGAATAGTTAACTGATCTCATCTTTTAAAGCTGACAGCTTCGGACACTCATCAGAAAACTCTCATCATTCATGTTTAATAGCAGAATGACACATCAAATTTAACAATCCAAAGCTATGAATTGTCATCAGAAGTCTGTTTAACACACCACACAACCATTACATCTAGATGTGCTGCCAAATGTCAAAGGAGAAAAGTGAAAAAGTCATTTTGCCTTTTTACACATGGTTAATCTAAATCGTTAAATTGAAAGTTGCAGTGAAAATTACTCTGAGAGTATCTAATTGAAAACATTTTTAATTTCAAGTCTTATAAAAAAACGCCACAGCTGCAACAAAGTATGGCAATATTAATGAAAGCATATCTGGCACTCATTCAAATCTCTGCCTTCCTCAGTGCTGTGAAAAGAAAAATCGCTCCCCAATGGAAATTCACCATTTTCACAGAAGTAAAATCTCTGTAAAAATGGGCTTTCAGCATTTGCATTAAATGTAATTAAATAATGTAATTAAATTGTTGCAGTAATTAGTGTATCTCTGCATGCTATTTGGCTCCAGGAATGCTCAGTATTTGCAATCCAGATTGAACAGAACTGTATTTGTAGCTGAATTTTGCAGTGTCAAATCAGGCTAAAATGTTTGTTCAGGTTTTCAACAAACGTCAAAAAATAAGTTGAGTAGAAATACATGAAAACAAGCAAGCAGATGTAACTGTGACATACTACAGAATGGCAAGTAAAATTTTAAAGATACTTTAAACAAACAGGTAGCAACATGTCCTTATAAAGGACACTGAATTGAAAATAAACCACAGCACACGAAGCGAAGACAACGTAAGTGACAAAGAGGGATTAAATTTCTTGCAGTGAATGAATGCCTTAGTTGTCTTCTATGCAGAAATTAAATTTAATAGCAATACAAAACATTGTTATTGGTTCTTATTTGGCTATTTAAAATGATGAAATAGCAATTCATCTGTGTTCGGGACTGCAAGAGAGAGAGGATTTATTTTAATAGTACCAGCTAGAGCCATGGAACAACATCATGGAAGTCAGTGGAAGGATACCTATTCCTTGAAATGGCAGGCAGATAAATTCAGGGCCTAACTCTACCTACCTGATCTACAGATGCTGAAGACTGTGTTACCACTTCTGGAACTCCACCTCAAACTAATCCCTTATGGACCAGAGTGCCAAGAAGTTTTTATCTCAAGCTGGTCTTTTTAGCTTAATTCATCTCAGTTCCCAAAGATAACTTTGGTTGTTAATTAGGCCTTATGTCAACACCAAAAGGGTTTAAAAAAGATATACGTAAGTCATTTACAAGCTACAGCATCCAAAGACTTTTATCTGTAGGTGAAATACGGGCACAAATGAGAAGAAATGTTCTCTGTGGAGAGTTGGGCATGGTGGATTCTGCAGAGCCACTTCCTCACTGGAAGGGCACCCATCTCCTTAAAAGTCTCATGGCATCCAGAGGAATTGCTAGCAACACTTGGCAGGGAACATAAATACCATTTTGTCCTACCAATGTGTCACTTCTCTGACTTGAAGTCATCTAAGAAAAAAATTATGGTGTTTCTGGCAATACACAATTAGCTTAACTAGTGAAATATGCTGTTCTACTGTATCCACACACAAGTAGCTCACCAGGCTGATGTTCTATTCCAGAACAAAAATGACAGACTTTCTACTCTGAGCTCTGACAATTATTCTGGAATTAAATGAGTTTTTATTGCAGAGTAGAGTTGCCCATTAGGGAACCATTGCAGCAGGGATAATGGCATCAGAATAAGCAATGGCAGTATATGAAGGAGAATTTCCCAGCACAGATAATGGCATCAGAATAAGCAATGGCAGTGTAGGAAGGAGAATTTCCCAGCACAGAAAGCCCAGCATCTGAGAATTACTGAGATGTTATCTCTGACCTACTTTGCTCAAAGTACCATAGAGATATCTACACACAGGCATCCAATTATTTGTTGAAATCAACAAGTACTTTTGTGCTACACAGAATTAGTACAAGCTAAAAAAGAGAGTAGAGCAGGATGATAGGTGGAAAGAAGTGTTCTTTCTGTAGCATTTGCTAGCACAGGAATTGATTTCACAAACATGCTCATCCAAGCAGTGTAGTTCATTCAGCAGAGCATCAACTCCCATCAAAGAGTCATTCTTGACTTGGAATCAGCATGCCCATAACAGCAACAAATGAACGGAAAAGAGCAGAATAGTTCTTTAGAAACAGCCCAGCTGTCTCATGCATCCGACACTGCCACATACAAATGTTTCCATTGAAGGGGAAAGAAATGCCAGCCCTGAAGCTCAATGCCATAGTTAAAAATGGTCATCAAACCCCAAAACCTGCCATGCAAACTGGGGAGCTGAAGACATTAAGCACATTCCCAGAGAAGGCCACACCAAAAAAGGACACTTCTGGAGTTCTTATAATATTTTCACAAGCAACATGCCTAACAAAGGATTTTACAAGGCAATAAAACACTCTGCTAGGTTATTAAATTCTTCTAAGCTGGCTCTTGCAAGCTGCATGGTTTATTACAAGGAGAGCTATCCCAAGGGATTAACAAATGTCATATTGAATATGAGAAACATTATATTTTTTTTGCTTCTCTGAAACCTTGTGAAACATTAAAAGGGTTTGAGAGACAAATTTAGAACAAACTGATTTAGGGAGAATAAATCCTAAGCATTCCAGTCTTGGAATGGTGTGGTATAACACGACAGGAAAGGTCACTTTTACCTTAAGAGCACAGTTAATCTCACTTAGAGTGAGAAAGTCCACTCTGGTGCAAACTGGTGCAAAATTTAGCTCAGTTAGTCTACACATATGAAATTTGTTAACATTTATGGGATGATAATGTCTTATTCTCTGATTTGTGAAAATTAAAACCTTGATCAACTGACAATACAGGGGCCTTAGTAAACAGCAACATCTCTGTACTATAAGATACTACTTCTTAGAGGAGCTCTGTACCTTTGATAAACCCTTGAATGAAAGAGGAAAAAGACAAAAATTCTATTTTGTCTGATTAAAAAAATAAATAAACCAAACGTTTTTGCTAAATCAAAATTTTTGGTCAGTCTGGAAAGAAATTCCGTTTAATCTTAAAAAATTGCAACCCAGACCCTGAGAAACAGTAAAGAGAGAGAAATAGTATTAAATTTTTTAATATTTATTAGAAAAAACATAATTAAAATAATACTAAGTTGAAAAAATAATTCTCCATCTCAAACCACTTATGGTATCCTATTTGCTTGCAGAAACAAGATTAAAAAGGCCCATTATTACCAAAACCTCAACATTTAAACAATGCAATTTCCAGATTCTAACAGTAAATTCTGTTGCTGTAATCAACCAAAAATTTCCACCAACTACTAACCAGGAGGAAAGACTCTGAAACCTGCACTTCTCAGAGCAGGATTTGTTAGTCCACTAAATACCTACCTGGTCCTTGTGGAAAGATATGACCACCGAGTGAAAATAAAAGAACAGGGCAGACAAAAAGTACAGCATGTGCAGTAAAATTAATAGAAATTTGACTGGAATGCTGGGTTAAGTTTTTGTTTGTATAAGAGTAGGATACTAGTTTTAATGCATTAACCCCAAAACTGAAGCACCCTGCCACCTAACAGCATTCCCAACCAGAAAACTGCCAACTGCATTCCCAATATCAGTAGATTTCAGCTCCTGTCCCACAAACCCATCAATAATCAGGGAAGGAAGCTATTGAAGCTTAGGAATCCCTTATGAATTAAATTCAACTTAATGGTCTGCAAAACAAGAAAATCAGAAAATTACTGCTCCCTATATATCCTGCAGATGTTATCAACCTGGAATGATATCTATAAGAGTGAAATTTTGGACAAGGATTACCCAAGCTTCCCCTTAGGAAATCCTGAGGAAAAGTATGCTCATACCGTCTTTAGGGGGCCAAAAAGCATGGGCCATATGAGGACAGAACTAAATAATGCCTGGTTTCCTTAGGATTTATTTCTGACAATATTATTAAAGTCTTTGAAAAGAAATGGCATTATCATTTTTTCCCCTGTGGGTGTGACATCTGAAGCGTCTCTGTCCCTACTGGGTCCTGTAATCTTTAATAAGAAAGCGGAGGCATCGTACAAGTTTGAAATGTTCCTGTCCACCTGTTTTAATGGACTTTGCGGAAACACAGTATCTTTCAAATTATTATATTCAGTCCTAGCTGAATTTAGTTAATAGGTTTCCAATTTATCATTACCACTGTCAGGCTTAAGCAAAATTACGTTCAGGGGAATATATAGAGTGGAACTCATCAGCTTTACTTAGTAGGAACGGAGGCTAAGGACACTTAAATAGTCATGGCAGAAGGGACAAGCTGTCTCTTTCCCAGTTCAGCACTGAAACGGCAGCTAGTTACCTTCCTCCCCCCTGTTAGGCTACAATTGCAAGTTCTGATGGTTTTCTCCCCAAACACAAATAAAGGATATAAATTATTTACTAAAATGTGCGAAACGAGAGCCTTTGTTCTCAAGAGCATAAAATGAACAGGGAGAGCACCACACCAGGACTCTCAGCAATTACACCTGCAAGAGGTGGCATTCTGTACCATGATATATGGTGCTGCTGTTGCTGTTGAGATAGGATTCAACCAGCGGGGCCTGCTCCTCCGAATGTTTGGTCCGGCGCGTCCTTGCCCGACTGTCCACGTTGGACTGAACCATCAGTGGCTCCTGGCGCTTCTTTTTCTGCTTCTGTTCTAGCAGTGCTCTCTGGAGAAAACACAGAGAAAAGCATCTGTTACTGGCCCCCAAACAGCAGCAACCTACGACGGAAAACAATGGTCAGCTTTACACCTTCCCCAGCACTTGGCAAGCGGGGATGTTGGGATGTTGGGTTATAGGAAATCTTTCCAAAAAACCTCAACCAACCCACGGCTGAAACACCTTCTGCTGAAAACTGCAAATAATTAAAATACATAGTTCTGAGCAGCCCACCAGCTGTCAGAGCTTGCTTGGAAATAACCCTTGGGAAAACAACAGTGTGAGAATGCTGGCTGTGAAGCAATGGGAGGGTAAGCAAGGGCATGAGGCAGAGATGCCAATTTCAGTTTCTGTAAATTAAAAGCAGGTAATTGCAAACTAGAATCGAGTGATAATACTGGACATGAGCCTAATTTAACAGCTATAATAGATGAACTTTAATTAAACACTTAAATTTCTCAGCTAGACCTGCTGAAAACCAAAACCTTCGGCATTCAGAGGCACCGTGGGGGCCTTACTTGAGCCCTCTTCCACAACCTCAGAGAACTGAACTGTTAATTTTACTTATCCATTACCTTACCATTTCCTTGCTTCTGTACAGTGATATTTTGGCTTCTAGAAAGAAGGTTCAGTAAAACTGAGGAATGAAAATGGAGAATGAACTCTTTCAGCTCCACAAGTTGTTTTAACACCTCAACATGACTCCAACATAATCAGAATTAAGTACAGGATTATGGCATAAATAGAAAGTACTTGAATTTGAAAATTAGATGCTCGTAGACATGCAAGCTGATGAAATAGTGGGAATAGAAAGGGAAAAAATTAAACTCACAAGGTTTAACGATAAAAATGACAATGCTTTTTGAGAAGGGGACCACAGAAATCAAAGTAAAAGCAGAAACCTCAACTCTCATTAAAACTTGATGACACGATTCCCTCAGATTTCATGCAAGGGGTTCTGACTCCCTTGTACAAGCCATGTAGGAATACAGTCAGAAAACAGGCAACATAGCACAGTGCCACTAGGTTACAGCCACAAGGGCTAAATCCACTGAATAAAATCCTTGTGGTTAACTTCTGTTGGCTGGTGTGACTGTTCTATCAGCGGGGTAACAAATACATTGTACATCAGCTTAAAACAAGTCCAAGGCAGTGGGAATCCCTCAGACCACAGTGGGAAGACAAATTTTAATGGAAGTTAGACTTCTGAGTTAACTTCAGCCTCCACAGATCTCTCCTCTGCATCCCCCAGTCAGAGGATGCAATTTTCTATCAATTATCAGTGTTTTCATTACTCCAGGATTCAGACTATACAGAGCAAGAAGGTCCTCCTCCAAAATCTTACCTGTCTGTCAAGCTTCTGCTGACGCAGGCTGCTCCCCTCATCATCCAGAACACTGCAAAGACAAAGAGTACGTAATTGGAACAAATTTATCACTCAAAACAACACCTAACAGCACCCAGTGGAGGAAACTCTCACGGGAGTTATCCATACAAAACTCCCACAATGTTCCATGAAAGTTTGCCTGCCCTAAACCGAAAAACTTGGCTCCAGAGGATTTAAATGCAGTCCATGAAAAATTGAAAAACTCTGGCTGACACATACTTCAACAAAAATTATATATTCAGACAGTTCACAAAGAAATGCAAAATCCACTGTCTACAGCTTGATTTCTTTTCCACTCTCTTCTAATGCAAAACATCAATGCACACAGCATTGAATTTGAAAATTTGCACATAAAGCCTAGAAAAAGGGAGGAGTATAAGTGAACTGCTTAGCAACTCAGCAGTATTTAAAAATCTGTTAGGAAAATTAACCACCTAATCTTTTGCACACTGAAAACCATAATTTATTCCTGAATATCTGAAAAGTCACACTTACTGCTACACACTTCAACACTTAGAGGCTGGCAAGAAAAACAGCATTGCTCAGTGCCATATTTCTCTCTGCTAATTGTTGCTAGTTGGGAGATTAGCTCCTGTGCATTCAATCATTTTCATTAATTAGATATTAAAGACTGGCATTGAAATCAGAAAGCTATTTTTGTGAAGTATTTTATCAAACTACTGACTAGGCCTTATTTTTCTGGAGAACAAAGGTCTCTATTGTAAGAACACTATGGTTAAACATTGAACATAGATAATTAAATCTTTTAAAGAGTAATATGTCATCTACAAGGAAAATAGTGCTACAGAACAAAAACAATAGCCTCTTACAAGGAAAAATAATTTTCTCTTACAATACACTTTTATAAAATGTCACCCCCTTCTCTTAATAATAACTCTTAACAATCAAAAAGAAAAAAAAAGATCCAGGACAAACAGACCTGGGTTCTGACCCACAAACAAATCAACAGCATTGCAACAGAAATTGCATTAAAAAAATGTGAATCCCACGTACTAATACAAAGCCTTTAGGAGACAGTAACATTATAGTAGAGTTAGACAGAGCAGCTAATAAAGGCATACAGAATGCCACCTTTCCAATGCCAGCATTATGAAAGACCTATAATTAAGCATTACTGGTAGCATCAGCCTTTTACAATTTTTCTTAGGTTATATGCTACAAAAGGCTGATGTTCCACGAATTGAAACTGTGCTGTTCAAGCACCTGAGGTATGAAATTACTATCTCTTGTAGAAGTCATGTATTACCCACAGTCCACAAAAAAGATTAAAGAAAAAAAAACCCTCCCACTCATAAAAACGTCCTACTTTACACCAAGCATTCTTCATTTTATAAATTACAGAAGTTATCAAAGGAAGACACACATTCCTCCATGGTATACAATATCAGGGTTGCAGAAGAGTGCTCGCTTCACTACAACTGCACCAGTCTTAGCTGCACTGCTAGAAAGTAAAACTACCCTAATGGAGATTTTCAGCCAAACAATTGAGTAAAAGATGCCCAAGTGTAAAGTTTCAGGCTCCATGGCCTGAACAAATCCTCCTCATTTCAGGCAATGCTTGAAAAAAAGCCAAAATCATGTAACGATGCTAATATAGACCCCAAGAACCTCAAAGGCACCAATGCTTATACCATCCTAGCATCATAGGCATCCTAGCATCTGAGCACCATGCCTTGACACTCTGCATGGAACAAGGGGGCAGGAAAATGTCCTGTGTCCTGCATGGGAAGCCACAACAAGGCAAATTCAGGTTCAGGGACGGCTTCTCCATGTCTCTTAATGCCCAAGCTTAGCATGGTAAACGTGGCAGTTTAAATAACACCAAACAGCAAACCCCAGTCAGAGAATGGTGTGATTTGCATTGATTCAGCATGCCACGAATGCAAAGCAACTATCAGATAATCAGAGGACTGCCAAAAAAAAATAAAACTCCATCCAAAAACTACGGTCCTAAAACACCTCTCCACATTGCCCTTCTTACTGCAAGACTTTTTTTTTTAAAGCTTCTGAATATATGCAATCAAAGCTGAGATCGAGAGCAGCATGCTTTGAAAACCAGATGACAACCTCATCTAGAGCTTCCAGCTCCTTCATTATCCCACTTCATATTTCATAAAGTTCTGGGGTAGTTTTCCACAACCTTTTTTAGGTATGCATAAATGACAAGCCTTGCATTTAACATTCAACAAATAAAACTGAACTCCAGCTTTCTTCACTGACACCAAGGTTCAGCAGAATACGGTTACTTCAACAATCCTCTCTCCCTCCAGGTTGCTGGACTGGAATGGGAATGCCTTGCTCCCACCAGCCAGCCACACCACTCTTCTGAATCCTTCACAGGGTGATGTTAAAAGGCCCTCATGAGCACCAACTCTATTTTAACAGTTACTCAGTATCACTGAAAAGCTGCAGTTCTGTCCTTTCTTGATGTATAACAACAGTTATACAACTCCAAATACAAAAAGGGTTCAATTTAGCTTGTATGTTCTGCTATATCAACAGAGCACTCCAGTTTGAGACTGCACTTTGCCAGTGTTTTCTGCAGAACTACTGGACCTTGGAGCTGCTGACCAGCGGCCAATATTTCACATTCCCCAATTTCCAACAGACAAAGTCTCCTGAAACTGGGTGACTTCCAAGATATGCCGTTAAGGGATGTCAGGGTTTAAATACATGCGTGCATAACTAAGTAAGTAAATAAATAATATAAGCTCTGTTTCCATAGCAATTCCATCAGGCCCTCAGTCTTGCTGCCTTGAAAAACATCTGCAGAGGGCTCTGAGATGAAGTGTGTAAGTGCCACTGACCCTTTTTCTCACACTTCAGTGAGTCCTTGCAGAAAGATTTAGCAGATCATCTCATCATGGCATCTGGCAGTCTGTGCATTCTGTCGGATGCTCCAGGGTCCAAGAGCGGAAATCCAGTTCTGGATTTCTGCCTTTTCTTTCTTTGGAAAACACAAAAGCGTGTGAGCAGAAGCACAGCCTTTGCCCTTCCTGGTCTTTCAAAAGAGCAGAAATCAATTGCCCATCCCTCTGGAAGGGTTGTGCATGTGGTGAGGACTCAGCCTGTTCTGCCCAGTTTTGGAATGGGCCATGGTTTTGCTGCACTCAGGTCCAAATAACTGGGATGGTCAGAAACTAAAGGCCCAGTACAGCAGAACAATTGTGACTGAAAGATGGCAGGAAATAATCTCAGAGAGAGAGAGAGAGGCTGTTACAACAATCCTGCCTACATGTTTGATGTGATGCTAGAAAATCCCAGGAGCGGCATGAAACTCAGTCAGATTTAATAAAGAAATATAACTTCATAATTCATGAAAATTGAATTATTGAAGAGCATGCATACATATTAGCAATCTGCTCAGCACGCTGAAGTATCCTGAAGATCCAGTAAGATTCATTTTTACTCCTATTTGATCAAGGATCATGCATCTGCCTGGCATCTTGGCTATGGCTCTGACCCACTTAAAACAAAAAGCAATTTTACACTATATGTAATATTGTAAACAGCCCTTCAGCTCTGCAGTAACAGTCTAGTCCAAATTCAGCTGACAAATCAGACCTTGTATGTATTTTCTTGCAGATAATTATGCAGAGAAAAACCATCCTTCTATACAGAACTTGAACAATCCACCCATGAGAATTTACTAGTTGCTGGGTTTAAGAAGTCAAGCCTATAGCTACCTATTGTAAAGACTGGTATCAGTTGCCTGGACCAAGGCTCACAGAGACTTAAGTATTATCTTTAGATAGCATTACTTTCAAATTTCAAGTACGGCATTTGATTCAAACATCTCAACACCTGGTTTTTAAAGGGAAAAACATTAAAAGTACAATCACATTTTAGTCAAAGTATTACTCTTCATACCACCCTTTAAAGACACAAAATTTTGCAGAAACAGTTTCAACAATAAATTCAATTTATAGTAAGTCAGGCTTACTATGGTGCTGCATGTCACAACAAAGATGAAAACATATGCTCGAATTTTTAGTATTCTAAGCTTTTCATAATTTCTATTCCTTAAAAAACATTTTGAGAGAAACCCAAGATCAATCAGGTTTTCAGGAGGAAACTTCATGACCACAGGAAGCTCCACAATTTACTGCTGAGATGAAGGCAGAAGATTCTGTAAGTCAACATCTTGCTACATTTTATTGTAACTTCACATGGGCTGATTTCATTTTAAGTAAAAAAAGATTTAATTCAAACAACACTTTTCACAGCGAGTACTTCGCCTTTGCTCTTTGAACATGCAAACTGCTTGTATTTCAAGAAGCCATTGCAAGAAAAAAGAATTAAGAAGAAATATTTCTAATTAGAATGTCCAAGATGCATGTAGTCACTGATTTTATTTGAGGTTTTTTTAAAAGAAAAAGTCTGACACAGTAAAGCAGCTCTATTGTTTCTGCCTGATGAACAAGGCAATGCTTTTGTTCCTTCCTGACACTGCTTCATAAAGGAACATTTTCCATGAAAATAACTTTTTTATCAGGACAAAGGTCCAAAATCTCACCTAGCACATCTCTGCAGCGCAGCACTAACTGCACCAACAAGTACAGCTGGTCAAACAAGCAGACTCATAATACTACTAAACTTTAACACGCTGTTTAAGAAGTGTCAGCTTTGCATTTTCTTTTTTGCTGCTTTATGACAATCCATTACTAAACAGCAGCACCCAAAAGCTCTATGTGAAATCAGCGACCTTTGCACAAGCAAAATGAATATACATAGGCAGGGAGAATTCCTGAGACAAGAAGTTCACACTATAAAAAGATGAAGAATAGGATAGGAAATTGTTCCTCCCATTTAGAACACTGAACCAGGAGCAATGGAGAATTGGAGGTGGTATTTTCATCTTGAGTTTCTTCTGCCATATTGTGAACTGCAATTCAGAAACAGTGGATGAGTAAACCAGATAGAAAGAAAAAAAGTACACCATTCCAGATGTTCTTGAAGATCACTCAGGTCTTTTCCATACACTCCTGCTGTGAAGAAAGCTGCTCTGTTGCTGTGTCAAGACAAACAGGTTAGGGGATCCTTAAGAGCACAACAGACTCAAAAGAACAAGAATGGGTGTAATGTGCCATTTGAGCATTACAGTCTCCAAAAACACAGGAAATAAAATTCCTGTAAAGAGATAGCACTTGGCTGACTGGATACCATCTGTCATATTCACCCAATTACACTTCTCTGTAATCTCTCTAAGTCTCTGTAGTTCCATAAAGCCCAACTGCTCTGGATAATGTTACTGTTAAGTCCTTGGGAACGAGCTTTCCTGCAGCACTGATGAAATGCTACTGTAAAAGCCCATTAACAGGGTTAGGGACCTGCAGGCTGAAGTCATGCTCCAGGGGGAATGGCACACATTTAGCTTCTTCAAACAAGTGAAATTCAACCAATTCCTAAGCAGTCAAGTCAGCAAAACTGCCAACACCTGCAAGTCCCCACATAAAACAAGGTCTGCTCCCCCATGAACGCCATATGCTGAGCACACCAGAAGCCACTTGGGAGAACACTATTCTATCAGGCACACAGGCTAATCAAAGCCTTATAAATGAGATAAATCCCTCTGAAAGACTGCAAGGGCTCCCCTCATGGCAGGAATCATCAAGGCTTTCTGACCCTAAAGCAGCTGCTCAGTCACCTGATTTAGAGTAAAACCTGCCGCTACTGTCTTTACAGTAAAAAGAGTGACTGCTTTCCTGGGCCACCTCAGTGAACAGGAGTCTGTACACTGAGGAGCAGCCCAAGGACATTCAATCTTATTTTGCCCTTCTACTGCCAACAGCAGCGACAGCAGCTCTTGGATTTCTCCCGTGCCATGTTCACAGAGCAGAGAGGGCAACAGCCTACCCTGAACAGGTCACCTCTTGGTTACCACTGGACTGACCAGGGAAGTGCAGACACCAGGAACTCCTGCAGAAATGGAGAGTGCATTTCCTTAAGGGAAGCCTCAGAGGAATAAAGTGTTTCACCAGGAAACTCACATGATAAATAAAAGCATGCCTGTCCAGGAGTTCAGCATCACCTCTTCTGCCTTTGCAGAAGACCCTTAAAAAGACTAAAAATAATAAAGCAAAAGGATAGGAAAAAAAGGCAGAAACATGAAACAGATATTTGTATGAGAAATATCAGCACCAAGCCAGCCACAAAACAGAAGATGCAGAGGATCATACACTGTGCTGATGATCCAAATGGCACTAAATGTAATGCCTGCTGCAGGGCAGATGGCTGATAGCAGAGACTGCATTTGTAGTTGCACAAATAATTACAGAACCAAATGCTTTATTTTCTTCTCAAATCCTGGATGGCAAACTAGTTTAAAAATCAGCAAATTAATGAGACCTTCCTGAAAGGTTGTTGGTACTATTAGCTCCAGTAAGGTTTATCTAAATGTCCTTTGTACATTAAGATCTATGACACTCATTATCTCTGGCAACAGTTCTGCAGATTAACTGAGAGCAAATGTAACAACAGGAACACATTCATAATTTTTTTTCTTAATTCCATGTAGATAATTGTTAAGATTAACTCCAGCCAAATCCTCAGCATGGCCACACAATTGTCAGAGATCGGGCCGGGAAAGCTAAAGCCCGGATAGAATTAAACCTGGCCAGAGATGTCAAGGACAATAACACAAGGTTCTATAGGTACACTGCTGAGTAAAGGAAGACTAGGGAAAATACGGGCCCTCTCCAGAAGGACACAGAAGACCCAGTCACCTGGGACATGGAGAAGGCTGAGGTACTCAGTGACTGTTTTGACTCAGACTTCACTACCGAATGCTCCAGCCACACAGCCTGAGTGCAGAAGGCAAAGGCAGAGACTGGACAGAAATCCAAATGAAGCACTGCTCTCCCTAGGAGAAAACCAGGTTCAAGACCGTCTAAGGCACCTGGGAGTGCAGAAGTCCATGGGACCTGATGAGATGCATCTCTGGGTCCAGAGGGAACTGGCAGAGGGAGTGGCTAAGCCACTATCCATCATGCTGGAGAAGATGTGGCAGTCCAGGGAAGTTCCTATTGAACTCAGGCACATGTTAAATGAAGACATGATTGGTGACAGCAAACATGGTGTCAGTAAGGGCAGATCATGCCTGAAATATCTGGTGGCCTCCTATGACAGGGCTACAGTGTTGGTGGATGAGGGAAGAGACACAGACATCATCTACCTGAACCTTTGCAAAGCATTTGACACAGTCCTGCACAACATCCTTGTCTCTAAACTGCAGTGGCATGGATTTAACAGATGGAGCACTCCGTGGATTAGGAACTGGCTGGGTGGTCACACTCAAAGAGTGGTGGTCAATGGTTCGATATGCAAGTGCAGACCAGTGAGGAGTGGCATTCCCAGGGGTCAGGATTGGGACTGGACTGCTGTGGCTGACATGGACAGTGGGATTGAGGGCACCCTCAGCAAGTTTATCAACACCAAGCTGTGTGGTGTGGTGACACACTGGAGGGAAGGGATGCCATCCTGAGGGACCCTGACAGGCTGGAGAGGTGGGGCTCTGTGAACCTCATGAAGTTCAACAAGGCCAAGTTCAAGGTCCTGCAGCTGGGTCAGGGCAATCCCAAGCACAAACACAGACTGGGAAGAGAAGGCACTGAGAGCAGCCCTGAGGAAAAGGACTTGGGGGTGACAGTTGATGGGAAGATCAACACAACCCGGCCATGTGAGCTCTCATCCCAGAAAGCCACACGTACCCTGGGCTGTATCAAAAGCAGCATAAACAGCAGGGCCAGGGAGGGGATTCTCCCACTCTGCTCAGCACTCCTGACACCCCACCTGGTGTACTGTGTCCAGTCTGGGGCCCACAACATAAGAAGCATATGGACCTGTTGGAGCAAGTCCAGATGAAGGCCAAGAAGATGATCAGAGAGATGAAGTACTCTCCTACAAGGAAAGGCTGAGAGAGTTGGAGTTGTTCATCCTGGAGAAGAGAATGTTCAGGGGAAACCTCGTTGTGGTGTTCCTCTGCCTGAAGGGAGCCTACAAGAACAATGGAGAGGGACTTTTTACAAGGGCATGTAGTAACAGGATGAGGGGGAATGGCTTCAAACTGAGAAAGTCGGTTTAGATTGGATAATAGGAAAAACATCTGTACTGTAGGGTGCTGAGGCACTGGCAGAGGTTGCCCAGAGAAGCTGTGGATGCCCCATCCGTGGACCTGTTTAAGGCTGCCTGGAGCAACCCGGTCTAGTGGAAAGTGTCCCTACCCATGGCAGGGGAATTGGAACAAGAAGATCTTTAAGGTCCCTTCCGACCCAAGCCATTTTATGGTTCTGTACCAGCATTTTGGTCTGTTTTAATTAGAACAGTTCATCAAAATAGATCTCCAGTTGTTACAACTTCAGGGTTGTATGAAACCAATAGCAATTGTAGAAATCAAATCTTCTAAATATTCCACTTAGACTAAGTTTTTAAAAAACTTAGGTAAAATATATTGTTAGATGTGTGTATTACAGGATATATATAAAAACAAACACTGACCATTCTTGAGCAAATAACCCAAGAGACTGTCAATGCTGAAGGGAACAACAGGAGCCCTGCAGATACTTCAGATACATTTTGAAGTAATGAGATCCAGCTTTGACTTAAATCAGAACAAAACTGTAGTCAGAGAGAAAAAGAAACTACAGTTTAGGATCTGAAATGCCTAGGCTGACAGCTTTCAGTGAGGATGATAAGAAGCCAGGAAAAGATCTAGTGAGATCAAAAGCAAAACTATCCCCTGCAGCACATTGCATGTTTTTAAATAACTGAACTACAGGGCTACCACTACTGCCCTGGAAAGATCAGTTGAACTAATATTTGTACAGATTCATTCTCTGCAATTACACAGAACTGAACAAGATAGCAAATGGCATTAAATTGCAGGTAATGAAAATATCACCTACAGGAAGAGTGGATGGCTGGGCTGTTTCTTGCCCTCCCTCAGCACACACAAACTCTGAACACAATGTCAGAGAAGGAATCTATGTCCCAAAAGAGAGAGGTGAATTTAATAAACGTGAATGATGGAGCAGTAAAACACAATAGCCTTTGGGTGATCTATGCTAAAATTGTATTTAAAGTAGTTTGACGAGAAGTGCCTGAATAGGAGCAAATTGGGAAGGGAAAAAAACCACCGTGACCTGGAGATACACTACCTGCAATGCAGATGGATCCGGATGACAAATGACATGACTTTCAGGAAGTGCCTTTATCGAAAACACATCGCTGCCAGCCACTGGAAAGATCCGGCCCTAGCAGCCAGGTTTCTCTCTCAGTACCAAAACCCAGCCAATCTCAGTCATGAAAACAGTAAAATACATGCACAAACAAACCAAACCCCTTATTGTACAAAGCATCCAACCACAACTAACAGTAAATTAAACGAGCAGAAACTAGGGAAAGGTATTGTCTGGATAAGGAGACTGCACTTACACGTACAGACCCTGCAGAAGAGTTCTCTGCCTGGACCACAACGATTCTCCCACACTGTTACTGCTGACCAGGTGAAAGATGTCACCTAGAGCAGACCTCTGCTTTTTTGATGTGGAAAACACTGTGAGCCACTGTGACAAAGAGAAAACCTGCACAAGACGACTGCTGGCTCCTTTCCCTCCCTGTCCTGTACCTGTTCTATGAAACATGGGTTTGTCCAGTTGGCAGCTACTGGGCCTATTTTACATCAAACAGTACAACCTTCCAAGACACCTGTAAAACGAGAGTAACAAACAAGTCTTAACTCCTCTTGGAAGCACCTTTGTGAAGCAAGAATGAAGCCTCACAGGTACAGTAATTAACCTAGAAACAATGCTGGCCTTTAAAATAATAGCATAATTGTGGAGTGTTTAGCAAACAAAACACTGGTGCCAAAGACAGGGTCACTGCTGCAGGTGTTCAGGGAGACTTCTCCCTGCAGTAGGCGTGCAAACACAGGCATGAATATGTAGCTCAAACGTGCTGTTGCTGAAACAGATTATATTCGAAGTAATTCACTAATGCAGCAAAGTATTAACAGATCCCACTGCCTGTGTATGTGTTTAGGACAGGACTGGAGAAAGAGAGTTGTATTTACTGGATTTCTAAAGGAATAGTAAAATTAAAGCTATCAATTTGTTTAAAATGTGAAGGTGAAAGAGACTACTTGGTTTACCTTTGCTGCTCCAACAGTCAAAACTAAAGAAAAATATAGTAAGAGCTGTAACTCTGATAGATGTTAGTGAATTGAAACAGCCAAGCTCCCTTTTCTTTTTTACAGGTGGTTTTACAGTTTCTATGGAATACAGTTTCTAAGGGAAGACATGTCATTTCATGATAAATACTAACCGTGAAACAAAATATTTTGACACTTTCCCCCCCACACATACTATCTTTATAATCCAACCTAGTACTCTTTTGCTGGTACTGAGGAAAGCAGATTTTTCATTTTGGTTTGAGTGCTTTCTCTGTATTACCTTCTATACTAGTAGCAAATACCGACAATCCTGGACAGCATTTTCAGAGGAAAATGAGTTTGTCAGATCCTGGTGCCCAAGTACATGATATGGATTTCAAGACTGGCAAGATGTTGATGGCTATCAAAAGTAGCAAACACCATTTGGCCTATATTTTGTACCCTAATAAAGGAAACGAAGTCATTATTTTTAACGGCACTCTATGCAGATGAGGTATTCCATACAGCCTGATCTTCATACCTGGGCCCGGAATCCCCAAACCACGAATTCAATTTCGTGAAGACAGAGATTAACTCACTAACTTCACATTGCATAAAATGATGTGTATGTCTAAATCCCTCCAGGTTAGGTTTTTAATTATAAACTCCTGAAGGCAGAGAATTGTTTTCACAGTGTGCACACACAGTGCCTGCGCAGAAACTCTTTTCCAGATTTTAATCAATCTTAGAAAACCATGGTAATAATAAGGTTGGGATGGTGATTTTCGTCCCCTTTTTTTTTTTTTTTTTTAGTGAGACATAGGTATTCAATCCTGGTGATGTCTGCAGCATTCAAAGATAATTTCAAAACAAGTTACATACTTAATCTTTTCCAATTTATCAGTTCCCTGTGTGAAGATGATCCTGTGAGTAAACAACCTGAAGAGCATTGTTCTCCATTTCAGAACTAAGCTAATCCCTTTCCTTTGCTTCTGTGCGCAGCCAAGTGTGGGTAAATGGAATCTACTCTCAAGAACTAAGAAGCAGCAGGAAAACTTTACAACACAGTGAGAGAGCTTTCTGCAGCTGTGAGCAAACCTTGTTTGTGTAGAGTGAAAGCCTATTTTCTAGCTCTGTTTTCCAGTGTGTCCTTTAAAGGCCCTTTCCAACATTACTGGAATGCATACCAGCTTTTCTTTCCTTTTATTATATTAAATGTTTTTCTCCACATCTGTGCTTAACTCCCAGCCAAGGGAGTTTACTTTCTCTAGTAAAAAGAGTTGTAGAGAGAAAATAAACAGGAGGGAAAAACATAACATGGGATAATACTATACAGAATCACGTCATAGGTTGTATTAGGAAAAGGAACAAATAGTACTTTTTCACACATTTTGGGAAAAAACCTAGGTTGTCCCATTAAAGCCATATTTATATATTCTGGCTATACTTTATTTAACCCGAAATATGCTGGCATGCTTTTTCTGCTTCAAATTGAAGAAAATATAATCCTTTTAACAGCAAAATGTACTCACTATATTTACAAGTACTTGGAAGCATCACATCAAGTAACAGTCTCACTATTCTTATGCAGCACACCTCTTTTCGTAGCATACTAAGATATGTACATTGCATAAAATTCAATCATCTTTGTTTTTCGTAAACATTAACCATGCTCACCAATTTGAATTTATACACCTAGTTTAGTGTATCAGCTTTAAGTATTTCAAATAAATTACTCAAACTTAAAACAGGTCAGGTATTTGTTATTGCAATATTTTTAGTTCAATGTTCATTACAAATCATCAGAACCCCAACTATACTTCTTCTTGACTACTCTGTGACCATTTTTGTTACATCTGACAATCATCTTCATCTGGTTCTCCTTAACTGCCTCTAATGAAATTATCATTTAGTCTAATAATTACTGTGGATTATTCTCCCAACACTTCATAGTACATTGTGTGGTGCTACAAAAAGCTAAGTGAAATGCCTTACTACAGTGGTGTATAAATGGAAAAATATTTTAAAAGCGTTTAATTATTAAGAAGTGTGATAAGTTGAGAAAAGTAATACATTACTTGCTCTATCCAGCTTGCTGTCTCAACAGAAACCAGACAAGACATTATTTCCTCATATTTAAGTATATGTGCATAGATATATGTATATATATTTTTTTAAAAAAATGGGAGAGAAAATCTGCAAAACTATTACCTTTTTTAATACAGTCTGGAAAATTATCATCATTAACTGGTATGACTCAAATTCTTTCACGTTGGGCAGTTAATTGATATAGCAATTCCTTTCAGGACACACAATTTTGCTCTATGAGATGTATAAAATATACAAAAATGAGTGCTGCCAGCAAGAAATGAGAATTTTGAGAAAGGCCGTGGCAGAGGAGTCAAGACAGCCTGCAGACTCACAGCTTCAGAGAACGTGGAACCCGTGTCCCCAAAAAGCTTTGGATTTCCAGCTGAAAATCTCCTCTGCAGTACGCAGCTTACAGCTGACACAGTTATCAAATTACTGAAAAATTAAGAGCTAATGATCATGACCCAACTAATTCATATTTCTAACTGCAACTACCCTTTTCAAATTATTGTTCTGGGCTTTAAAACACTGTCACATGAATAGCCTGCGTGTCACTGTTTGAGAGCAAAGTCAGTCCCCCAGGCAAGACATTTCAGACTCTGGAACATCATTTTCACTGCATTTGAATCAGACTGGAAATAGAGTCTGATATATGCATACCACCTAATTTTTAGGGTTCTGATCCTGAACTAACATAACTTATTAAAGCTGGACATCAATATTGCCATCTAGACCTGCTCAAATGGCTAAATATTTGCACAATAAAAGCTCATAGCACACAGAATAGTAAACACCAGAATAAAAGGCTAATAAAAAAATCATTCATTTTTATCATTGCTTTCTAAACTGCTTGTCAAATATTCACCCGTATTCAAACAGTAACCAAGGAGGAACTAAAAAAAAAACAAACCCCACTAAGATGCTTAAGATGCTTTTTATTATTGTTTTGAAAACTCCTAAGATTTGCACAAATATATTATGTGCAAAAAGAGCACATAAAGAGCACTTGTCTTTGAAATAAAGCATGCATAAGAAAATTAGATTTTAAAAGCTGTGTCAATTCTAGGTGTTTGTTTTTCTTAAACTGGCAAGCAGCTGTCATTTGTGACTGTAACAAAATATCCAAAAGAATTAGATGAAAAAGATTTTTGCATTTATCCCATCTCCTATTTTTTAAACTGTTTTTACTTGAGTTAAGCATTCATTTTTTACTTCACCATGTGCCAGTGGCTAAGCAAATGGGGTACCATGTTTTATAAACTGATGGACGGCTCTCATGCAAAGCCACAAGTATCCTTTGCTGTTCATGTACTGCTATAGATTTTCAGTATAATACGACCTCTCAAAATAGATAAAGGACAAAATACCAGCATAATATCCAAGGAATTAAGCAGTGTAATTCTCATGAAGGTTGTGCCAGTAATCCCTGCACATTCTCTACTGAAAATTTATGCTCAAATTATATATTTCTAGATACTGGTAGAAATTAGAGTGCTCTAGAATCAGATTATAATTACATAGGATTGCAAATTGTAGATTTGTCAGCTCCTAGAAACAAAATGGACAGCCAAATCTGCAATTCCAATGGCTGCTTTCATGCTAGATACAGATACTGCAGTTCATTTACCAATTAAGACTGTTTTCCTTGTCTTTTTCTTCTTTTTTCTCTAAGATTCAGGCATGTTATCAACCCACACAGAGACAGGGATAAGAAATAACATAGGAAAAACCTACTGACTCCGCACACTACATAGGACAGACAAATTCTCCTCTTTAAAACATAACTCAGCTGTTTGAGCAT
This sequence comes from Platysteira castanea, assembly GCA_013397175.1. NCBI lineage: Eukaryota > Metazoa > Chordata > Aves > Passeriformes > Platysteira > Platysteira castanea. The sequence goes on from VYXC01000804.1 coordinate 748,487, forward strand.
AATTGGGTATCACTGGGTTTGGGTACTTTTGGGGTTTTTTTTGCGTTATTCCCTTCTTTGTTTTTTAAAGGAAGATGAACGATAGTATCACTTTGAATTTCAACTTGTGGATTCAAGTTGTGGAACTTACATGAATCTCCAATATGCAATTATATTATGACAAGTATTTCTTCCTATGTGGTTACAACTTAATAAACATCTTCAAGATAGAAAGAATAACCAGAATGTAGAATTTAGCAAATGTCACTCTTCGTGTATTCAGAAAAAGTACAAATTGTTTCCCACCCCAATGCTTTGATCATAAAATAAAAAACAAATCTGTTTAAAACCACTTCAGTTTCTGATTTCTAAACCAGCACAGCTTTAGAGAGCTACCACTGATGCAGCCATGCTCTTGTAGCAGATTTGTTTAAGCGTGACTAAAACAGGTCCTGAGGTAATTCAAGATACTACAGGTCTTGGATTTTGTGCTTTCAATTTTTCAACAAAGAAAACAAGCTTAATCGAATTTGCTACTGCGTGTCATTTAAAAATGTAACTAAACAGATCACAGCTGAAGTAGATCAGATTAACTGCTAAAGAAAGGTTGTGTTGACAAACTGCACAGAAAAGTTTACTAACACCTTTTGTGGATACAAAAGGCACAGCAAAAATACACAAACCTACTTGCCAGGAGGCTGTCTTGCGTTTAACTCGCAAAGCCAAGGATGGGAGAATAAGATGTAAAGCACTTTTATTGAACAAAGAGCTGTTCAGGTGCTGTGACATCCTTTGCAAACCATTACAGGAAAGGGCTTTTACCACCCTTTTCATATCTTTTCAATATGTGGCTGAAGTTGCCATTTTAATTATTCCACTTCACGTGGTAGAATGCCTGTTAGCAACAATTACAGCAAAAGGAATCTCCACTGGGGACTGATGTGCCATGTAGAGTCTTGTCTTTGGACACACCTGTAAGCCTGTTACTTCCCTCCTATGAAATATTTTTGCTTTAAAAGGGTAAGATGTGAGCAGAAATATGTGATTATCAGCTTGGTTGCTGATTTCCTAGAACAGGAAGCAGATCATACCATACAAGTGAAATTAAATTCAAAATGTTTGGGTCTTTGTCAGAGAAGGATTAAAGTTATCTATCTCCCATGAAACACGTATGTTAATGTCACATTTTGTAGAAGGCAGGGAACCTCTGGAGTTTCAGGAAGAATTCTCATTTCTGTGGGGCTTTTGTAACAAAATTTGACCAGAGTATTCAAACTTCTAATTCCTTCACTGACAATTCAGTATAATGAGGGGCCTCTGCCTGGTTTTGTAAGGAAGAAAGATTTATGCATTCATAATGCCTATAATAATTTCTTCAGTTGAATAATTTCAACTAAAATTAAAGAGGGTTAACCTTTCTAAATCCAACAGATTTCATGGTGAAGGTGGTGGCTGGATAGAGGCAAAGACCTTCAACAGTCTCTCTGTAAGAGGAAGTTTCGGGGCTCAGCTCAATAACATTAGTAGAGCAATGAGAATTCACATAGGGAACATTATGAAGGACAGCTATAGGAATTCTGGTATGTAAAAAGCAGGGATCCTGGTCTTCATATGGATCCTAGGACCATTTCTTACAGATATATGCAGAAGATTCCTTCCAACATCAACATATTGTGAAGAAAATTTACTAGATTCATTTTTTTTATGCATAGTTCTCACTATCCCACTTTGGATTTGACAAAGAGCAATGTAAGTGAAATAAAAAAGATAATCTTATTTGGGGGAAAGAAGGGTAGAAGGTAAAGCAAATATAATTCCTTCTCTGATCTTGCTTCTGAGTTTTTATCCTGGAAAAGCCACACTTCTGTATGTGCAGGGTCCCTGTCAGTAACACAGGGGTAATAGACCTCTGTCTTTGCAACCTCTCCCGGAGCTCCACACCAAGCAGGACACGAGGCAGTAAGACACAAGCCTGGCAGTGCACTCCAGCATAATGCCAGGGTGCATCCAGCACACCAAGGGACCTGTCCCACTGAGCTCTTGAGCCACAGCCACACTGTAAATCACCAGGAGCATGGCAGGCGAAGGAGATACTGCAGGTGTAATCAGCGAGGACACGTCCCCTCAGATAGAGGAAGCTCTGTCACACAAAGCTGGAGACCTCTTCTAACCGCATCAGATGTAATTAAACCACTTCAGGCACTGTGGGAAGCTATTTCCAAAGGCATTTAAGTAAGGCAGAAAGAATGATTTTAGCTATTCGACCATTAAAAAGGAGTGAAACTAAGATTCCCCTTTGGGTCTAATCAAGACTCATACACCAGCAGATGTTTTCTTCTCCTCTTTGATAAATACATATGACTGTGTATCTTCTGGTTTCTTTATGAAACACTAATTGCCCACTGCACAGAAGGTCTAATTGATGTAGCATGTGATCAGTGTTATTTGCACATTTTTCGTAGCTCTAATACTTCAGTGCACAACCCGTGAGTTTGTGTTTATTGCAGGATACAAGGTGAGCCATTTCAGCCTGAAGGAGCATCCACTGAATGTCACTCAGCTTCATTCTGTCAGACTCCATTTTCTTGCTCATTCAGGACCTACCAAAACTGTAACAGGGTGAGGAGTTCAGCAGAATAACGGAAAGAAAGCTGGCTGGCACAAGCAAGCTAGAAATTTGTAAGACAGCAACAGCTTCCTGTATGTGACCCTCCAAAAGTGTTTATCTCTGTGGGGCGGTGTTGCACACTACCAGTGCACACACTCTTATCTCCACTAGTGTCAAACTGGGGAGCACACAGGGTGTCTGTCTGGGCTGCCAACCCACAGCAGTGACCCCAGCAGTGACCAGAGACTGCTCAGCCACCCCGCTGAAGCTCCGGGTGCTGGCAAACCAGGCTGCTCTCCAGGGAACACATCTGCTGCCCCCTGCTCCCACCTGCTGACAGAGGGACCTCTGCCTGAGTCTGGAATCTCCTTTAGAGAGTGCTGCTGACACTTCTTGGATGGCAGCAGAGACCTGGAATCCTGCTCAAATATTTATCTGCTTTACGATTATTAAAAGATTTAATTTAAGAAGAGCTGGAAGATTATAAGGAAATACTGCCACTGACTGACAAATTTAGCACAAGCCACGCTATGTCCAGGCACTCTCCCAGCAGCATATCCACTGCTCTCCCAAAACCATCATCAGCCAGGTACAGAGGACACACATAAAAAAGGAAACAATCATAGAAATAAGGCAAGTAAGCTTCCTTAAGTATTGAGTATCATTAGGATACAGAGGCGAGCATTTACCTTACATTCCACTTCCCAAAGTAAATAACTCAGGGAATTACTAATAATGACTCAATCATTGTTAGTTATAGACCTATTCTAATGGCATGAAAACAAAAAATAGAAACGCTGTCATAGCCATGTCATGAAAAATTAGCAACAAGACAGAAGTCATCAAGTGCAAAGTGGAAAGCCAAACCGTACAGAACAGAACATCTTTCTGTTCACTATTTACTGCAATATGCACTCGTGTTTGGCATTGTTAATCCAAGACCACAGCAAATGCATTATTGCAGAGCTGGCTGTAAACTACAACCCTTTGGGCTAAATTTTCACCCCAACACACAGAGACTTACTTGGAGGATGCTTCACAGTGTCAACTGGGTGTATTTACAGTCCATCACGCAATACAGTGAAAACCTCTGTGCCTCTAATGCATCTTACATTTTTCTTCAGAATAAGCTTTTTTCAGACAAAAATGAGTTGTTCTTGCCAAAGAACACATAAAAACTGCAACGCGTTATACGCTGTTTGTCATTTTGACTAGGCAGCACAATAGCCCTTCTCTTCCCTTCTCATTCCACCTCATTAAGTATTTTCAACAGAATCTGAGCACTCCTGAAAACCCAGACATAGACAGGTTCCCTGTATAGTACTGCATTCCATCCTTTGAAAGGCCTCTACCAGCCTAAAGATAAAATACAGCTATTCTGCATGTTTTTAAACCTTCTGCTTCAAAACCTTTATATTTTAACAGAATACAACAAGCAATAAACTGGATAGTCATTCTCAGTGAGCTCCCAGTTTCCTTACTATCTCCTTCAACCTTGGTTATTGCTTATACTATTTGATACCTTATCAATGAAATGACGGGTTTTGGAAGCTACAATTTATTGTAAGCAAAACTAATTTTCTAAGCTCTAAAATCTTTTCTTACAAGTCTAGAGTTCACTGGATACATTTATAGAAGTCTTTGTAAGAGAATGCCAATTTATTGAATCCAAGGTTTGTAAACTTAATGATCTCCACAGTTTCAGAAGAAAATTTGCAGGGGACAGGCCCAGCACACACCAACAAATAACCTGAAAATCCAGGCACTCATCTGAGGTATTAGAAACACCTTTTCTAAAGAATGAAACACACAGGGCAGAGACTTGAACACCTGAACTTGCTTATCCCAATTTCCACCTTATGCAAAGATACCTTCACATTTTTTCCAACAGAATAATCTGGAAATCACTCTGACGTAGGGTGCACAGGATTGGAAAACTTTTTTCCTTCCAAACTACTCAGAACAATCTATATCTTGCAAATCCTGAGGCATATAGCATTAAATTAATAAAAAACAGAGGGTGCCCAGGAACCATGACAGGAAAAAAGGGAGGAAAGGAAGGACAGAGAAAAGGAAGGAAGTAAGGTAGGAAGGATTTTTAATTTCATTTAAATTTCTCCTGCGCTGGTTTCTCTTGATCTTTAAATCTGAGAATGATATTCAAGCCCTAAAGAAGTAACTAAAATTTTTCAAGCTGCATCAATGCTACCAGAATAATACACAATATCATTATTTGAAATAGCCAGCATTTAAAAGCTTCTTCCAGGATGCCTCAAACGTCTAGCAATGTCATGATCTTTTTGTTCTGATATGATGGCCCAGTTTCTCTAGGGATTAATATAGTATTTCTTAATTAATATATCTGGTATCTCCAAGAATTATCCTAGTATTCTGAAAAGCCAGAGCCTGGATTAGGTCGCTCGTAGTTGGTGAGTGCTCTTTTAATAGCCAAAAGTTAACATTCTTATTTCAGACCAGGTAATGAATTCTAAATTAAAAGTTATATCCACATTGTGAACTGTGCTGCGACAGAGTCCCAGCTAGCTGTAAACAATCTAACACATATACCAGAAACAATTTAAACACAGCAGTCCCCAGCTCCTCCCAGACTAAACTGCACTGCTTCTCAAAGGAGTAGATCACTTGTGCATTTCTGATGTGGCTGTACAGCTTTCAGTATCTGTGGTAGCTCACATACAGGTAGGGCAACTCCTCTGTCACTTAGAGTGATCTCCTTCTGTGACAAAGTGACCTCCTTGGTGGATGAGGGAAAGGCTGTGGATGTGTCTACCTGGACTTTAGTGAAACCTCTGACACCATCTCCCACGGCATCCTCCCAGAGAAACTGGCTGCTCATGGCTCGGATAGGAGCACGGTTCACTGGGTAAAGAACTGGATGGCTGGGGCCAGAGTGGTGGTGGATGGAGCTGCCATCCAGCTGGGGCCAGTGGTGTTCCCCAGGGCTCATTAAAATGGGCATTGGGCCCATTACCAGAGATCTGGACGTGGGGATTGAGGGCACCCTCAGTCAGTCTGCAGGCACACCAGGTTGGGTGGGAGTATTGATTTGCTGGAGGGCAGGAAGGCTCTGCAGAGGGATCTGGACAGGCCGGATCCATGGGCTGAGACCAGGTGCAGGAGGTTCAACAAGGCCAAGTGCTGAGTTCTGTCCTGGTGTCACAACAACCTCAGGCAGCACTACAGGCTGGGGGAGAGTGGCTGGAAAACTGCCCAGTGGAAAAGGACCTGGGGATGCTGTTTGACAGCAGATGAACACTAGACAAGAGTGTGCCCAGGTGGCCAGGAGGCCCATTGGCATCCTGGTCTGTATCAGGAACAGTGTGGCCAGCAGGACCAGGGCCATGATTGTCCTTCCTGGGCACTGGTGAGGCCACACCTCCAGTGCTGTGTCCAGTTCTGGGCCCCTCAATTCAAGAAAGACACTGAGGGGCTGGAGCGAGTCCAGAGAAGGGAAATGGGAGCTAGGGAAGGGTCTGGAACACAAGTCCTGTGAGGAGCTGCTGAAGGAGCTGGAATTGCTCAGCCTGGAAGAGGCTGAGGGGGACCTTATTGCTCTACAACTGCCTGGAAGGAGGCTGTAG
>VYXC01000804.1:763838-809934 GCA_013397175.1 Platysteira castanea
GCGCCGGGCCCGCCCCTGCCCCGTCAGCCGCGCCGCCGCTGGGCATATGCGGGCGGCGCGGTCGCCGGGAAACGGGCACGGCCTGCGCCCGGCTCGGCACAGCCCGGCACAACCCGCCCTGGCGTCGGCAGCGACCGAGCCACGAGTCCGGCGCTGGCCGGGCAGCCCTCGACTGACCGGGGCGGGGAGAGGTGCGAGGACAGCGCAACCCGCACGCAGGCTCCTCGCAGCCCAGCCCACCGCCACAATGTATGAATTGCAGCAACTCAGCCTAAAATGGTCGAGGAACCACGGCCTGGGGGCTGTTAGTAAGAGCTTAACGCGGCCCTTAAGGGAAAATGCATGGTTTCGGTTTGCCAGCAGCGGTCTGATGCCTTGCGGTGATGAGAGCTTTAGGGATCTGGTGGCCGCAGCCGCCCCTGCTGGCCCTGGCACGGCCGCGAGCGCCGGCAGCTCTCCTGGGAAAACCACGGTGGAAAGCTGAGGCTGGCTGAGAGCGGAGCACAGTCACGGCGCCCCGAGGAGCCCACCTTTGGCTACACGGGTATATTACAGGCCACCATCCCTTCAGCCCAACAAGACCAGCTCTGCTCCAGCTCTACAGCCACAGCAGAAGTAAAGCCCTCTTAAACCATGTAAATCCCATGTCAGATTATAAGCTTATAGAAACTGTTCCGGACTTTATGGAAGAAACATGACCTGAGCAAAAAAATTTGTGAAAGATAAGGATTAATGAAAAACACTATCTCTATTTGCTTTGAATAATGCCAGTCTGGCCCCTAGTATCTCACAAGTTTTGTTGTAGGTAACATTTGTACGGCAGATGGGGGAGATATTTAAAGAAAACTTATCAGTTAACTGAAGTCACCCTTTCTCTCAAAACAGGCATTGGGAAATAAACAACCAAAGAGTTAAATGTGGCTCTCACTGTACCTTGGAAAGGCTAAGATAGTGAGGGGCACTTTAGTGACAAAGATGTGAAGCTCTGACCTGCTAAGCCATCCCCAAACTGTAACACTGGTCTTCTGCCTGATGTGTGAACTCACATGGAAGAAGGGTATGGTACAGGTTATCCCATCACAAAGACTGCAGAATTGAAAGGTGAATGATTCAGGCTCTGGAAAGATGCACATCTGAGCAGAGAGTGAAAAAAAATAAAGTAAAACTGAAAAACTGTTCACCTAAGAAAACAAAGATGGGGAATTTCGAGGAATGCCCCTAGAAATGGTAGAGTAGAACAGTAGAAAAAGAACCCTCATTTTGGGTTTATAGCATAAAAAGCAAGGAGACTATTATAATTTAGCAAATTAGAAACAGATTGAAGGAGATACTCTTTCATGCAACATAACTCCATAGCTGGATTCACTACTAAAGATGATGGCTGGGGCCAGGAAGCCAGCAGAGTCAACAGAGGATGGCAGGCTTAGCAGGCAGCATAAATGTTATCATATTCCTCCCTGTCATTAACTGTTCAGAGGCTATTTTAAATCCAGAAACCAGAATTTAAACCCTTTCCAGAAGTCCAAATGAGATCTGCTTTTAAGGAAGAATTCTCTCATATCCATACAAATAAAATGTTTTGCTACTTTCTCGACCAATGTCAGGCACTGGATTCAACAGACCTCCTCCATTCCAGTCAGGCACAACCTGGAGCTGTAAAACAACAGGCTTCACCACCACCTGGCAGAGTTATTAGCATGAGGAGGCGGCTGAGGAGAGATTCCCATCTCCTGGTACTAAGCTGCTTGCTTTTTAAGCACTGAGGCTTCTGTGGAAGAGATGAGAGATGAAAGAAGAGCTTCATGTCTTCCGAGACAAAAGTTTTCAAGACTGATGATTAGAATATCTATTTGCAAAAAGCCATAAATGTAAAGTTTGGTAGATGAGCAAATGTACCCACATAAAAAGATGCCCCTGAAGTTTGGAGTGATACAAAATATTGAAGTGCTTTGCTGCTGTTTAACAGCCCAAGACCATGTTTATATTCACAGACACAGAGCATAGAGGGTGTTCAAAATGGGAGACTGCCAGGGTGCCCTGAAAGATGGGCATGCACAGACCATAATGTCCATCTAGGGAAAGCTGACAGAGGAGAAGAAGGATCAGGAATATTTTATGGGAAAAAGGGGAAAAGAGTTCTCTGGATTTTATCTGCTTTGAATGGCTTACTTCTGCCCCAGCCCTTTTCCTCATCCTCCCCCACCCTAATTCTCCTTCATCCCTTTACCACCTTTGCTAAATATGTTTTACACAGTTTCACTGTCCAGCTTTGGTTCTTTCTCACCAGCAATGCTCTGCCTCCATTTCTGAAGCAGGTGAGCGGAGTGGAAAGGTGGATACCAGCCCTCTGCAGCTGGCAGGTTAAGAGCAGGGTGACTGCACATCTCTAACTCTGAGCAGGGTCACAACTCACCAGCTTTCTCTGGATGCCCCTCTGCTTTGTCTGTGTGGCACACAGAGAATGACAGGGCAAGCGTCACAGAGAAATCCTTGTCAGGAGGAGGACTGAGGTGTTCATTTTACTGTGTAACAAGCCTCAAGATTGCCCTTGAGCTGCAGATCCATTCACCAGCATCTCTAGTAGTTCTCAGCAGCTCAGGGAAGACCTGACCTCATGCATGCAGGTTTCCCCGAACACTAAAAAAACAAAACCCAGGAAAAAGCATCGGCATGTAACAAATAACCCCGACATACAACAACGATTTCTAGGTGCTCTCTGTGAATAGAGCTGTACTTCTCAAAAGCCATGTTTAATTAGTTTCAGATGCAGCTTGATGGGCAAAGCAGTCTGTTAGAAAAACAGCGCTTTAAAGGTTCAAGGACTGATACCTGAAACAGCAGCGATGCAGATGCAAACCTGTCTCCTCCACTGTCAAACATGTCTCACTAAGCAACATCTTCGTCTACATACAGTCTGCCATCTTTCCAATTATCCCTGTTTTGTCCTCTGTGTAAAATAAGTGTCCCACTAATACATTTTTATATTGAGGTGATGAATAATACAACACAACTGTATCTAACAGTTGAAAACACCTGCATTTGCAACTGAAAGCCTTCTGGCAATCTGGGTGGAGAGCAAGACATCAAAGCAGAAGCACTGTTGAAAGGGAGTCTGGAGAACTGAAGAAAGCAGTAAAATAAGAAACTGATGTAAGCTCTTTCGTAAATGAACAGATTCATTACTTTTAAGTCTAGTTTTCCCATGATGTGGAAATTAATTTTTTTATTGTTTAGCCCATAAAAAAAGAAATAAAAATAGTAAATGTATATACAGATTTGAAAAAGTCCATAGAGTGTCTTTTATAGAGCTTTTTTTTTTCCTCTTTCTAGGCCCACTGTGCACTGCTGAGCACAGCACTGTTCAGAGCTTGTGTGCCTTAGGTTTCCTACACCTCAGAGCTGCTACAGTAGGCTCAGGATATGTATTGAGTTAAATTCCTGCCTCATTTGGCTTTTTAGCTGACCTGGAAAAAGGTTGATTTTAGGAAAGGGAAAGTATGGTAATGAACTCCATAACCCATCCAGGGTTTATGCTGGGGTGTAACACACATCCTAACTCACAGTTCCCTAACCCATTCGAAAGACATCTGAGAGACTAAAGCAATCTTTACTTTTCAGGTCCCTTGAAAGGGTAAAAGCTGCCAGTTTTTAGTTCTATCTAGCCTTTCAAATCTTATAGTAGCACAAACAGAACAGATTTACTATAAATGTGTAAAGATTCCGAGCTTTAATTTATTGGCTTGAGCTTTTCTAATTTTAAGCTCCAACTGACAAGGAATAATGAAGGATGTGTTTGTGCTGGCATGGCTACAGAAGTAGATGTGTTTAGATTTTTCCATTCCAATGTATCTAGAACCAAGCAATCATATTTGAAGTAAAACCATACCAAATAATATTTATCTGAACTTCTTACAAACCTGGAGTCCCTAAAAGCGATCATGGATTTTTCTGTATAAAGCTCAGATCAGTTGTGAAGATATTTTGTTTGCCTGTTTGAAAATCAAACTGTGGAACTAACCAGGACCAGATGCAAAAGCTGAAGGTTTTGTATAATGAGCTGATATTCATCAGGGTCAGTGGATTTCTTCCCAAGCAGTGAGTTCTGAAATGCATTGAATCATTCAGAATAAAATCCAGGGATGATAGTAAGGGTGTTAAAATTTTCCCAAATCAAAAGATAAGAAAATGCTCTCAAAAAGTGAAAAAAATCACAGCACTGAGTGGTAGTTTTGGCCATAAACACTTTAGTAATAGCAAAGACATGACAGAGATAATTCTGCTGTTGTGGTCTTTAGATGAGGCTTATGCCAAGTTCACTGTCATTGTGCCTTAAACAGAAAGAAGCCCAGGTTAGATCTTGTTTCTCTAGTACAAAAAAAACCCCATTATTTTTGGTATTCCAATTTCAAATATAACAAGAAAATTTTATGTTAAAGGTGAACAATTTGGAGATGAAACTCTGGGGAGGAAACAGATTGATACATGAAAGACTAATTGCAGCCTTTACATGGTTGATCCTCTCCTTCTCTCCATAAAAGCTCACCTTTCCTTATTGCATTTCATCTATTCTCATTCCAATAAGAACATTCCCGCTTGTTTATTGTGAGACTGTGAAGTATAAATACTTACCAGTAACACCCTGAAATAAAATCTATTCTGCAATAACAGAACAGAGTTCCCTTGCCACCTAAAGCAATATTTCACTTTAGTCACTTCAGTTTGAGAGATCCTGTCTAATCCCAGTTTCTTTAACAGTTAATATCAAGCTGACACCTACATCTACGCATTCCTATAGAATAGGAAAGTATGAGAAAATGCTAACTTTTGAGGAGTGAAAGCTGTTAAGCTCCCTTTGCCAGCACTAGAAATCAAACCTCATATATCACTATCCTCGCGTGGGTGGCCTGCTTTCAACAATGGTGGCCTGTTTTCAACACCTTCTAAAGAAGTTTTAATTCAGTCTGGTACCACATCCTGTAACACACTCAGCATCTCTCAAAATCTTGCACTGGGTGCCTCCATTGTTCTTATTTCCCAGTGTAAGTAATAAAACCTTTACTGAGGTGAAAACACTGTGACTGGCACACATAAAGTCACTGAAACTTGAGTGAGAGCTCGTGTCATCTTTAGAACTGTTGTCCCATTGAACAATTACCTAAATCCAATGGGGCTGCTAGAAGTGGATTCTGTTCTATATTCCCTTCAGACTCCTGTTTGACTGCCCTCTAACATGATTCCTATGTCCTGACACATAAAGCGATTATTCATGAAGGATGAATTTTACTATGACAGTGCCTAAATACAAAACTGCATAATCATATGCCATTTCAGCATATTATTTCACGTAAGTTTTGCTTTAAAAGGTTTCTTTTCCCATTGGAATTTATTATTATACCAAATTTTGCACTGCAATTTTGCTCTCAGCTCTAGCACTTATGCTCTTTGGACTTTTCTGAACCATTTACATTATTTACATATCAATCAGGGCAGTTATAATACCAATTAAAAAAGACATTGTCAAAAAAATACCCCTGCCAAGAGTACATGTCCCTTGCCCATAAGACAGGTCTAAATTTATAGGAAACCAAATGCAGGTTTACTGTCCATGAAAATTATAAGTCAGTTTTGGTTTGGTTTTGCCTTCTAAGAAACAAGGATCATTTTCAGTTCAGAGTGCTTGTCTGTTTTGTTTTGTTTTCATGGAATCACAGGATAGATGACAATCGAAGAATCTCATTTCTGGAGATCATTTTGTCCGACCCCTCTGCCTAGAGCCACACCAACTCCTAGAGGTTTCTCAGAGCTGTGTACAGAAATTCTGATGATCTCCAAGAATGGAGACTCTGCAGTTTCTCTGGGCAGCCTGTCCTGCTGTTTGACCAGTGTTGCAGTCAGAAGGTGTTGCCTTAGCTTTAAACCAAATCTCCTGTATTTCCCAGTTACTCATTTTGTTTCTCTGAGCTAAGATTCATCATTTTGCACTCAGACAGCAAGAGGGGAACATATTGCATCTCCCTTTGTCCTCATGGCAAGTGTAGAGGACCCTGAGGTGTCCTTCCAGGACAAAAGTAGGCTCTTCCAACTCATGGGAGAGCCATGCTGAAATTGTTGCAACCTGTTAGCAAATGGTAGCATGTCTTATCCTGCTGAAAGGATAAATCTCAAACTGTTTCTTCATACTAAATAGTCCTTCCTTTGCAGCATGGTGAGGAAGCAACTGTATTTAGAACTGCAAAACAGCATCCTTCATAACTGTTCAGTGAAAGAATGCATAGGAACTACTTCCAGTTATTGTAAAAAAAAAAAAAAAAAACAAAACACCCAAACATTGAAATTGTACATCTAAGATTGTCTACGCCAGCTGAGAGTTTAGTTTTAAATGTTCATACTTAGCTGTGGGGGAGTGAAACAAAAAGCCAAACAAAATCCTGCCTAATCTCAGGGATGTTTCCATTTCACAGATAGTTCAAACTCAGATGTGACTTATCTGCTCTTAAAAGCTGTTAACTTCACCTGACAATGAGCCAGAAAATTGAAATGCTCCCAGCAGAACTTGTAAGTAGAACCAGAAGTGCTTTGCCTTAGGTGCTCGCTTGGAACATCGCGATAATGACCTTCTCATTTTATACCCTCTAGATTTCTTCCATCAAACATGATTACTCAAAGAAGTCAGTTTATTAAAAAAAAAAAAAAAGGGCCTCAGATTTTGAGAGAATTAACCTTCCATTACACTTTAGCACAGAGCTGCAATCAAATTAAAATGAGGCTGAGTTCACTGTACAAAGAAAAAAGATTTTAATGGTTTTGTTTGGAATCAAAGCAGCTGGAAAATTGGAAACTAGCTTTAGAATAGCTGAGCATTTTTATAGCCAGAAAACATTCTACAGTGTTCAAAGTCTTCAGATTATATTTAAGATTAAATGGTATCAAGTTATTATTTTCATTTGCTTTCTTTAAAATGATCTAGCTAGTAAAACTTTTCAAAAGGCGCAGGAACAAGTATTTAAATTATTGTTCTTCTGCACTCATTCCAGTAGAATGGGCTAAATATATTTGATCTTGCAATGGAAACACACGATTTTCCTTCAGAATTTATGCGACTTATTACGTTGGCTTACGGCAATCATCTGCACTTCTGGCCAATCTATGACACTATTCGTAATGTGACTGCTTTACATCATCTTTGTAATGCCATAAAATGTCACATTCACGTTAGAGTTGATAAACTGAGGCAAGAGCTAGGTTATTTGGTTTGGCTGCAGCTGTACAGAAAGCCTCTGGATAAGCTGGGAAATGATCAGTTGATCTTCCCCGAAACACCCACCCACAGCGCATACAAATTAGATTCTGGGTAGCGCGTGCCAGGCGCTTTCCGTGTCCTCCATATTTGCCAGTCCAAGGACAGGATGAGAGCCTTGCTTACTCCGTGTTTCCCTAAACTACAATCTAATGCAACTGGTAACAATTTTGAATACACAGGTACACTGAATTAACTTAAACTGCTGGCTGAGAATTTCTGTTTGGGAACGCTATTAATGTTATTGATTTCTGCACACAATTCTTCACTTCACCTCGATAGATGACTGAAGCCGTGGCCAAATAGCTCAACGTAAGCTAAATGTGAGACATTGTGTTCAATAATGTGGTCCAGCCTAAAGAGCCCTTTTTTTCCTGTGTTTCAGCATGTTCTTATAAAATGCTTTATTTCACTGTTTACCAGGTCACGTGGCTGTCAAGGTTTACCAGTTCTTTGCTGGGCAGTTCCCAGCTTCCATTGGAGAATGCCAGGGCAGGATTTTTTTGGCTGCCAATGCATTAAAATAAGAGTTCCGCTTTAAAAAATTAAGTTCTTCAAAGAGACTTCTCCTCCATAAGATAGATAACATAAAGATAGCAGAAGTTAATGTAAAGCAACATTTCTTACGTAATTTTGGGATAAGAATTAAAAACAAAGATCAATCGAATAGTTTACATCTCTGTAGTAAACGCCGTATAAAAATCACATGGATACAAAATTATCTGAGCCTGTGCAGGTTATTATACAAGGAGATGACTGCATGACATCTTTTTCTTCATTTTGCTTTGTATAAACCAATCTTCTTTTCTGGCCTCCCAGACCTTTTCCAGACAACATCCACTTTCTCTGAAATTATTGTAGGCAGATATTTACAGATATTCTATTTAACATCCAACTCAGGAATTGCTACTTTGACTCCTTGGGATTTCTTCGCACTTCCTTATCAGTGGCAGTTCCATGTTCTTCTTCCAAGCCAAATCCTGTTAGGCTTTCCTTGCATGGATACCACATTTTCCCTTCTATCCTTCCAGCTGTGTTCATGTGCCTGTGTCATCCATGTGCCAAACACTTATTCCAGTCTGGGTCATAACATCGGTAACGTGATTGTAGCCATGCCCTTCAACCCCCCTTCAGGTGCAGCAAGATACAAATTATCCCTGCCTGAAAGCAGGGATGATTCCAGCTTCACACAAAATGTATTATTTATGACTAAATCAAAAGGAGACTGTGAGAACAATGCAACTCTCCTTCAGTGAATGTGCAGGTACAGTACATGCTATGGAGAATAAGAAACCAGGGAGATGATCTGAATCGGGAAAAGATATGATGCATTCACTTGGAAAAAAAAAGTAATTACATAAGCTTAGTCACAAGGCCGGATTTAGTGAGAGGGCTGGGGAGAGGGAAAAGGTAAAGGGCATGAGACAACTCGAGACATCAGAATCTGTGACTGCCTTCCTGCTCGTACCACCCATCATTCCCATTCCCACATGAACAATGTGGGAGTGTCTCAGTTTACATTCCTTCCTTTCACAGCTCTGTCTCATTTTCTTGAATTTAAAGAATTAAGATTGTTCAGGAAGGATGGAAGTTCAGGTCTTGAGGAAGGGATTTTTCTGTCTCTGCAGTACTGTCCCACCTGCCCCTGGACAGCACGGTTAACCTCTGAGGGTCAGCACGCTTTGGCTGGAAGAGGAGCAAGAAGGAATTGGAAAGGGCTGGGGGGAAGAAGGCATTATAAAAGCCACCAGATTTCCTGCATTTACTAAGAGTCTGTTCAAAACCCACTGATGGCCCCTTTCCCAGAAAACAGTAGTATATTTAGCTGTTCTATATACATGTAATGTATGTACATGTTGTACCTCTAGCAGCCATAATGAAGCAGTTGTACATAGTGGATGGCACAGGCTATACCCAATATATATATATACCTGATATATATAGATATATACACTCACCTGATATACATATATATATATATGTGTGTGTGCATATTTCCTGGTGGAGCTGCTGTGTGATTCTGCTCCCTCTCATGGAGTCCAAATTTAACAGCGTCCTTGAAAAGCCACTGTGCCCAAAGCCCTCCTCTTCCTCAGGAAATGCTGAGCACTTTCCTCATTCTGACATGTGCTATTTATTGATCCTTGTCCACACTGTTTCCTTTACATCAGGAGAGTGGTAATGTAACAGCTTGTTTGCAGCCAGTGCTGCGCTGTACTCGAGCATGAGAGAGATGTGTTGAGACACACAGACCTGAAGAAACTCCCCTCTGTGCCTCTTGGCATGTGTTCCAATTTAACTCTCTGCCAGACCCAGCTTAACAAGAAGACCCTTCCTGTATCCAGAAATGTCAAAGCAAAAACAAGACTCAGTGGAGGAAGTTGAATCAAGGAGAAACAGAAAAAACACAGCCAATCCAGAAAACATTGAAAAAGTTCATGAAGGTGTAATAGGCAAGTGGTCGTGGAAAAGGAGAGAGCAAGACAGAAGGGGAAACTGTATAAAAATAAACACAGAGAACGGGAGACTCAGGTCTAAAAGACAGAGTTGGAGTGAATGGACTAAATACAGTCAGAAACTACACACAAAAGGTCCATATATCAGCAGTCTGGGGCAAAAACCCACAACAACCCTACAACAATGAAAAGTCTCCAAAAATACCACATACTGTAATGGTATCTTGGAGTAAGTCGGTCAATTAGAAATGTGTCACAGATTAAATATGCAATGGATGTGGCACCTGAAGTAGACAGAAGCAGCTGATGGGTACTGATACTTTTTTTTCTTATTTTCCGACTTCTTACTGTTTCATGGCAATGAATTTTGTTGCGCAGCACATGCCAGTCATATGGTAAATGAGCAACACTTGAAAGGAAACATACTGCATGTTTTTCTGAACAGCAGATTTGACTTCAGATTGTCTTGTAAAAACAAATCAGTTTGTAAAAAAATATATTTTGGTGCTAACTTCTGCTGAAAGTACCCAGCCTCACAGAGTGCCACGTGTTTCCCTGCTGCTTGCCCCAGCTGTCAAAAACCACTTGAAGAGTTCCTGGCTTTTCCTGTACTACTTACGTTGTGTGCAGGCATTTCAACAGACCTAAATGTATTATTACATTGAAATAAGTTACTCTAGGGCAGACTCAGGTGAAAATTATGTTTTGTAAGGAAATAATTTGCAATAAATAGACATTTCCAGAATTTCCATTGGAATTGGTGGAATTGTTTATGCAAAAGTATCCTGTGGTCAGCCTGACATGATCAGGGTAGGGGTTCCGAGAGCAGGAAAACCCAGGCCTCAAGATGTATTATACCATGTTCTCCTAACCTCAGTAAGTGCCATCTTTCCCTTATACAATTTTTAATTATTTGCAAGTAACTCTGGATGTTTAGAGAAAATTGTTCATTAATTCAAATATTTGGAAGAATCAGAGAATGTAATTTTCCTCTAAATGAAATCTTTGACTTATACAAATAAGAAAAAGAATACTGGAAAGTTTTTATGCTTTCATATTGGCATCCTGCTTAACAAAACTTCGCTGTCCACCAGTGAGATTTTAGGATGACAGTAAAACAGAGGGTGTCTCTGTGCACTTATCCCCTACCCTGAGATCAGTGTACTTTACTCCTGCAGAATAGCAGCTGTAAAAAATATTGAGTGGTATGAGTACTCCTGCCTGCTTACATGACACAGGCACATTCTGATCAAACTTAAAATGGAAAGTCTGGGCTCTTTTAACACCTATCAATCAATGGTTTGAGTCACTGAATATAACTTATTTTCATTCCCCACTGACATGAAGTGAATTCTAAGCAGGTACAGAGGGAGATGTGCCTCTGTCTCAATTGCAATCTCAAGAACAGAACAGATTCAATATATTTGTCTTTAAAAATGCCAGGTTTTCAGCATCATACATTTCTTTCCAAAGGTGCTTGAGCTACATTTAATATCTTGTGATCAGCTACATCTCTGAAGCAATCTATCTCCCCTTTATTTAAAAGAAAATATTCTTGAAAAAATGTAGTGCTATTAACACCTGTAGTCCCTGAAGAGTAAGAGAACTCCAGGCATCAAAGCAAAGCATCAAAAGAGGCAGCAAACTGCAATTTAATTGCAGGAGCACATGAGATTGAATTTCAGATGAATGAGTCCAGGACCTGATTATGTGATTTTGAACAATCACCTCACCCTTAGGTCTCCCTTCCCATATGCAATGTTTGCAGCATAAACACCAAGGCAGTCAAGAGTGTGATGCAGGACAGCCCCCAGATGTGTTTGTCTGTCCTTGCAGTGCCATTATCTGGAGGAGGAGCTGTGCAAAACTAACAAACAAACAAAAAGCAAATACGGAAAATAAATTAAATTGCTTATGCTAAGATGAACTTGTAAGCCATCATAATTTAAGCAAGTTAAAATCTGTGAGGTTTTTAAGAAGGCCACGTCAATGATATGCCTATTGAACACTCAGTCTTGAGGTGCTAAAGATACTGGAAATACCAGAATCCAGAGGTTATTCTGAACACATCCCGTTGGAAGTGACAACTACCATTAAGAAGCCCTGCAAAATTCCAGCAGCAGCCGCTGGGCATACTGGACTGAAAGCAAGCTAGGGATTAGAAGCCTTCCATTCTTCATTTCAGTGAGATACAAGCTAAAAATTCCTCTAGGCAAAAGATTAGCACATGCAATCCTACTTAGCAGTGCCTGTAAATTACAGGTTATGTGCGTCAAAATAATACAGAAAACAGAGATACAACTTCTAGAGAGCTGCAAATCTCTTTTACTGACAACACTTCTGATAATCTATAACTTCACTAACTCACCTTAAAACAAGAACAATCCCCACTGTGCCATTTATAAAGGCTCATGGAAGCTATATGGTTCCCTAATTCCTCACATTTCTCCAGAACAAAGATTGGTACTTTAACCCAGTCTCTGCCATGAGTAAAATATGTCCTTAAGGGTAGCAAAAAATGGAAGGTGCAGAGGGAACAAACCATTTTCTTAGCAAAATATTATCTAGCCCAAAGGCACGTGAGGGGAAAGCCCTGCCAGCCTTAATGTGTGAGGAACAGTCTTGCCTGGACATTTGGCTGTCTCAGAGGTTTCACCTGCTGCCCTCCCCTCTGTCATCGACCGAGACATTGTCCAAGATGTATCTGGAGGTACAGAGCGGCAAGGACCAGATGAAATTGTGAGTTAAATTTGTACCATCATAAGACATTTTCACGTGACTACCTGCCAACTTCCATCACCCTGTCATCCAGTGCTAATGCCAAGTACTTTCATTCAGTTCATTCTCGTCTTGCATTTAAAACTGATCTTTTTCTACAAAGTATTTCCCCATTATACATGCAGAGGGAAAGGGGAAGTGTGGACCCATGTTTGCACAAGCGGAGATGTCGCAGGGCAAGATCATTATTTATTTATTGGTTTGAGTCTGAATAGCTTCATCTGAATTAATAACTCCTAAGTTCATTCTGTGTGTGATTTACTCTGACAGACAAATTAATAAGAGTAAAGAGATGGATAGAGCAGCCAAAACCTTTCCCATTTCAGTTTCAAGAAAATATAGCTTCTACATAATAGCAAAACATTGAATAAGAGAATAAAATTCAAAGCTAAACAATTGAAAACTTGGGTTAAATCATGTCTTTTGCTAACCCGCTCTGCATGAGTGTTTTATGAAAAGTACAGAGCCAAGCTCAGTTCCTGGATAAAACCTATAATTATTTTATAAAGACATATAGTAATTGAGGATGATTCAGAGATAGCTGAAGAAATAGCAGCTGTATCAATCTTCAGGGAAACAGTTCACAGAACTACATTTTTAAAGACTCCTCAAGGGCAACTGCTAGCTATAGTCCATCTGTTCATAAAAATCAAAATGAGAAAAGAAATCAATTATGGTTTAAATTTAAATCAGATTTTGAGCCCAAAGCTTTTCAATTTCTTTGTCTAAGACTGCTGGCACACAGGCCTTGGATTTAAGACCTGCATGATCTATTTGAAGAAAGGCTGGCAGGGCTCACCATTACATGTTCAGGTCTCCCCTTCGGGCCAAATTTGTTAATGTTACTCCTTTTTTTCCTTCTTTTACTCTCAGTCAGGGGTGACTCTGATCGTGTCTCTATCCCCTCACATTTCAGAAGCGCAGTGCCCTGAAAATCAAGCTCCACATTCCTGGCTCAGATCAACGAACTGTAGGAAGAAATGGGATGAAAAGATAATGACAGAAGTGAAACAGAGGTCACATCAAATGTCATTTTGCAAATGAACAGATCAGTTCAACTTCTTGGATCATAAGACACTGCACATAGATATTAGTAGGCAGCAGAAATCATAAAGACAAGTTGATGGGCATTTTCACATGGAAGGGATGCAACCTGAGAATTAATAAAACTGAATTTTCTGTAGCAGCATAAACATCCTCCTACATTTTTGATGGAACAACTGCAGTGCTAAGAGCTAATACTATACCAACATCTCTTCAGTAGTTTTAATTGCATTAGCAATGCAAGGTCAGTTACTTCTTCTTTGGCGAGACTGAACTCATGCTATTAATGTGCAGAGAAGATTCTGCATTCAGATGGATTTATCAACATTGTCTATATTAGTTGAAATGCATACTGCAAAGCCTCTGCAAGCAGGGAAAATACTGTGTATAACAATAAAAACAGCAATAAAACCCCGGATTTCCAAAGGGCCTAGCAGAACCTCACTGAGCTGGAGTGAGCAATGCAGATTTACATCAGCTGAGAGCTTGGTCCATTATTTCTGTAATACTATGTAAGTCATCATAAAACATGACAGATGCAGTATCAATGATGAGCTGCTAAAACCTAACCAGGGTCTCCCCCAAGCCTTGCTGCTTCGATCAGGGCTATGTATGACACTTCTGGAATAAACTGCTTTCATTTCAAATCCATCAAATTTTGTATTTTGCTTCTCCTTGAAGTGATTGCTTTTTGGCTGGGACAAATTATATACTCAGGTCTAGTCCGAGATTAGAGTTCACTTTGAGTACAGCCTTCCTCTGCTTCTGAGGGTGCATGAAATTCCTGTAGAGTTGGGTAATCTGATGGGCAAAAAACATCCCTCTCACCGAGCCCGGAGGGTGAACAAGCTGACACTGGGTGAGGGTGGAGGGGGAATGCAGCATAATGAAGAAGGTAACTCCCAGAACCAGCTTTCCTATCCTTTGCCCTCCAGGCAGAGAGGAGAAGGGTGTGAAAAGAGTTTGAGAATGGCACTTTCCCAAAATTCGGCAAGACAGCAGCCCTGCCCACATCGCTGCCAAAAAAAGGATGGACACCTATCGGTGCAGGAGGAGCCGCTGTTTAAGCAGGCACCAATCATCTTTGAAAGCTGAAAGAAATAAAATTACGCTTATTGCTTCTTAATGCTTCCAAGTGGAGCTGCATCACTGTGAAAATGGCACCTGCACCGAGCAGCCCGTGCATCTGTAACCCACGCCGTGCTTCTCCAAGGCCACAGCACTGGCTTTAGAAGCCATATTGTTCCCAAACAAATTGAGGCTATTTTGAGCTGCCTCATGCATTTTAGCCTTAGAATTTTCTGATTTTCATATTTTCTGTACAACATGGAGTGCTGGAAGTATTTTCCAGTGTTTGCCTGTAAACAGGCAGGCTTAAGAGAGCACAAGTGCACCCAAATGCAGAGCCACCATGAACTGGTACATGTTATAGCCATGTGTATGCAGCATTAACATATGCATTCCACAGCAGACAACAGTACTGATATGGTCCTGAGTCACTTACTGATCACTAAGTAATTAATATTTACTTCCAATATACTTCTGATCAATCATTTTTTCCATAGCAGTGGAAAGTGGCTCAGACCACAAGGCACCGATATAGCACCTTTCTCCAGTACTTTGCATTTTCTTGTGAGGTGAACTAGAAAAATTACCTAGTCTTTTTTCAGCTACATTCAGCATTTATATGAGCATGTCATTTAGGTCAGCAATGTTCTCCACGGTAATATTTCATACGAAAAAGAAAATTGAAATGAACACATTTTTTCAGCTACTTGTTGTCAAGTGCTGGCACTCAAGAGCTGAAAGGTGCTGACTCAACCGCACTTTTGTAGATAAGAATTTCCCCAAAGAAATGGAGAAAAATAAGAGACAGGGAAGATAAAACCCCACCAAAAAAGGGCCAAATCCTGTTCCACAATAAAGACTTTCTAGGAATATGTTGATGATGAAGAGCTGATATAGGAGCACATCACAACTGTCAGAATGACATTACCTCAGATCCACACCAAGGCTACATCTGAGGGTGGCTTGGCTTGCTGCCTCCAGCCTGGAGGGTAAACCACCTATTCAGACCCACCCATGGATATCCCTTTTGGTAAAAGGCTGCATTTGCTGCTGGCTCCGGGGTCTCCCAGTCGCACAAAGCTACACCAAAGACAGAACAGGCCCAGAAAGCTTCCTACTCCTTGTTGCAAGGTGACAGACTTGCTGCAACAGGCAAGCAGATCGTGCAGCAGCTATACTTGTCCCCTCCCAAAAGTACATGCTGCCTTTCTCCTCCAGCACAAAATGAAAGCTGCACAAGTAACTCAGGGAAATGAAGCTCCTCCTAAGAACTATTTTCCTTGGAGGACAACAGCACTGCTAGGAGTTGTGGCTGGTGTGACTTGGCCCACAAAGAACACAAATGGTTGCAGACGGAGCAGACTTTGCATTTTCATTTGATTTCTTGTACAATTTTGTAGAGAAATATTAATAGCACACTAATGGTAGCAATTACTATAATGAATGTAACAGCTGGTACCAGCAGCTGAGCATACGTTGTGGGTTTTGTTCCTGCCGTGGATGGCGTGAGGTGGCTCCGAGCAGTTGCAGTCACTGTCTTTTGCTTTTCCTGAGGATCTTGAGGAATCTATTTTCAGCAAGGCTGTGCTTGTGGCAAAAAAGACGCGGAGCTACTTTTGTAAGTGTGTCGCCCCTCAGGAGGTTACTCACAGCTCAAAGAAATAGGTGACACGTTCAGAATATGGTCAGTCTCTCAACCTGCTCTGGTCCTCTTAATGGGTACAGTTCCACTGCCTAAGAAAGTATCCTTCAGCTGTGCATCAAGCAGTTTGATTCTCCTCTTCCTAAAGAGAAAACTGAGTGGAGGAACTCCTGCAGTAGAACTATGAAGCAATAAACAATTCTGGTCACTTGGAAACATTCACAAACAAAATGTACGTCTGGGATCCCATGATTGCCACCCATCTGCTTCAGCTCTGAACAGACCCCGTGAGAGTAAATGAAACAGAAATGTAGCACAGATACTAAAGAAAAGGAAGAAAGGAAATAAGAAAATTGTTCTGGCTCATCTTCACTCAGATTGAAGCCTGAATTTTAATTAGAAGTGAACTGGGCTCCTGGCTCTGCAGAACAGGGGCACCTAGCAGGCGTTGGACTTACAGGTTTTAGTTAAACCAACAAGATGATGCCAGCCTCCCCAAAGGCAATGAGGTTCAGAGGTTTACCTCCAAATTCCCAAGGCCTGCCAAACTTGGCATTCAGCATTCCTGTTTTAAACTTGGAAGTCATGGCTATTCAAATGCTATTCTACTCTCATTTGCTTTTCATGATAGCACAGTCTAGGCACTAGGAAGCCTGAGGCACTTCCAAGCTTCAGTAGAAGCCTGCAGGAAGTGAACTGAACTGCAGGAGACAAAAGAAGCATGAAAGGCAGTGGCCACTTCTGGTACTCACTTTACATGGTGTGAAAACTTTAAAGGTGACAGTGACTGTGTCTGTTATCTGCTCATCTACTGAACAATCAAGGATAACTGAATCAGAACTCTTGACTGCCCTAAGACAAGAAATTTCCAAGTCCCCTTTAAACCAGGCCCTCAGACTGTTACCCGATCAGTCAAACAAAATACTACAGAAGTACTTTTTTTCTCCTAAAGAGCGACATGTTCTATAATTACCCTGAATTGTTCTCAGAATAGAATGCTTCCAGAAGTTGCAAGTTCTCAGGCTAACACCCACATGTAGTAACACTTTTGCACTCTGCCTCTTGTAAACTTGGTTCAAAGTTGACTCTCGTGGCCTACTTTCTAAACTAACAGTTTTGGTTACCCCATGCTCTTGTCCTGAAGGACTATTCCAGCCTACACTACCATTATGAAATGCAATGACTCTGTTTTTAAAGTGCCTGTCTTACAGTGTGAATAAAGCACAAGTTTACATTTAAATTTCATATGCATTCAGCAATCCTCAGTGTGGAAAGATGCAGAAGCGTGTAAGGCAGAGAGCAGAGAGAATACACCAACGTTTTGGCTGAAGGGAAATTAATTTCCTAGAAGCCACAGAAGACAAAACACAGCTTTAGGATCTTTACTGTTCTGACATTGCTAGAAGGCAAACCTTAAAGCACAAGGCTCAAAGAAAAACAAACAAACAAACAAACAAAACCAAGTGGCATATCCATTAAGGTCTTCAAAAAACAAAGGGGCAGTTTAAAGGCAATCTGTCAGTGTAACAGCAGAACAGGCACAGTTGCTGACTTCAGCAAGGAAGCAGACAGCTGCATTTTGGACAAATGAGAAACTCCAAAGAAGAATTGCTGGCAGCTCTGTTAGAAGGACATTAAAATAACAAAATCCTCTGGTCACAAGGGCAAGCACTGCAGATACAGGTGAGTCATAGACTATTTCAGGACACAAGTTTTTGAAACTCAAAACTATAAGGGACACCTACAAGGTGGCCTCACGTATCTTTGTGACAAACACATGGTCAAGAGAGAGACATCCTCACATGACTCAGCTGC
Organism: Platysteira castanea; assembly: GCA_013397175.1. Lineage (NCBI taxonomy): Eukaryota > Metazoa > Chordata > Aves > Passeriformes > Platysteira > Platysteira castanea. The sequence continues at coordinate 781,939 of VYXC01000804.1, forward strand.
CACAGTGTCATTTTCAAATACCTTGGTCTGTCTTGCTTAACCTCAAACAATCCCCTTAAGGAAGAGCAATTTCTGCTCAAATTGAGGCATGCCAAGTTGATGGGGATACAGGCCTAGAAAGTGTTGGCTAAATGTCCCCACTGCTATAAAGTCACTTTTGTTGAATTTTGTTTTCTTTAAAGAAGTGAAAGGAAGACCATGTTCTTATTCAGATTCCAGAATATCACCCAGGAATCCTGTGGTAGTGTGATCCCACTGCAACACTGTGGTAAAAGCTGTACAGCAGTAGGTTTTCTGATCAGTCTTTGAGAAGGTATGAAGGTATGAAGATCAATAAATGCACACTGAATTGTAACAGATCGAAACATGCACTTGATATTAAAACAAAATAACATTAACATAAGCTTCAAGAAAAGTCTGCATGGCCCTTTCTCTGGTGTATTTTAAAAGCAGCAGTGGTAACACGAACACCTAAAGCACGGGTAACTACCTCACTGCCTTCTTGTAGTACCTTGCTACTCATTTAATGCTGAAGAAGAGGTGATTCACAGTCCAGATGATATGTCATCCCCTTTTTTCCTTTCATTTTCTTACTTCATTATCTGCACAACAATGATGCTGCTTCCTAGTGGAAAAGCACTGTAGATCAGGGCACCTGAATTCATCACTTGGCTCAGCCACAGGCCGACGCTGACCTTGAGCAAGTTTTTACTCCTTATGTGTCCATTTTGTACATTCAGGACCAGGTTGGTTCCTACTGCATTTAATGAGGTGCCCAGGGCTTTATGCAACCCAGCTTTAAGGCAAGCTGTAAGTATGCAGGAAGAACAATAATCCTGAACGCATTACAGAAGAGAATGTCCATACAAGGTAGGGGGAGAAGAATTTGTGCCTCCTTTAGCAGCTGCTGCTGCAGTTCAGCCCCTCAAGGGCCCACTGTGATGCTGTGCCTTGGATCCCCAGCTAGGACTGGGAATCAATTCACCAGCTGTGTTCTGTCCAAATTACAGTTGTATCACTTCAGACCAAGTGGAAAAGGAGCTTGGTGGTAAAGCCACAATGTGGAATGTCACGTTCAATACCAGGCAATTTCATCTTTATTCAGGACTTTATGAATATAGCTGCCATGGTCATAAAAGAGCCAACACAACTTTCAGACAGGTCTGTAAGTGTAGGTAGCACAATTTTTCACAGGCTAGAGAAGAAAGAATTATCATAAACCTTAATAACGTAAAGTACAATATTTTGTTTAAAGGAATAATTCAAACAAAGCATTAATAAACCTGGTCAAGTTTTTAATTATTTTTTAAAGAATTCCCTGACCCAAAATGAAGACACAAAAACAAAAAACATGAAAAAGAGAGAGAAGGACTGAGGGAAGATAACAGTGCCACAGACATCAGCATTGATCTTGTTTTCCCAGCTACACCCTGAATATTTCAGACTCTCCCCATTTATTTATGTTCTGCTCTAGGTTCATTCCTGCCCTGATTAATGCTCCAGCTACTGAAAGCCTCTGATGAAGTTAGACCTCAGGGGATTGTCTGTGGGCTAAATACAAAGGCATGTTCTTTTTAAAGACGTGAGGTTTATTTTATTCTTGAGGTTTATTATATTCTTTCCCCTGAGACAGATAAAGCAATGCATTAAATACATAAATCTACCACTGAGTGAACAGTTGGTGGGAGGATACATTTCGTGTCCCTAAATACAATCACAGACTATACCTGTGAGATTGCCCATTTCATTGTCCATCTAAAAAATAAATTAAATGGTGAAGTCTCACATACTTTTCAGAATCAGAAACATTTGCTGCACCGTTTTCCCCATAGAACTCTTACAGTCTAAGATGCAGTTTAGAAGTATAGATCTTCCTTGCTTTTGTACAGTTGAATACTCCCAATGCCCTGCCAGACAAATTTTGCCACGTGGAAAGATACTGTTCCAGTGAAGCAAAGAAAAATTTCAATTAATCAAAAAACATTCACCCAAGATAAAAGCACCATTTGCACTTTTCATGTAAGAAATTGCTGTGTTGCACAAACCTGCTACACTTAGGTTTCAGTATCCCTTACAAGTACTTGTCTTCATGTCATTGTCAAACAAATCCCACAAAGGGCACTTTTCTAACCTTCCTGATAAGCTGACCCTGCTTTGTTCTTTAATGAATAATTTTCTTGCTTCCACAGCCAGTTTTTCCATTTCTTTTGGTCATTGAGCTCTCATATCCCTTCCCATCAGTCCCAACATTCCTGCAGAGACCAAAAAAGTGCAAATTTAACCTAAGCCCTAGTTTAACTTTAAATCATTAAAGCTTATTTTCAGGGAATACTATGAAAATTATTGTGAAGTGTGATGTGGCTTTCTAATTAACAGAGAAAAAGCATGAGCATAAACCTCAAACTGCATGATTTTTCATTCATCTATTCAGTGAATAGGAAAGATCCTCGAGCTTTTTGTGTGAAAAAATAGGTTAGTAATATCATGACTAGTATTTTAAACATAGTGCCTTGCCTCAGGCTCTTAATTAACAGCCTGAGTGTCAGGTAATTTGCTGTAGGCTCTCTAGTGTGAGGACAATGTTTGGTTTTTCAATGTGTTTTCACAAAGAACCTCCTCATTGCTGCAATCAGCATTTGTTGGTGTGTATATGATGTAAGAAATAACATTTAACACCTGCATACAAACCTATTTAACACCTGCATACAAACCTACCCACAGACAGCTCTGTTCCTCGAAAAGTATTCTCACATCTGGACACAAATATAGACCAGTAACTTCATGCCACCATTCAAGACAAAAACAGCATTGTACTAACTGTAATAAGTACCCTGTTTTCAGGGTACATTCCCCATGGATACGGAGCTGGTTTAACCTTTGATGACAGCAATGCCTTGACAGTCTGGTTAAAGGTTTCTGGATGTCTGAGCTGCACGTTTTCCATTTTCACTGGGGAAAGATGACACGTGATATCGTATAGCTGAGAACAGGTTGGGCTTGGCAAGGGTTCATCCAAAGGTAGTGGGCTTTGGCAAACATCCTCCAAGAGTCCACAACCTCAAGCATATTTCCCAGAAGAAGGAACACAGCAGCTTTACTTACATCCCCAGTCTCACGAGGGTCTAGCTGAAAGCCAAGCTGATACTCTACCAAAACAGCTGTGGGGTTTTCTCATGCGATTTTATCCACTCACCCAAAATCTGCACCTAAAAAGTCCATGTACTGTTTCAAAATGAAGTGACTTATTGATGTCTTAGTAACCAGTCTATTTTTATAACACAGCATCCTGATGAATGCAGTCAGCCTGCAGAAGCTGGAGAGGAGAAAGGCAGCAAAACCCCCATGAACTGGAGCTCAAATGTCAAGGAGCACTTCTGCCCTTGGGACGCAGCTTTCTGAGCTGTGCAGTGCCTTTATTGCAGCCAGCATGGAGCAGCACAGAAGCCTGCAGGAAATGAGAACATAACCCAAACTCTGCCCTGTTTTACAAGAGAAAATCTCACCAGGAAGTCCAGTGAATTCAATAAACTTTGGGTGGATTTACACAGACGTAACAGGGATTAAAAATCTGTCCTCCTGTACTATGTGCCTCCAGCAACAACCAGGGGGATGGCATCACACAGAAATACCTGACTTGTTAAAACGAGGGCCAGCAGTGCCAGCTATGTGATTTTGGTATTTAAGTATATTTTAGAATCTAATAGCACAATGCCTTCAACGTGGCTCAGTACCCTGGTGCTTCCCAGCGCTGGCTCAGTGTGGTGCAGGGATCCATCAGGATGGGGAACTCCTGCAAACAGAGAACCCCCAAAGCACTGGAACAAAATGCAGCTTCTCCTACACGTTGTGGACATGCCTATAAATGGTGTGTTGGCATAAGGGCTTTCTTTTCTGCTTTACTTACTTTTTTAAATGGGTTACTGTTAAGTACTATGAACAGTACAATATTATACCAGGACTGGAGGGGGTGATTGGCATGGGATTTTTTTTGAACAACTATTTAAGAAAGAAATCTGTCTTAAATGGAATATTATTTTAGTGCTTTTCCAGAAACACATAGATTTTCTGCCATGGATTTTGTGGTCAAAACCCAAATGCAAGAATCTTTCCCTGAATATGATTGGTTTAATTGTGTTCCAGTGACTTAATATTTATGCAATTAGAAAGTAACTACTGTGGCATTTTAAAAGGTTCCTCTGAATGGCAAGCTGACAAGTGCTTGCATATCATTCTAAGTAAAATGACTTCACATTGTTCTGCAGACTCTAATAACTATAATTACTCCTTTATTCAAAACGTTCAACATGTTTCAAGAAAGAACACAAAATCTTCCCTTAGTGTTCTAATGAGCTGCTTTCTAATGAAGAGCAAATCCTTAAGTAGGAGAACATGTAAATTGATAGGGTGCCAAGAGTTGCCCTAAATAAATATCAGCCCCTCACTCGCAGTTTGACTCAGTCTGGCAGTGCTGAGCTGTTGGGCTTTCGGGAACTGAGTGTACAGAGAGGGAGGGAGCAGTGTGACTGCTCCACTTGGGCTTTGTCAGCGTCCTCACCCCGGGCACAGCGGGGAGAGGGACAAACCTGGGCATTTAGTCAGACTGTTGGTCTTCTCTTTGTTCAAAAGGTACATTTGAAGACAACCACAATGTTCGGAAGCCTATTCAGTATTCTGAAATTACTCAGCAGCTCACAGGGAATGCATCTCTGAGACCAATGGAAATATCACTGTCTCCTTCACCAAGCCAAGAATTTCATTCCTGGTCTGTTACTTTCCTGTGAAAAACTCATTACAAAGTTTCTGCTGCTTGCATTAGAATTACAAAAATACTTAATTGTTTCTGCTTAAAAACACTCACTTTATGTAACTCTAGTAAAGTAATGCAAATTTTATGGATTAAGTAACACTTTCAGGAATAAATAAGTTCATAGCCATGCTTTTAGATCAATTTGGCACAGAATAAAAATCTCAGGTGAACACAAGATAAGATGTAGCAGTCTCTTGGGTGTCAGAACAGCTCACTAAGGCCACAAATGGGAGCCCTAGTGGGAGTTCAATTTGGAAAAATACCCCATTGCTTACACCAACAAGTAGTCTTTTATAAGTTAGTGAAGTCTCAAAGAAACTTTGTGGAAGAGGGAGTCAGTAGATGGTTTGAGTCGAAAAGAAAATAAATAGAATAGAAAATACTGACATCTTTATCTCAATAACCCAATATATATTGCACCTGTATTTCAAATACCATGCACAGTCTTAGCCCTTCCATTTCCAAAAGCACACAGCAAACTGGAAAAGATGTTGGAAGGGAAGCCCTCATGACAAAAGAAAAATGTTTGAGTTGAAACATGCTAGAATTTGTTTCTGATTTCTGTCTCTAAAAATCTGCTTAAGAAAAAATAATTTAATATTTATCATAAAGATGTCAATTGCCTTCAAAGATAGTGAAAGACAGCTAAAAAAAATATATTTGTGGCAAATTCATGCCCTTAACTTCTTAGAAAAGACACAATGAAGCAAAAGGGAGAATTTGTCCTATCCCACTGTAATTCGGAAAAAAACCCAAACAAGAACAAGTGGAAAAAACCCCCAAATGACACAAAAACCAGAACAACTCATTCAAAACATAAACCCAAAGGCTTTCACATCTTCTGCCAAGCCAAAAAGTTATTCATTTCATATTTTAAACATGGGTCAACTAGTTATGAGAAGGAATCACTACAAATGTATGTGTACAGTCTTCAACATCGTTGGTAGTGTGTTGGCTTTTTTGCATTTTCTAAGTGTGTCGGCAAATACTTCTCCTTTGCATGCACTCTCATGTTTTTCATTGACCTGTACAAAGATTGCACATCTAAAACCTGCCTAATTTAAGGCCAGTATTTTCTATTTTTGCCACACTAAGCAATTCAGATGGGTGGTGTAGAGAGTAACAAGCTTTCAAAAATACCTGGTTTCATTAATTTCTCTGCTCCCCATCTATCACTGCCAGACTGTAAAGAGGAATAGAAGCAGGAGAAAAAGTGGATTGCACAGAAGATTTTACAGATTGCTTGAGGGTTTTGTTTCTTCCTCTCAAACTCTACCACGGCTATAAAAAGTGAATAATCAAGTGGCTTGATTACCTTCTAGAGCTACAGTAATTTAATTAGTAAATCAAAATATACATGCATGAGAAAAATAATATATTCAACAAGATCAATATTATGGAAGGGTGCCAGGCAAAAGCTGTCGCTCCAGGACAAAAACTGAAATAAAAATACTCTCTGTTCCCAGCAACACTTAGTCTAATTTTTTTTTTTGCAGGTCAAGGTAGCCTAATTAGCTCTAAATAAGGAACACCCCAGAAGAGTTTGTTCTATCACACATTTTTAAAGCCTCTAAACACGTGATTCACTTTGTGAACTCTTGAGTTTGCAATTTCAGACTATTCTTGTTAACCATGATGCTGTGCATTCCCTCAGATATAAAGGTATAGAAGCTCTTGCAACACTCCAACTCCCAGGTGATATTTTTTTTTGAAACCTCTGTCTTGGTTTTAGCCCAATGAACATATTCTTCTGTGGCACAGTTTAATTGCACCTCCTTCACATACTTTCAGCTCAGCCCCTCGCCTGATGAAGCACCATCAGGTGGCACAGCAGAGAAAGAAACAGGCTGAATGCCAAAGAGATGAAAGCATTTCTAGTGCCTGAATGAAATCAGCAGAGTACTTAAATCTGGAGGCTTCTTCTGGAAAAGCAGCACACAGGAGCTCCCTTGCATGATGTGCCCAACCTCTGTGGTGCACAGCTGCTGCAAAGCACATCCTTAAGGAATATTCAGAGGTTCTGCAGGGAGCAACAAAGCAGGAAAACCTCACTCTGTATTTCCAAGTCCCCCATGACAACGTATCCACACAGCTGGACTAGTGGCTTTTCCCGTCATGACTGCGAGCAGCAGGGCTGCTGGTTAGGGGCACAAATTTAGACACAAAGATGAGCCAAGGACAACTGCAAAATTCATGTGTATGGTGTAAGGCAATGTTCGTGCACACAGTGATACTGTACTGAAGAGAACAATCATATTAGTTTCCATATGCTGGTGTCTGTGAATAAAAAAACCCCATCAGATTGATAAAACTTTCACTTTTATAAAATGTCTCGAGAAGCTTGATCCAGCAGCCAATAAACCAGTGGCAGTTAAATTGATATCTGCCTGCACGGGCATCATCATGCAAATCAGCAAATGCTGTATTTTAGTACTTGTGAAATGCTGACATGCATACATAAATCAGGAATCACTTCGCCAAGCTGTTCTCATGCTTTTTCAGTTTAAAGTGGCAAGAGCCTCATCGAGATAATCTTATGGTAAAGCACCACTGGCCACATAATACTGATATTTTTCGGAAACACATAGTATTTTAAAAAACCTGGCTATCAGCCAAAATATGGCTTTTAACTCCAAAAGCTTAGAAGATTTTGGAAATAGCATAATAAAGGAAAGAAGACATCAGGCATCTTGAAAAACCAGGCACAGGCTTTTGTAAGTGAATTTTGCTTTCATTCCTACACAGTGCTACTGCCTGTTACTGGTTTCTAATGATAACTAGTTCTGATTTGTGTGTCAGCAGAAACCTTCTGGGATTTTCCTCACATACTTCCTTTTAAACATTTCTCCATAGATAAGGTAATTAAATTTTTTTCAGGATGCTAATTTTCTCAATTTACAACACTGAAAATAAGTGTCTACAACCTTTGGTTATAATTCAGCTGATACTGATCTGCAATTTTGGATATTCTTTGAGATAAAGCTAAGTGCTATAATTCTCTGCACAGTTATAGTTTTCAGGAGGAGGATTATAGTTTGTCTCTTCAAACAATTACAGGCAAGAATGAAACTCAAAAATAAAAGCTAAGAATAGCAAATTAGTATGTATTTCACATTTCCTTTTCTGTAATCTATAGAAAAAAATTGAATCAGAAAGAATAACTTCCAATCTAAATTCCTATTTTTGTCCTGCCTTCCAAACATCTACATTTTCAGATGTTGCTTCAAGTACTATAAATAAAGTAAAAAAAGATGGGTTTGGGGTTTTTTCTGATCTGCCATGCAGCGCCATTTTATGTTATATTCTTAGATGAAGAAAATTATGGAAACTACATGGCTTGGTTTTCTCAAGTGGACTGTATTAGAATGTCCCGGGAAATGGACATTCCCTTCCCAGTATTTCAGTGCTGGCAGCCTACACAGTTTGTGGACTGGCATCCAATAATTTAGCTGTTTCACTGACTGCTTTAACTACCTTGCATGTCTAAATCAGCCCCACCAAACCTCTCCAAGTTTTCTTAATTGTTAGAATAAACTAAAGAAATTCTTAATGTGGCCCTACTCAAATCGACCACAGTGCTTAAACCTAAGTCACCGTGTTTAAGAGCAGAATCACAGAAACATTTAGGCTGGAAAACACCTTCAAGATCATAAAGTCCAATCTGAACAATCAGCAGCTGTCAACAAGACCATACACTAAGTGCCTCTTCAAGTAGTTTCTTAAACATCTCCAGGGACGGTGACTCCACCATCTCCCTGAGCAGCACATTCCAGTACTTAACTATTTCCATGAAGCAATTCCTCCTGGTGTCCACCCAGAATCTCCCCTGGTACATCTTGAGGCCATTCTTTCTTGTCCTGTCACTGGTTGCCTGCGAGAAGAGACCAACCCTCACCTGGCTACGGCCCCTTCCCTGGCAGTTGTGGAGAGCAGAAAGGTCTACCCTGAGCCTCTTTTTCTCCAGGATAAACATCCCCACCTGCCTCAGCCACTCCTCCCTCATCAGACTTGTGCTCCAGCACCTTCCCCAGCTCCGTCGCCCTTCTCTGGACTTGCTCCAGCCCCTCAATGTCCTTCCTAAACTGAAGGGCCCAGAACTGGACACAGCACTGGAGGTGTGGCCTCACCAGTGCCCAGTACAGGGGGACAGTCACCGCCCTTGTCCTGCCGGCCACTCTATTTTTGGCACAAGCCAAACAACACGCTTAGATTTTAATCACCTCTCCATCACCGTAGCATCTACACCTAAACTAGTGTTAACAGCTGGTTCCTACTCACATGTGCAGTAACCTGTCTTATTTAGGATTGCTTTGGGACTCCTTTGTTAAGGTTGTGTGTGAGAAAATGCTAACAGCTGCCACCAGAAACAATGAAAAATATTTATAGAAAACAATTTTTAGTACACTTGAAAAGAGAGAGACAACTTTGAACAGATGCACAGAAACTGAATGAAAATAGAACTTTTGAATTCAGCCAAGAATTTTATCCACATTTTCTGACTTAAAAAAAAAAAAACCACAAGAGAAAAATAAACTTCCACTGTTTTCCAGTTTATGCAAAATGGGTAACAGAAATAGGGCACTATAAACTTTATCTCATTCTCCCTCTTTTTTCCTTGTCACTTTAGACTTCTCATTAGCTTTAGTCACCGAATTTGAACTGATATTAGCAAAATCATCTTCTTTACTGATACTTCTTAATAACTACAATTGATCCTTGAACTTGCTTCTCTAGCACAGTTCTTCCAGTTCCAGACTGTCTGTGGGGAGATTCTGCCTTTCTCTTCCCATGCTGCTTTCTAAACTAATATGCAAAGTTCTTTATTCCCACCATACACCTTCCTTTTTCCTAGCCTGGTGGAATCTCAACTCAACGCTCCTTTTCTGTTGATAGAAATCCATCTGTCTGTGACAGCCTTCCTGTCTCACATATCCCCACTTGAAGTTATTTTAACCCTTAAACATATATTGTTCATTGTTAAATTAGAAAAGCAGATTAAGACTTTTAAAACATAATGTGCCTTCAGCACTCATCTGAGAGAAGTCATTATTGAATTAAGTTGTACATTTAGCATTTGAATTACCCAGCAAGCTGCTTAGGCAGGAGTAAATTAAAGTTCTCAATTTAAGTCTGTCCTTCCTCCGAAATCGAAATTAAAAAACATTCTTTAAGTGTTTTTAAATGAACATGAGGGAACTAAATCACACAGCTTTTTCAAAAGCAGCATTTTACTTCCAGACCAACTGGAAAGAAAAATTGGAGGAAGTTTGCGTGATTAGCCTTCAGAAGTATTTAAATCTGGGAATGGCATTTTATCAAATAGGTACAAGCACCAGGTTTATTTGCAACAAGAATTTACCCATAGCTATGCATTAATTGTGTCTGGGTCATGAGTGGAAGGCCATTTCCTTCTATATCATGTTTCAGAACACCAAAATAACTCAGTCCATTTGGACACTGTGCAGGACGATGAGATGGGAGACCTAATTCATTCAGCATTTTCTACATATTTCCACTCCAAACCCCTGACAAATAACCACCCCCTTCCAAACCATCAGCTCTCCACCTGTACTCACTTACATGACATCAACCCCCTCAATCAATATTTCTCTTTCTCCCTCACACAGTTCATTAAAAGGCGCACCAAATAACCTCGCATAAAGCATTTTCTGTATCTTTAAAGATATTCTCACACAGTGAGAGTGCTGCATCCTATTCTCTAAGTTAAAAAAAATTATGCATTGATAGTAGAGATGACTAGAAATTTTTTACAATGATTTAGTCAAAAGTGAAATATACCTATAAAAGGATTCAGGGCATTTGAAGGATGTTGCATTGTTTGGGTAGCATATTCAGGTGATGGATAATGGAGTCTCAGTTGCAGAAAAGCTGTCTCCACATTTTTTTATGACGCAAATAGGATTTGACTGGCAGTTTGGCAACAGACCTATTACTACAAAAGCAGCAAATTCTGAGTATGCTATTTTCACATTCTGGCCATAACTCAGATATGCCAATTAAAATAGTGGTGATAAAATGATCGAGGGGTTTTGGAGTGGTCCTTTGGGGTTTTTTTCTCTAAGAAGACAGCCTGCCCATCTCTTTAGTCCAGCTGGACCATTGTCCCAGTAATAAACCTCAATGCAATCCAGTCTGAACTCTCTGGCCAGTTTCCATGTCCTCTGCTGCTCTGGCTGGAGAAGATTTTCAGAGATATAAGCAATTATTTTTTTCAGTCAGCAGACTTGACTTTACATAAGCAAGAAAAATCTGTCTTCTGTTAGTGCATCTCCTTCCTATCTCTGGGGAATGGGGAAAATGCCCTCTTCTTCTCAGAGGAACAAGGCTGAATCTCTTTGTTATCCCTCCTCCAACATCGAGAACCAGAAGTTTTCACTACTTGGCATTGCCAGAACCACCTCACTGTTTGTCATCGGGTTGGACACTTCAGTCTCAGGGGCTGTAAGAGCAGGAACTGGGTCCCTTCATATGAGATGGAGTCAAAAATGATGGAGGAGGGAAGTAATTTCCTGAGGCCTTTGGAGCTGCCCTACTGGCCTGCTTAGCAAGCAGACATTGCCCGTGACAGACAACCACCGCTACATAGGTGAGTTCTCCATTCAGGAGGAGTGCTCAAAAGAAATTCAAGTTTGCAAAGGCTTAAAGCATAGAAGTCCCTGATTTGCTCTCATCTTTCATAGTTCTGTGAACCTAACATGAATACACCGACTTACCCGATAAGCCATGTGTGAGCTTTACTAATCCCTGTTTTCATTTTATCTTGTTGACAAAACAGCAGCACTCTCAGAATGACAAATACAATCCAACTCCTAGAAAGCAGCATTCAAGGTGACTGAGACACAAGGAGAATGAATTTTCTCCAGAACTGTTATGGCTAATTTCTATCTCAGCAGTGATACACAGATAGCCAAGAAACACATATAAATATCCAACAAAGGAAATAAAATTAGTCTCAAAGAACGAGATATTTCTAAAGGTACAGTAAGAGTTGGATGGAAAACATAGGTAGAAACATCTGGGCAAATCCGTAAGTTGATGATCTTGACAGTGACTGTGTGTACCATGTGTTCTTTGTACCCTTTTAAGTGAAGCTATTCTTAAATACCACAACAATGGAATTGCTCTGGGGAACTAGTGTTTAAATAGGCTTAACAAGATTTCCAGAAAGATCGGGATGAAGATTGCTTGGTTTGCTATTGGTGTGACAGCTCACCAGGCAAGTCACAGAGCCTCTTCTCCTGTGAGGGATCAGCATCTCCTAATACAGACCAAACACACCAGGCTGAGTTCCAAACAAGAAGGAGCTGTGGGAGGATGTGGAGAGCAATCAGCTACACATGGCTTTAAGAGTTCTACCTCCAACTCTGCAATCTGACAGCAGATTTCCTTCAGGACATGGACATTCAGTTTGTCTGCAAGCCAGCTTGATCTTCCAGAGACACCTCAGGACTATTTCCCCACTTGAGTTTTCTCCAGCTCTTTTCTCTAGGATAATCTTAAAATAAAAGCCCCAACCTGATGGTAAAGGGTGAAAGGAAGGTGGTTCTGGAGCTCCCAGGTAATGCAAACTGGCATATGAGTGATAACATTAGCTTGATAAATTCCTGTGTGCTGAGCTGTACTCTGTGTGTGACTGATACAGAGATGCCGGAGTGCCGGGAAGGAAGACATGTTTGTGACAGATGGGTGGATGTTTTGCAGTGTTGAAAAAGAAATTATCTCTCTCTCATAATGTCACTTTGCTTCCTGCACTGGCATCCCCAGGCACGGTGTGGCTGCTGGCAGAGCAGTCTCGGGAATGAGTGACACCCTGACGGGAGGGAACTGCAAAATGCAAATAGGCGCTGTAGAGGCTGCTTAGGACAGGGCTGACTGGGGTGATTGCTGCCAATTACAGAGATGATTTGTTACTGCACTGCTAATTCCTAATCTGGAAGGGACTTACAGACTCCCCTGCCTCCCAAGAGGAGGCAACTTTGCCTCCCGGTAACTGGCACTGACCTTTTGAGACAGCCTGCCAGGGCTCAAGGCACCACCTCGCTCTGCTCTGCCTCACTGACTTCTGGGGCTGTACAGACATCAGGAGCTTGGCTGGCTACAAGCCAGGGCTCCCTCTGAAAGGCCACCTCCTGCCTCTGCCAAACTGTGCTGTCTTAATTCAGCCTTTTGAGAAAGGAACAACATAAAAAAAACACCAACCGTGGTTTGGCGCTTGGTTTAATTTGAAGCAAGCAGTGCAGCAAGCACCCAGGCCTGCAGGAAGGACCTGCAAGGCTTGCTAGTTAGCCAGTGGTATCCTACCCCACAGAAGCTGCATTTTCTTGGCAATATTTTATGGTTTTCCCTATGTTTAGCTGTTGTCTTTAGGCTAGTTATTTCAAGGAATAACTGAGTCCAACCATATTCAAAATTGATGGAGATGCAAACAGCACTGCAGCAAAACTGCAGGCTCTGTGCCCACTGAAGCCCAGGAGATGCTCCCCTGTGGATGAAACTGTGCCATGTGCTACTTCCCTCTCACACAGGCATCCATCCCAGGACCTCACTGAAGGGGGAACACCTCAGTGGTACGTGCCCGAAGTGGTTAACGAGGAAAAAGATAAAGGAAAATAAGTCACAAACCTCCCTACATCTTCCCAGGAACATCTGGCTCATTCTTTCAATTGGATGGATTTTCCAGTCCCACTGTATTGCCTCTCTGCCTAGTTGAGAAGGAAATGGGTACTAAAAACCATTAGAAGAGCAAACACTGGCCTTTATTGAGACAAAACAGTTAATTTTAGCCTTAAGTGACTGTTTCATCAGGAGCAGCTTTGCTATACAATTTTAAGTGCCTCCTAAATCATATTTAACATCTTTTCACCCCTGTTCAGGAGCTGAAGTAGAAGTACACTATGCTTTAACAAAGCTGTCATCTAATTATTCTGCCTTTTGTAGAGGGCCAAAAATGCTACAAATAATTATGAGGTTATATAATATAATAAGTTGACCCGTATAAATAACACGTGCTTTCGTTTCTACCATGGCTTTGTTTTGATCACTTAAAACCCCACGCTGATCCAAAGCATCAAATTATTGTATATTTCATACGATGAGCCAGAGGCAGCTTCTGGTGGAAGACACTTCAGGGAGTGCACCTCCTGCTCACGTGAGGTACTATCCAAAAACAAAGTGGCCCCAACACATCTTCTGAGAACACAAAACCAAGGCAATTCAATATCCCTGGAAAGATTTGGGAGCTGCCTGCCTGCTTAATAACACATTAGCACAGCTAAGCAGCTTCCCTTTAAAGAAAAACAATAATGGAACAGCAGTACGAGAAGAACCACAGGTATCTCAGCTTCACCACAGTCAGACAGGTTGGCCCTGGAGAAGCCATCCTGACCTCCTGCCTGAAGAGCCCCAGAGCATCACCCGATGGTTTGTTGTTAAAATCAAATCTGTCTTTCAGAACGACGGCCAAGTCTTGGTCTCGGGCGTGTAGTAGCACGTGGGCCATCACACAAAAGAAGATGATTGCTGCTTCTTACAGCCAGGATACTTCACTTTGCTAGCGACATTAAAATTGCAACAATTAACTCTAATGAAATTGACAATTATGTCTTAATGCAGTAAGGGGCTGTAACATAATTAAGGAGAAGTTATCTGAGTGCTTTCTCACAACATGCATATTCAGGCCTGTACTTTGATCTATAATTTGGCAAGAAAAAGAGAAAATGCAAAGCGAATGGCTTGGAATGAGTTCCAACAGCACTGCACACTCAGCTCTCTCCCTCCCCTGCTGCCTCTGTGCACAGCCGATGTTCCCAGGGGGCCAGGAGGCTTTTGCAAACACGCTGTGATTCCAGCTACCTTTAGTCAGGAAGAAAGCACCTCCGGGCTAGAAATCTCAGCCACAAAGGCAGAGCTCGGCACCACCTGGTTTGCCAGAAAGCAGGAGCAGGACTCTCAGAACAAGGCGTGAGGTACTGCAACTCCTTCTGCCACTGCAGCATGGAAAGCCCTCCTTACCCAACAATGAAGCTTTGCTCAGGCACCATTTGTGCATCATCACCGCTCCCCACTGAGCCTGGAGCAAGCATTTCAAGGGCATGACCAAGGCAGCAGGGAGGGCTGGAACAGACCAAAGGCTAAAGCCAAGCCGTCTGACCCTCAGTAGAGTCGCTTGAGCTCCTGCAGTCTTCGGAAAGGGGAACCAAGAACGTGGAGACACATCTAAAAGCAGAGTCACCTCTAACTAGAGCAGAGTTGTTCTGAGGAGTATGTGTCATTTCCTCTAAAGGGAAAAGAGGAAGCTCATAAAAATTACAACTTGGACAACACATTTATCCAGATTCTCAGGATGCTTAACCTTTTTCCTTAAATAATTAAATTCTTCTTAAGAAAACCCACTTTCCTATAAAACATTCTGCTGCCAGGTTTATGGAGGAAAGCTTGAAAAACAGGACCTCTAAAATGTTCAAAAATCTTGGAACAAAATAAAGCATCTAGATTAATTTTTAAACTCAGGGGTTTTTTTAAACATCCTTACTGTTGATATATAAATTCTCAGACCCAGCAGTTTAGCACTAAATCACTATATTTGCCATCTAGAGGGCACCATCCAAGAGCAGTAAAGGGCTCACAATTTCCCCTGACAGGACAGAAAGCAAGAACATCGAAACCAAAGGGCCAGATCCTTTTAGTTTATTTTCTTACAGATTACAAGAGATTTGTGTTATTTCATTATGACGAGCCAGTTCTGCTTTACTCCGATTTCTAGGAGCAGAAAGGGAGGGACTATAAGGGAGAACCGAGTCACATCTTCAGAGGCATGGCTCTAATCTTAGCTGTGCATCTCCTGAGACAAATAGTCACAGAGAGTCAGTCATATCTGGGATGGCAAGCTCAAAAGGCAGAGCTTTCACTCAGAAGCTGCTCCATTCTGTTTCCAGGCACTCACAAATAATCAGAGTCACTGAGGATGGAAAAGACCTCCAAGATAACTGAGTCCAACCATTAACCCAGCACCACCATGCTCACCACTGAGCTATATCCCCAAGTGCCACATGCACACAGTTTTTGGGCTCTTCCAGGGCTCCTCTTCATACACTTTGAGATAAAGAGAATTCCACTATGGACCATGGTGCCCTGATTTTGGCTGGGATGGAGTTCATTTTCTCCCCAGTAGCTGGTACAGGCTGCCTTTTGGATTTAGAATGAGAATAACGTTGATAACACACTGATGTTTTAGTTGTTGCTGAGCAACAACTTTTCAGCTTCTGCCAGCAAGGGAGCTGGAGGCACAAAGGGATGGGAAGGGGCACAGCTGACCCAAACTGGCCAAAGGGATATTCCACAGCATATGGCAACATGCTGAACAACAAATCTGGGGAGAGTTGAGCAGGGGGTGACCGCTTGATGCTCTGGATGGGCATTGGTCAGTGGGCACTGTGCAATTGCATCGTGTATCACTTCCTTGTGCATTCATTTATCATTAATATTATTTTCCCCTTCCTTTTCTGCCCTATGAAACTGTCTTTATCTCAGCTCCTAAGTTCTACCTGTTTTCCCCCAGTTGTCTGCCCCACCCACTGCAAATGTGACATTTAGCTGCCTGCTGGGTTAGTCCAGAACACACAGGGAACTCCCAGTGCACTCCAGAACCAGTTGGTGCCACAGCCCAGCCAGCACTGCTCATTTGTAAGATGATATTCACACTTACACCTGCCACTAAGCACCAGTGTTTTTCTTTAAATCACGTGCTATGACATTGATTCTTGGCATGGCCAAGCTATGTCTTTAAACAAAATCTTGTGCATGTGAATATAAATACATGAATATGTCTACATTGCTCTTTCGTTGGTAGAGTTGATAAGCTGAGTGGAAAAAATGGGTGGCAAAATATTCTTGGCTGCTTCTTACACTGTTCTCTTTGCATCTTCTCCCAGACGCTGTCAGAAAAAATTAGTGGACTAGTCAGACCTCTACTGTGACCTGAAACAGCCCTAAACCTGCAGAAAGCAGGACTTCTAATGCTTCTATTTTGAGTAGTATCATCCCTCCTCCACCTTCTCCTTTTTTTTCAAACAGAAATGATGGTACTATATAGGATATTGAAGAAATCCACTCCCCATTAAAAAAAAAAAAATTAAAAGTCACAGTAGTTATAAATTGTGAGGAATGCAGAGCAGAGGGAAGGAGAGAAGCTGTTCCACTGTAAAATTCACCAGTGTCTGCATTCAGCACACACTGTGTATCTCCTCTCATTTACTCATTTCAGGCAGCAAATCAGCTTTTCTATGGGCAAAGAAGGTCGAACACAGGCACTCAGCAACAGGTTCAGAGTTAATCAGAAAGCCAGAGACCAGGTCAAGAATGTAAGAAAGAGTTATAAAATCACTCCCAGGTGATATTTTAGTTTCATCTGGAAACAAGCACAGTAAGCTTGCCTTTGAATTATTGTGAAATCCTGTTGGACTTCAACCCCACAAACATTGTGCTGAAATGACAAGTAATTCATGTGCTAGAGTGTAACACTTGTTTTGCATTTGCTCACCTAGATCTTGGATCATTTAAATCAATAACTTAAAGAATTGGGAACATATTTCAGCCTACATTCCTTGGTCCTGAAGCTTGGACCTTCAGCAAATCACCCTTATGTGTATGTAAAAGATCACTACCAGGGTGATAAAAAGTAGAATCGTTAATTTTTTTGGTGTGTTTGGCTCTTGGCATAGTAGATTTACACACAATTACAACTCTCAAAAGAGAATCTTCTTGTACAGTCAAAACACACAAAATTACATGATAGCAATTGCTAAGAACCTGAACATATTGTGCTGCTATACCCGTAAAAATGAATGCAGCATTTTTAGATGAAGGCACAAGTGGTAGTTAGGCTGTCTTAAAATTAAGAAATCTGCCTAAAATATCACTTGGACTTTTTTCCTTTTATTTAATAAAAGAACACTTACTGTTTTCAATAGGATTCTGACAGCCTGACAAATGCTATTCATCAATGTTTTTTTCTTTATAAGAAAAGGGAACAGCAACAGAGAAATCAGGTTTTCTCTATTGCAGCAACTTTATTTTTGTGTTCCATCAGAGCGTCTCAAGCAGAATTTAAGATATTTTATTTTTAATTAGCTGTAGCTGAATGTCTCTCCTTTCCATACCATTCCATACAGAACAGTAACCTCAAGATGGCGATATTTGTCCCCTTTTAGAAGCTGGGCTGACAGCAGGGATTACTGAAGCATCTTCCTTCATTCTTACAGTGAAATGGAATTTGTCTTTGAGCACATTAGGGCGTAGCTGCCTCCCAGAAATTTTTGTACCCCGCCCTCTGATAAAGTTTCTTAACCGCCATTACCACGTCTTGCATCTTAGAGTGATAAACAAAGGCCTAAAATAGGGATAAACAAAAAAAAAAGAGATGGAATTGCAAAAAAATAGATTGGCTTTCGGACTTCAGATTGTGAACTGAAAAGAAACACCAGAAAGGTGTCGATAATTGGAAATAAAAGTGAATTCTCAACAAAGAAGTAATTCTTTTACTTCAAGATTCTGGAAAAGTCTTTGCCTTTTACAGGCTTTAGGAGGACAGCATACACAGAATAACTATCAAACTAATAGTGTCCCATTCCTGAATTTTCATTAAACAGCAGCAAAGGAAATCAAATTCATGAATGCTCTAAAATGTAACATGATACGTTGTATTACAAAAGCTTTTTTTTCCTGGTTCTATAGGAAAGCAGTTTTTATGGGAGTTCAGCATTTCTATAACACAGAAGGTTGCAAAAATTACTGGATACTGATGAAAAAAAGATTATTATTAAACGGTTCCTGTGAACCCCTCCAAGCCACAGTCAAATTAAAGCTGAAGAGTTTCATGGGGAAGTTGAATTCTTTGAAGTAAAGGTTTTTACTTATGCTTAAAAGGCTTGTTGTCACCCTGACAAAGGGTGACAACATGGACAGGCTGTGGCCTACAACATCCAGGTACAAACCGTAAGATTATGTGTCAAATTTATTTGAAAGAGATAAGAAAATTAGTTTCAGTTCAAAGCCTTTCTTTCAGGCAGCTCCTACTGTGAGCAATGAACATTTAAGCTGTTAGTTTCGGGCATAGGAGAAATAAACTGGTTTTCTCCAGGAGCTGATTAAGTAGAACACAAGTTTTGAAAATTTATGATTTTGGAGTTACCAAAGTCTGTTTGCAAACCTGGTGTCTGTCTACAGCTTGCCCCCCCTGCACGAGGGGTCACCCTATCAAATATTGTCTAAAGGAACTGCCTCCCCTGCTACTCTGGATATTTTTTTGCTGTTGCTCTGTTTGCAGTTGTCTTGCTGATCCCCTGTGAATTGCTTGTGTCAACTTTTATAACAGTGACAAGGCCACCTTTTGCATGAGAAGCAAACAAAATTTACTCAAGCTGCCACCAAACAGCGCGGCTTTATAGCTGTCACTTCCAGCAGCCCTTACAAGGCACATGCTCAAGGAAGTCCATTGCCTGACCATCTTTTGTTGCCTGTGACAGCTTCACAGCTTTCCTTAGCCCCAGCCTAGCATTGCCACAAGCCATTTTCCTTGTTTCAAAACAGCGTGCTGTACGACACAGCCTTTCGGGTCTTTTCATGTGTGGTGCTATTCAGATGTTTTCTGGCATAAGGTGTCAGGCTCTCTGCCTTCACTTGAGTGTTTCTAGTACCACTTAGTAAAATTGCCTTTAGGTCCTGAAGAATTTAGGAGATTGCTGTAGCTAAAGAGGTTTTTGCTTAAGGTTTCAGCATATTGCTCCTAATAGCGTGTCTGTGAACTGCTTGAAGCAAGCGAGCAGCAGAAATATGCTTGCAATGCAGGAAAACCCTGTTGGAAAGGGACACTTGGGACTAGGACCTGATAAAAATCAAGGATCAAGGCAAAGAACCCAAAAGACAGAAGCTTTGTTAGTTCAGGCATAACCCACTTGTCTCTTCACCGCCACTCACAACAGCTCACAGGCAAGGTGATCTTACAAAGTAGCCATGCTCTGGTGTATAAAGATGCTGCTGGAGACCAGTCCAAAGGCTGTTAAGCATCCCAAACCTGATTAATAACAGGAGATTTTCTGTTAGAACATGTGCAAAAACTACCTACCCACAAGAACATTATTCTTGAAAACATGGGCAGAAGGAAGTCCTCTATTTGAGGAGATGCTTTGGAAAAAGTATAATAACAATAGAGTCAATTACCCGAGAGTGCAATTTAGAGAGACATCACTGGAAGAGTTGCTTTAATTAGTGTGATTGTTAAATCTGTTGCCTTGCTTATGCTGCAGATGTGCCTCCTGCCACCTCATATCTAGCAGCAACAACTCCACACAGGGACTAGATTGGGGAAGGTGTTTTTTTTTTGTTGTTTTTTTTTTTAAATCCAAAGGGCAGGTGCAACAATTTGCACCAGCTGAGCTTGAGCCCTGTGGGACTTGCTGAAAATCTCTGTGGGAGATCTGAAATGGAGACAAGTAAGGAATGAAGATCAAAAGCCAACAGCTAGCCAGAAAACAGAGCCCTTTACGTATCCTGCAAACCAATCTCATGCTTCTCCAGCCCCGTGTGAGCAGCACTGATCACTGCAAGGCACATAAAAACAGACAGCCTGCAGTCATTGCCAGAGGTACCTGTGAGGAATCACCTCCCTAGAGCTGGATCCAGCACTCTGGGTCCTGCCTGGCCAGGGCCACATAGGTAGAGATAAACACCTCCCTTGGGTACCTTCCTTCCAGTGCAGCCCAGAACACCGTTTGCCTTATCTGCAAGGAGAGCCTGCTGTTAGCACAGCTTCTTGCCATCAGAGCCAATATTCAGCTTGCAGAGGCTGGGACAGACCAGTCTTTCCTGAAAAGCAGCCAAGGAGTAGGTGGGCACAGGATATGGCCTTCTCTAAATGATTCACGATTTGGACCTGTTCCCCACATGGCCAAACTACCAGAACCAGCTGGTGTCTGGCCCAGGAGCGTACTGAGAATATTCAAAATCATCATCTTATGCAATTACAGTGTTATCTCACAGCTAGTTTGTGTGCTGGGGTAAGGTGGGCACTCAGCTGCTCAGAACACAAGGCCAGAGCTTAACTTGCCCAGCTCCAATATTCTCTTGAAATTGTGCCCTAAGGTTGGTGGGCTTGTGCCAACAGAACCAAATCCTGTTTGCTCCTTACTCCAAGGATTTCCCACATCTTGTGGTTAAGTGCTCACACTCCCTTCTACCTCCTCTGCTCCAGGCTCCAGCCAACTGTTACCCCCTGGGAGCCAAACATTTACTGCATGAAAACCCCAACACATGACAACCCACCTCTCAGTGCTTCTGTCAAGGCAACTGCTGCCTTTCAAGCTGATTTCCCGACTAATTAAGCATGGAGACACACCAGACTGCCAAATGAATGGTGGTTGCAGCATCCATCACTCCAGCAGAATTCAACCTAATGGGCTAAAAGCTCAGCTTGAGAGCCCAGAACAGCTTGTTCACTGGAACGGAAAACCCAGTTTACTGTGCTCTAAAATTCCCCAAGTTAAAGAGAGAGGGAGAAAAAAACCCCAAACAAAACCCCCTACATTCTTCAGCCTGGAAAGCATTAATTATGAATTACAAAGAGAGAAAAAACACCTGCTCCCCTTTCAACATCAACATTTCATGTATTACACCTTTCAGTCTCTTTTCAGACATTAAAGCTCCCCAGGTCCTTCAGAAGTAGTAAAAAGTGCATGGCCACACTAAATCCCATTTGCCTACGAAACCATGTTGTTTCCACCAGGAATGAAGTTTGTTTCCCAGCTTCCTACGTGCACGTGTAGTTTGGATGAAGTGGCTTCCCCATGCATTTGGGAGAGCATTCTCCTTCCTGTTAACTCAGTAGTTCACACAGAAATGACTGTGAACTGTAAGGTGTTATTTGCATGGGGTTTTTTTACCTTCTGCAACAGCTTAGATCCCCATGAAGACCCTGAGAAACAGGGCAGAATTTAAATTTAGTTACATCAAGTGTAAACCAACTAGACCAAAAAGACAAGAGCATCGAGTCAGGCTCAAGGATGCCATGGATGAAAGAAACCTGGAGTGTCCCACACAGCTCCATGCACACATTCACACTCCAACTACATCTCAATTCGAGAAAAAAAACCCCGGCTTTCTCCTCTCACAGGGAGGAAATAAACAGCAACACAGATAGCACTACTTGTCTTTATTAAGGATACGAGATTGTAAGATTAAAATTGTAATTGTTGATGCTTAGCCTGATCAAATCAGAATCTGGACACATTTATGATAAGAAAAATCTCAGCAGAGCAGACATTTGTTTCAATGAAAGTATTTTCAAACTAAAGATGGAAGGAAGAATTTAAGTTACTCTATTGGCACAAAAGGACTAGAAGGAAAATTACTGCAAGTACTTTTAAACTGCAGCACTATTCAAAGAAAAACACCACTGGTGTTTACAGAAAATAAAACGAAAAAGTTTCACTAAGTACTGAAATCTGACCTCAATGTATAATTTCAAGTCCTTTGAGACAGATACAACATTTCAACAGTGTATTTTTGACTCATCAGAGCAAAAGATTTTATAATCTGGAAAAAAACCCTGACAACCTATTTTATATTTATATCCCAATTCAAAGAAATAAGATAAAAGGAATAACTTCTTTCTTGACCTAGTAATATTGACAGAGACAGTAATATTTCTGATGCCAAAAATTGACTCTGATAGCTGAGGAAATAATTAGAGAATTTGATTTTTTAAGAGAAGAGATCAGCAAATATCAGCAAAAATATCATGTTTCTAGGGATCTGGTTCTAAGAATCTAAACAGAAAATAGATACCCGGATTGGGCACGTTTTCACTTTAGACTGACTATTAAAAGAAATTATAGCCAAACTGCAGAAGATGTGCAGAGCTGAAGACTGTTTTGACCATCTCCTGCAATGGATTTGTTATTCTGTTATGACAATTTTAAGTAATGTTTCAATGTTTTAAAGTGACAAACTCCCACATACTTTTTCTCTTTTTCAAATGTTAAACAAGGGCTGCTGCACCGGGCAGGGGCAGGACAGGGTCTGTGCCTGGGGATGGGTGGGAGCAGGAGACACCTCTGATCAAGCAGGGAGCAAAGCCAACTCAGCTTCTGCAGGGGAAAAACAACAGAACAAACAAACAAGCCACCACATAACCAGGAAGATATCAGGGAATACCTGTAAATAAATAGTTTTAATTTTATCTCTCCCTGTTTGTTTCAACATCTGTTTTTCTGGCCTATCTTCAGCTATTTATCCTCCCGTCCCTGTTCCCTTTACTCCCATTCCTGCCTTGCCTTTCTGTGTAACCCACTGTAATTCTACTGCCATAAAAACTCAGAGATACAAAATAGAGACACAAAATACCCATTCTCATTTTCCCATCAGCTGGTGACACCTTCTCCTGCATCTTTCCTCTCCATACAACTAGCGACCTGCACCAGGCAGCAGCCACCTCCAGTCCCTCTTTCTGCACCACCAGGTACAGGAGGATAAACTCTTGGTCCTCCCCCAGCCTCACTGCTGGGCAGGTAACAGAAGGTTGAAACCTTCAAGAGGAAGCTTTGAGTCACCATCACACTCTGCAAAGTGCCACTTGGTAATGACCACAGGCTAGAACATAAGAATGCCTTAAAAGACAGATGTTTCTCAGATGAGCAGCTGTAAAAACACCCTGAAGTGTTGCATATACTCGTAAGCGGAGCTTCAAAGTCACAAAAGTCAAGTACACTTTTCAAAAAAATCATGACATGCCAGCTTTTCCTGAAAATTCTTTCCTGCCTCAGGGGTACGAAGCACCACACTCTAGCATGTACTCCCAGCCTTCCACCCTCCTGCTAAGGGCTGCTTTTCCAGTGCTTCCAACACAGGATCAGAAAATGCTGTTTGTTAAGCTGGTTTCCAGCACACTACAGGATCTGCATGCAGCATTAACGTGCTTTTGTAATGTCATCCACAGCCCTGCTCGAGTTGCAAGAGTCATTAATCACAAGTTCAGCTCTTGCAGACCTCAGTACAGGCTTTTTGCCAGATGAGTGCACAGCACAAAAACCCAGTGCTGATTCATAAGCATCAGGATTGCAACACTCAATGGCTAGAGGATTTTTCTATGCTTCATACAGCTCAACAGATGGAAAGCACTGAAATACACAGAGCACAAATTAAGAAATCTCTGAACTAAGCTGCAAACACTCTTTTACATCTGAAGTACCTCCCTCTTAGCAGTGCTTTGCCACCTCAGTTAAGTAATACCTGTTGGATAACCAGAAATAGAAATTGCTTGGAAGCTGCTTGTGCTTATTTACCAACTCCAGTCTTTGATGAAAATATAGATCTGAACTGAATAAGTTTATTTCACAGTGAAACAAAAATAGCTTCTCTTCACTGAGTTTATACCATGAAATTAGGACAAGAGAGAGGAGAGAGACCTTCTTTAGATAAACAAGTTTCCAAAAGAAACAAGCAATGAGTTCACGAAAACCTGGAACATCTAAGTACAGCAATACCTTGTCTGATAAAATAATCTGCTTTCTTCAACAACTTTCACTGCTCCAGTATTTTTCCAATCAATAGTATGGTATAAGACAGTATTTCTTAAGTTTGTGTTCTCCAAGAGACTGCACACAATTTCTGAAACAGGATACAGCCAAGCATCACAGCCATTCTGAAAATATGAGCTGTTCTACAAAACTGTTCATCCCCACAGCCAATCCCCCTCTCATTGCTGAGGAATGCATTTAGGGCAGGTAGCTCAATTTGCAACTTGCACTGCAACTTACACACCAACCTCAGCATTAAAAGAAGACCTGAGTATCACAGCACCCTCAGAGACACAGGGTAAATGAGCTACCTAGATCCATTTTCTGGTACGAGCTTCCTTTCCATGTTTTTCCATAAACATAACTCAGCTATATAAGTTATACTTGTTAAATACCCACGCCCATCTGGTCAGTGACACAACTGACCAGCTGTGGTCAGGCCTCAACTCGAACAAAAGATTAATTGCCCAAGGTTCAAGGTGAAATAAATGTTTACTTGCAGAGCAGATACGTGTTTTCTTCTTCCTCTTCAGCTAAAGAAAGACTCACCCCCTTCAGCTGCTTCCAAGAAATAGTATTGGCCTTGACCAGTTCAGCTGGGATTAATTTAAGGAGCATGACAAAGCACGGTCAGCCCTAAGAGCATTTGGCTGCGGAATAGCCCTGCAATAAACATCTGTGTTACTTCAGAAGGACGTGAGGAGACAGGTACTCAGCTGCTATCACTTGCCTTTTGTCTAGAAAACATGGAAATCAGGCCTGAAACACACCAGAAACCTAATTGCTGTTTGCTTCATCAATATCAGTAACATTTGGGCACTTTATGTCGTTTGACTCTGCTTTAGGAACACCCTAAACCACGTGCTTTAAGGTCTACCAGGTCAGAAACCCATTTGCTTGCTGTGGTGAGCTGTTCCTACATCTTTGCTCCCTACAACATCGAAACCTATTTCCATTAACTGCCTGGTGACACCAGCTGTCTTCCAGAAGTTGTTGTCCCTGATTTTCTGCCCTGAACATGAACAGCTATGCTTCAGCTCCTCCTGCTTCTCTCTGCTAGCAAATGCCCAAATGCATGTGTTTTGTAACAAAGGGAAAAGCACTGGGATAACTGTACTGTTGAATCTGTAAAATTCTCATTGCTATCAAGCTGGAGCAGGTGTTTTGCCAGCTTAGGTTTACTGAAGTTGACTAGCAAATTAAAAAAGGTTATTTCCATGGTTGTCTGCAATGCTAATGCAAATGAAGTAGCACACATGCAATTCTGTGTGGAGAAAATGAATTAAATTTCACCAAGGACAGACAGTAACCACCAATCCGTGTGTAAACAAAAGCACTACTCTGTCCCTAACAGAACCCAGCAGAGTATTGCTCTGCCCCTGAACATGTTTATGTGTTTATTTAAGCTTGCAGAGCTGAAAGGAGAACTCAAGCAGCTGAATCCTCACGCTTCTATGGGCAGTTATTTGAGCTGAATTTGAGAGACACAAAGCCAGGGATGGCTGGTCAGGAACCAGCTCACAGCTGTGTCCACGCCAACAGCTCTTCTGGGACACTGGCTGCACCTCCCACCCTTGCCATTTTGGGAACATTGCATTTTATTACATCTTTTTGCCAGGATTCACATCCTTCAGTGGTTCCCCATCAGACAAGAGCCTCCCCAGTCTCCCCCACCTGCTCAGAGTTCTCTCAGCCAGGCCTAGGCAGGATTTAAAACACATGAGACTCAGAGCTTTGCTCTCAGGTGGCTGAGAATTGAGCCTAAATTTTACATCAAGAACCATTGGATGGCATCAAGACAGCAGAAGATTACTTCTGTGAGAACATACATGCTGTCTACATCACTCCATTAAAAAAAGCCCATTTTTTGTGCATCCTACAAAATAAGTCTCAGCTTTCTCTGCTGACATAATGAGATCTGTCCAATATTTTAATTTCAAAAACAATTTTAGATCACAAATCCCCCTCCCCCACTCTCAAGATAAAAATAATCCAGTCTCTAGGAACTAAATCAATAACAGCATTAGAGGGTGGTAAAGACAATTTGGGAATTGGATTTGTTTTTAATGCCAAGAGAGTAGGCTCTTACAACTAATAACATAGGAGGTATTCAATTTCTTCCCACCTATACCTGAATGCACCCAATTGCAACACTAATATATCATAAACTTGATCAATGGCATGGTATTTTTCCAGTAATTTACTCCAATCACTGGTGCATTTGAGGTATAAGTAGAGTTTGAAAACACCAAATGAACCCTTACCAAAGAAAAATTAGTGTTGAAATATAAAAGCAAAAGCAGGCAACTTTACAAGACTGGGTGGCCTTCCAAAAATTAGCCTTTTGCCTTTAGCCAGCCTTTAGCAGCACAAGGAAAATGCCCTCACTTGCTGAACAAGACCAGATTTTTTGACCCACAATCCCACTGGTATCACAGCTTTTAATTTCTTATTATTCCTGAGACAGGCATATGAGCTAAATGCTGGCAGAAATTCTGCAGCAACACAACAGATCACGTCACTGTCCACCTGTGAGAAGTGACCTGTCCTGCAAGAGCTGCAGCAAGCACCAAAGAGCAGATTCATATTATTGGGTTCAGCTTTCTGGCCTCCTGGAGCAGAGACAAGAAGGGAAAGACCCGTTGGCCAAGATTCAGAAGTTCATTAATTTGCTGGCCTATGATCCAAGTGCTGTGCCATGACCCTGACAAAAGAGATAAATGCAGGTCTTTTTCTGCTGCTCTCACAGAGGCAGAAGGACATTCAAATACAAACTATGCTCATATGACTTTGCAATTCTTATTTTCTGTTCCTCTCCCCCCCAGAGCATGGATCTGCTAGAGAAACGTTTGTGCATGGCTGTTCTTAAAGAACGGAGGGCAACAGAACCCAACCCCATAATTGAGATTTCTTGTCCTGACAAAAGTTATCATGCTAAATTATAAAAGCATAGATAAAAGCTCCTTTAAAATGAATGCATTTATGTCTAGGCTAGAAATACTTTAGTATAGAAGTCTTGTTATTATTAGACATTTCCTGGTATTTTCCTGCCCACTAAGCAAGAGAAGCATTTTGAAGAACTCCAATCATAGTGAACAGAAGGGGAAGCATTAAACTAATTTCCTCTTGGCTTTTAAACACAGAGAAAAACAATTCACCTCTTTGAGTTTTCAGGGCTTGGTTGCCACCCCTCTCCCTGTTGTTGGAGCTCTGCTGTGATGGGTTAAGTGAGATGTTCTCCATGCATCAGCCTCCAGAAAAGTTGCCAAGTGTTCTTACCTTTTTGAGCTGCTTCTCTTCCACCTCTCATACCCTCTCCGTGCCCTGTTTTAAACATTTATCTATTCTACTTTCTATTTTAATATACAGTACTCAACATCTTAACTAGTGATTAATATTGGAGATCCCAATATCTCCTCAGGATGCATCCTTCTGTTCCAAAGAAGCAAGAAAAACATGTCATAAAACCCACCTGCCCCTCCGAAGAGAGCAGAATTTGGTCCTCCTCCACTATCAGTTCAAGGGAAACATCTGACATAAACAAGGAACCCTCCTGCCTATCCACTCAGGCTCTGATGAATTCCCTGATTTTTTTTTTTT
>VYXC01000804.1:809955-878677 GCA_013397175.1 Platysteira castanea
TTTTTTTTTTTTAATGCTCTTTGTGGTTCCCACTGGCAGGGACAACACAGCTCATGTCCTGCATCATGGAAAAGAATTTGTGCACAGTTTGCTCATTCTTTTTCAGGCAAACACACCTGTTGGTTAAATATCACTAATAACTCAAACTAAAAGCAGATTGTGGTCAGAGAGGTGCCTCAGTAGTTTCCAGCCACATTGTAACCTCGAGATGAGGGAACAACTCCTATTTCTGGCCTGCTTGCACTCATCCCTATTTATATGGAAGAGAAAGGAACGCAAAGCCAGGCTCCATGCAATCATAAACTCATTTTGTCTATATATGGCACGTGTAGTTAATCACAGAGATTTAAGACAAAAGAACTTTGATGACAACTATTTGGATGAGTGGGAAATAACCATGAATGGGAGCAGAGCCTCGCAGACTTGGTCCTGCTGGATTCTGAGCAGTTCTGAAATTCCTTTCTCTCCAAATATAGGGCCATCGAATTCCATTGGGACTGCTCTGAACAGCAAAGTGAGCGTCCTTCTGGTCTGAAGCCAGATTGCAAACCGAGGGGGCAGAGAGGGAAATGTTGTCTCTGGGACAAGTTCTGCCTCCACCTCATGACTATTTCTTGATGACACTGGAATAATCAGGTGGAAGTGAAGGAGCGCATGGAGGCACTTCAAAAGCCTACAAGGATCTAGAAAGGAGAGATTATCCAGCACTACACAATCCCTCTCTATCCATGTTGCTTGTGTTTCTTCCCCGACTTTGACAGGTTGAACGGCTCTTTCTTTATGTCTGGAAAATGAACAGCTTTTATTTCCAAACAGATTTCCAGGTAAGAGTCTTATCACTTTCAATTATTATTTCAGTGGGAATTTATGGCTACAGAGAACAGTGCTTGTTTGCATGAAGCGTGGATAGCTGCAAGAGAACTGCTAGCAGAGAGTTATTCACATTTATTGGTCTGTAAATCATTTCACTTGTCTCAGCTCAAGTGCTAGGTTAGAACATGACTTGGTGTTTACTTAAAGAGCTCCTTTCATCTCAGAGGGATTACATCAGCACACGCTGGCACGCAGCTACCTCTGGGGTGCTATTCTGTTTCCATAAAAGCCATGGAAACACTCACGGTGCGGAGTGCGAGGCGCAGGGAGAGCAGCAGAGCGCTGGGCAGGCTCAGACCAAGGGGCTGCCGGGCTCAGCATCCTGTCTGCAGCACAAGCAAACATGGACACACAGAGAAGAAAACTAATAAGGCATATACAGGTCTTAAAATAATAAAATATATATATATATATACTTCCCTTTGAGCCTTAAGTATTTCCATTTCAGGGCATTTCCTGGATCCATATGACAAACTTTTGCATCCACAGCTTTCTCTGGCAAGCAGCTCCCTGTCTGCTGCCTGCTGCGTGAAAACCGACTTCCTTTTCCTTGTTTTGATCGTGTCTCCCACTAGCTTGGTTTGCTCTGACTCCTAGTTCTTGTACTATAAAACAGTTTGAGGCTTAAGGACACACTAAACTGGGAGGAAAGGAAAAGCTCATCTGTAGGCCTCTCCCTCTCTTTTTCCCCCCCAAATACAAGATGAAAACAGACCTTGGCAAACCCCACAAATCCTTTGAGAGCAAGTATTTATGCACAAATATTATTTCTGAAAATACCAAGGGAAAACAGTGAGGGGAAAAAGCCCTTTCAACTACTTGAGCTGAGGTTTGCACAAAATGCTGCTTTTAACAGATGAGGGGTTTTTTTAATATCCCAAATAATTGCCCAGAATCTGAAATAAGACAAGTAGCCCCTTACACCCCCTTCCAGATGCCAGGATCCAGACCCACTGCAGCTGACAAGAGTGACAATTTTTGACCCCATGCCATCCCTTCCTTCCTTCCTTTCCCTCCTCCTCCCTCCACACCAGAATTGTTGGTTTCAATGGGCTTTACAGATAGTCTGCCATAAACTGATAGAGGCTTACTGCCTCAACCACCTCTTGATTCTGTCATGAAACCAGAGTTTGCTAGGAAAAGTGGTAAATGCTCCAGCTAAAAACTCTCTGGCAGCACAATCTGCCTATAATAAGAAGTGCTGTTTATTTCAATTAGAACAGTAAATGAGTTTTTCTGAAGTTGGAGCACTGTGGGAGGGTTTGAAGGCATAAGGAGATTCAAAATATGGATAATAAATATTTGATATATTTTGATATGGCATGTCATTTTTTCCCCTATTAACAGAGGTGTTAACATCTTAATTTTGACAGGAATGCAGATTACAATCCATGTTACATTAGCTGCTAAAACAGTGTTGCATTAGATATGTGCAGAAAACACAAATTAGAGTTGTCCTAAAGTGTAGACTGGATTTTAGAATATTTCCTCCTCCCACTTTACATACAGAAAATTTTCTGCATCCATCCCACCTTGCAACCTGACTTAGTTGATGGTCTACAACATCCAACAAGTTATGCTTCTACACCTAACTTTTCTTTAGAATAATTCACACTGACACTAACCCAGAAAATCACAATTCTCATTACACCTCTAGAAAACAACACAGAGAAGTAGAAAATAAATAAAGCTGTCAAGCAATGAAGTGAAACTGGGAAAATCAATTCCAGAATGTAAATAATAATGGCTGCTATGACTGCTACGACAAACATTATCTTGATCCTTAGTACAGCATTCAGAGTGCCAGAGTATTTGTTAAAGTGGGCCAAAATAACTCCCTCATCCATTTAATGCCAGCAGAAAGCAAGTTTGGATTCATTTTTCTGCATGCTAAGTACCAGGCAGCATGCTGATAACATACCTGCCCTGCCACTCTTGCAGATTTCCTGCACGAGCCACAGTGATATTTTAAATATATTTGTGCTTGGCTTCTTCAGCTGCCCTTCATGAGAAGTCTGGAAGTGCTGTGAGAGCTTCACGGTTCACAGAAACAGACTGAGATGTTTACAGTTACAAAAAACAAGTCTTAAAAAGGCAAATGGCTGTAAAGCTGCTGAATAAATCTTGTTTATAGTTACAATTAAATCCTGTCATAAATTATTCTTGTTTCTCATGGAGATTTTTTTTTTTTTAAGTGATACCCAGGTGGTTCTGTCATTTTTGTTCAGAAGCCTAAAGCAAATCAGCACAAAATGCTTCCTCATGCCCAGAGGAATAAACAATCTTCCTCCATGGACTTCAGCTCAGTGGAATGAGCCAAACCTTTTCCTTTTTCACTTTCTGTTTTGAAAAATCCAGTATTTGTCAATGCATAGTGCATATACAGTTCCAAAATGTGAAATACCTTTTATTGTTGAACACAGGAGATTCTGACAGACAGAATCCTGTGTTCCACTTCCAGGTCTTTGCTGACATCTGGCACCGAACACAGCTCCCCCAGCCAGGGGAATATTCATCACAGGAATGTAACAGGGGAAGAAATTTCTAAAATAGCAAGGGGAGCCTAAAGATTCCGAGTTCAATGGAAGAACCAATCTTTCAAAACTTGCACAGGCACCCTGTGCATCTCACTGCTTGGATTTGTCTGAAAAGTGCCAGACAAAGTGGCTGAAAAGTGCCTGCGTGGCTGTGGGTGCAAGTCCTGAGCTGTTCCCTGCACTTTACTCACACATTCCCAGCCACAATTAGATTTTACCGTTCTCCCTCTTTTCTTCCAATAATAACTGCATCACTCCTCTGCACTTATTTCATTACAAAATAAACATTATACTGTTGAAAAAAGGAGACCCCCTTTGTTTTCCTTTCAGATCCCATGCATCCTCTTGTAGTACATCAGGGAACTACAGCTGGGATGGGGTCCTGTGCCACAACAGGCTACATTTTCCTGATGAAGAAGTCAGCAACACATTTGAGAAAGTCTGTTGCAGGGTCTTTTCCTAGAGAGAAATGAATTTGGTGTCTCTGAAAAGCAGAACCAAAGTCTTTCTCAGCATCTCAGGCATAACACATTCCTAGGAATGCCCTCCAAAATCTCAGCAGATGTGACTTAAAAAGGATGATTATTGTTCCCCTCTAAATGTGATAAACATACCATGTTGATTCTCAGCATCAATTAAAATATCCAATATATTTTAAGGCTTTAAGTCTGGAGCTAATAGTGCATTCATATAAAGGTTTTACACACATCAATAATCTCCATTTTAAATTTTCTTTTCTAGTCCTTGGATATATTTGGTTAAAATATAAGCTGAGAAGGAAAGAAAACTATGAGATGGAATCAACTGGGAAAAATACTTTATTGTAGAATTTTCAGGGCTTTTTTTTTTTTTTTGCGAAGAACTTATTCTAATGAAGAATTGAGAACACTAAATTTAAAATGCCAAGACATGCTGTTTCAAGCAGCAGCTTTTCGTTTTGACTTGCTTTCTATATCCTGTAGAAATCAAAACAATGTGTTTTGACAGCATTCTGTCAAGATTATTAGCAGCAATTAATCAATTCCCACAAAACATTTCAATTTCAGCAGGAAACTAGAACTGCCAAGATTGTTGATGGCTCTGGTAGAAGCACATCAACAAAACTCATTCGGTCTCAGATGTCTCAGGTAACAATTTCTGTGTGTTAATGTGGAATGTACTTCATCTGTCTGCCTCGGAACACGTAATTTGTTACCGGGGTTAGCTGTGGTTACATTTTATGAGCCACACCCCTGGAAGCATTCAAAGCCAGGTTGGACAGGGCTCTGAGCAACCTGATCTAGCTGAAGATGTGCCTGCTCATTGCAGGAGGCTTGAACTAGATGAACTAGACTTTAAAGGTCCCTTCCAACCCAAACTCTTCTATGACTTGATGATTCTATTGCCAAAGACTATCTTTTTCTACATTTTTATGACTCTCTTTTCAGGCTCATACTACAGTGTCTGTCTGGCCACACAGATTTTCTACTGAAATGCAGAAGACAGACATTTGGCATAAACTGGGAGAGATTAGTTCATACTTACTGGGACAAAGGATCATGGAAGCTCAGAAGTTCCACTCAGTAGGCAGTGCAGATTTAAAAAAAATATATTTTCTTAATTCCCAGTGATGCTTACAAGTGGCAGAAGTAAAGAGCTGAGGCCCTGGAGATGGAGCAGCCCCAGGGAGG
This sequence comes from Platysteira castanea, assembly GCA_013397175.1. Taxonomy (NCBI): domain Eukaryota; kingdom Metazoa; phylum Chordata; class Aves; order Passeriformes; genus Platysteira; species Platysteira castanea. Next base: position 815,036 of record VYXC01000804.1, read on the forward strand.
AAGCTGTGTTTAAACCTCTACAAGAGGATGCTGGAAGTGGTTTTTTGGCTCTTGCTTATCCATCTTCCTGTATTTCACTCCTTACCCTGCTGGCTACACCTGTGTTCTCTGCTCCAGCACCTCTGTTTTATACCATCATCCCATGAATTCCCTCGTACAGAGCACCAGCAGTTCCCACAGATAAAGCATAAGGCCAGAAAAAGACACCCTCAGCACAACCATAGACTTGGGAGAGGGAAGTCATATTTTTTATCACTTACACAAATTCTTGAAATGATTACTTCATCAGTTCAGCACATTGGTACATAGTGTAAAACCAGAATTGCCAAAGATTAGTATAAATACACACACATTCCCTGTGAATTTTGCAGGTTCAGTACTCCTGGTTCATGCTATTTTGCAGCCGCCCAGCAGTGCACTCAAAAGCACTTGCGATGAAACTCATGTCAGAGCTAATTTCACGTGATTCTGAATAAGCAACTTTGCCACCACTGTGTTAGAAGCCGCTAGACTATTTGTAACATTATTTGGAGACGGGTGCATCAAAGAAGAACAAGGAAATCTCTTTGTGTCCTCTGTCCTCTTCCCTTACACCAGGGTGGCCCCCAGACTGGGACTGGAATGTGCCATCAGGCACTGTACAGAGGTAGGGTGCTGCCTGCACCTACACTGAAAAGCCAGAAACAGCGTTTTCTTTGTCTTCATTTTAGGAACTCTGCTGGCAATCCTAGAAAAGCCTGGGTTGGAAGGGACCTTAAAGATCATCTAGTTCCAAGCCCCTGGCATAGGCAGAGATACCATCCACTGGATAAATTTACTTAAAGCCCCATCCAACCTGTCCTTGAGCACTTCCATGGATGAGGCAGCCAAAACTTCTCTGGGCAGCCTGTGCCTGTGCCTCATCACCCCCACAGCAAAGGATTTCTTTCTGGTATCTAATCTAAGTCTCTTCTCCTTTAGTTTAAAACCATTCCCCCTTGTCCTATCACTATCAGCCTGTGTGAAAAGTCTCTCTCCCTCTTTTTTATAATCCTCAAGAATAGGACAGCACAGTCATGAGTCAGGCCCAGCTCTTGGCAAAGTCTCCCTTGTCTGTGCTGGCCCTTATAAAAGGCTGCTCTGCCCAGGACATAAATTTTAACAGATGGGAAAGAGTTTGACATTTTATATAATTTAGTGAAATGCCAGACATCTGCAGGTCACAAGAGGGCACCTCGTGTTCCCACTCCACCTTCTGCATCCTCTGGAGAGGATCTGGAGTCCTTGCCCAGGAATCTGATCCACCCCCTCCTCCCTGTGCTGTGGAGGAGGCAGCAGCTCTCCACTGTGGTAAATCATCTGTCAGTTCTTGTTGATGCCATATTCCCCTTCATGCCCTCGGACTGCATCTTTACAGAGCACGCCTGAAAAGATTAAGGTTTAGAAGAGCCCTAAGTGTTGATGAGGCCACCCTTGGAGAGCTCACTGTTGAGATTCTGGTCTTTAACTCGTGGTTTTCCAGCTGAAGCTGGAGGCAGTTGCCTAGACGACGAGTCTGATTCAGCAGCACTGAATTGTCAGGGCAACAATCTCTGGCCATACCTGGGACGTGCTAAACAGCACAACCAGACAGCAGACATGGAAGGCCACACCCAGAAAATTGCAAGTTAAAAGGGTAAAATCTTCCACTAGGGTTATGTGGAAAGCCAAAGCGACTTTGCACTTGCCCACCTCAAAAAGCTGAGTACAGTTCCTCCACATAAAGAAAGAAAAATATTTTTAATATTTTGGCAAAAGAAATAATCCTGCCTCAACATAAGAGGAATCCATATAACATGAATATGTACAGCCCTTCCACGGTTTGTAGACAGCATCCTCTGTTTACACTGTCACCATCTTTTGGGGGATATCACTGATGGAACGTGGGAGGAAGATCACTGTGTTGCTCATGTAGAATTTGCTCTCTGTTTCTTGATGGAGCAAGGCGCTTGTGTTTATTTCCAATTTTAATCCACTGTGTTTTCTTTTAGAATATTTGGGCTTTAAGGAAATACATGCCCAAAATGTATTAAAGAATGAGTGGGGAGAGGAAAGGAAAATCACAGTAGTATGTAGTCATCTTTTATTTAAACTAATTTATAGGCCCTTGAAAATATTTGAAATTTTTTCCCCTCCAAATTTAGCCAGTCTTATGAGATATTAATTATTCATTTCCCCAATGTATTTCAAGCAGTGCAATCATAATTAAATAAAATACCCATTTATTCTGCTTGACCATCTCTCTGCATTTTAAAGTGTGTTTTAACTGTTTTAAGGATGTGGATGATTTGGGTTGGAGCTGGGGCTAAGGTTTTTGGTTTATTCTGCTCTTTCACAAACTCTGACAAATTGTGCTAAATTCCAGCATGACCCTGCTTAAAAGTGCCCTAAAGCAAAGTTGTTTTGTTTTTTCATATAGATCTATCCTGCTATAATGGAGATTTTGGATTGAAATTTTCTTATTTGTTGAGGGACTGCACAAACTCTCTGGAACTTCTGGTGTTAAAGCCTCTGTGTTTTCAATGTGAGGAAGAGGCTGCTTTGTGAAACATTTTCCTACGGAATTAGGGAATGCTGTCTCATTCTGGTTGAGCTTCACTTGCCACAATTTTTCTTATTGCTTATCATTATTTGGGTGTAAGGGTCCAGTTTCAGTAGCTTTTAATTGCCCCAAAGTCCATTACAAGTTGACCAGCAGGGCTGTCAGGGCTCAGCCCTTCCCTTACAAGGAGATGGGGGGTTCTTATACAATAACTTTCCTGTCTATTTTGTTGTCCAGAGGGGCACAAGAGCCAGCTAAACATAGCAAGATATGTCACCAACCAACCTTAGGCTCCACAGGCCACCAAGCACAGCATCAGCCATCAGCCACTTCACTTGTCCTGCTCGTCACAGGTCAGAGGAACAGTTGTGTTTTCAATTCTCCATCAGGACCTGTGCCTATTTTCATATTTCTCCTTCCCAGCCTGTGTGTGCAAGTATCAGTCTTATATTTTCTTTATCAGAGAGTCAGGAATGACACAGGGATGAAGAGCTGCATGCAGTATTTTCAGGAGACCAAGGGATTTCAGTGGTTCTCTAAACAGACTGGGACTTTTTCAGCCTTCAGCCAAAATGCTACCAGTTTCCTATACCTTTAAAATGCTAAGTCTCTTGTTAACTTACATTTTGGGAGTTTTTTTAATCCTAAATGTGCTTTTTATACCAAGAATTGAGAAGATTGATCAACTAAGCTCACTCACAATATGCCACAGTTACAATTTGAAAAACATACCTGGATTTGTTTAGCAGACTGATGCTTTGCCTAAATCACAGCTCAATCAGAACAGGACTGGAAATTCATTGTATAAAAAAGGACCAATACTTGCAAACTTGCTAACTCGACCATAGTTTAAAAAAGTAAACTCAAGTGACCTGGGTTTGAAGCCAACTCACCTGAAAAATCAATCATCTGGAAAATAAGCAACATGTCTCCCAGATGAAGTAGTTACTTAATTAGTGACAGTAAAGCAATGAGAATCCCATCAGTTTGCTGTTAAACACCCAAGAGGGCATTATCACGTATATCTGGAAACAGCTCTAGGTGACTTGAGAGATATATTTATGACAAAAGACAACTGCTAATAACAGGAGCCATTTCACATTCAACACAGGAGAGACTAAGAGCTGACAAAATAATTCAGAAGCATCCCAATGATTTTGTGATGATAAAAATAGCATTTTTGTTAATGCCACCAGGCCTTGAATACAAAGCCATGCTCCTTCTGTCTGCTTGAAGTTTTCTGCCTTTTGCATTTATAAAATCAGAAGGTATTACAAGATGAATGTGAGTTATCTTCCACCTCTTCACAATGACTTAGTAACAAACAACTTTAATGCAGCCAGTGCTGAACTGGAGTTCAAGGACCATTTCCTGGAAACCTGAAATACACTGAAACCTCAACAAAGAAAACGGTACTCTGCTAAATCTGCACCCTGTGGAGGGCTAATAAAAACCTCTCCTGGGTCACAGATACCAGAGTGGTAATAAACCCATGAAAAATTGTTGGTTTAGCTATTTTATGTCTCCAGTTCCTTAGTGCATGGTGTAGGAAAGGTGTGGCACTTTACCAGCATCAGTCAGCCAGATCTGATGCAGCTACACACAGCAACAGGTGTATTAAACTGTTTACCCAAGTCCCACCTGCAATTCACTGGACACAAACCCCAAGTTATGTAACTACATTTTTGAGAACATGTTAAAAAAATTGAAGTTTGTGCTAGGGCCAGTATGCCACATTAAGATGGAGCATCTTCCACTTGCACTGTTGCTAGCCTGGCATGCTTAAAAACCAAAAAGGCAAATCTCCATGACCACTAAGGATAACAGGCATACCCCAAACTAAAGGAGGCAACCCAGTCTCCACCATCCCTCACTTTGCCTTGCAGTTTAAGTGGTGGAGATCTGCCTTGTTTTTATAGGAAAACCTGCAGCTGGCTGGAAAGGACTGGATAGGGTTACTAAAAATGTTGTCTGTTTAAGCAAGGGGGATGAGCAGGCTCAGAATAAGTTAAATTACGTACACTTCTGCACCATTCTCACTTTTCAATGTGATAGTCTCAATTACAGATGACAGTTTCTATTATCGGAAAAAAAAATGCATTGAGTGAGGGAAAAAAAAGTCTCTGGATCTGGCAGGTCTCAGGAAGAAATCACAGCTCAGTGTTAGCAGTCTCCTTTTTCTTTGGGAAGGCTTGACCTGCAAAGATTCCCCAAAGCCTGCTCTGTCATTTATGACCGTGACTTCCAGCTATCTTGTTTTTGGAGGCAAACAATGCATCTGGAGGCCTCTGAAAAGCAGGAGCAGTGCACCACTGCGCCTTGGCATGACTGCGTGAGTATGACAGAGTTGGACAAAAAAGCCTTTTCATTCCCCCTCCTACAAGAGCCTCAGGGGATTCAGCTTCCTCTCAGTACCTCCTGCAATCTACATAAAGCTATTTTTTGCCACAGGTGCTCAGTGCTGAGTGACTGAGCACTCTGGAGTAACACTTCACGGTAACACTTACTCTTGGTAACCAAACAGCCACTTGGGGGCTTGCTCATGGAACAAGCCCAAAATGGGGGAAATGGGCAGGAAATCTGCCCAAGACTGGCTTCCTCAAAGCTTCACAGCAGCTGGAGGGTGAAGGACAGCCCATTTTCTGTAGACATGTTTCCTACCTTTCCAGGCAGCTCTGCCCCAAAGAGCGCTGAGCAGCTTCAGGGATTCCTGTGACATGTCCCAGGAGCTGCCTGCCTTCTAATCCATGGAGCCACCAACACTGTTGTCGGGACCCCAAAATTTGGGGGGTCAGGATCCAAAATTTAGGGTTCAGGAGCCCAAATTTTGGATTTGGGGGAGTTTGTACCCCAAAACTGAGAGTCAGAGGGGGCTGGGATCCCAANTTTGGACTCCAATATTGGGCATCAGAGCAGGCTGGGATCCCAAATTGGGGGGCTCCGGGGGTGGCAGAAAACTGGTGGGGGTCAGAACCCCAAAATTTGGGGTCAGGACTCCAAAATTTGGAGGGTTTGGGAGGTCCAGGACCCTCCAAAACCACTCAGTTTTGGGGTCCTGGACCCTGCATTGGGCATTCAATACACTAAATTTGAGGATATGGGGAGGTCTGGACACCAAATTGGGGAGGCAGAAATCTGGGGAGGTGGGGGGGTCAGGACCCCAAAATTTGGGGGTCAGAACCCAAAATTAAGGGTTCGAGAGACCAAATTTGGGCTTTTGGGGAGTTCTGAACCTGAAATTTGGGGATTTCAGGATGCGAACTCCAGGGAAGAGACCTCAATTCTGGATGAAAATACTGGTTTTGATGAGTTTCTTAAGCCAGCAAGTAGGAATAAGGTGTGTTTATTCAATTAATTAGAGCTTTGGAATTGATTTAATTAAAAAAGGGAAGGAAATAGTTCTTGTAACACTGAGCAAGGCACGGGACTATGATATATTTAGGCAGGTGGAAAAAAGGAATGCACATGCAGGATTTGAGGCAGAGGAGCTACGTGAGCTTAGCACAGCTGAACTCAGAAGTAGGAATTGGACATGTTTAGAAGATTCCCCATTCCTTCTCTCCTTTGGTAACAGGTATCTTGAGAGTGGAGGAGAGGAAATGCAGGACGTCAACACCTCTGCCCACATAATTTCCTATACGGGGAATCACAGAAACAATGGAAGGGTTTGGGTTGGAAGNTGTGACATGTCCCAGGAGCTGCCTGCCTTCTAATCCATGGAGCCACCAACACTGTTGTCGGGACCCCAAAATTTGGGGGGTCAGGATCCAAAATTTAGGGTTCAGGAGCCCAAATTTTGGATTTGGGGGAGTTTGTACCCCAAAACTGAGAGTNTCCCATCCAGCCTGCCTTTGAACACTTCCAGGGGTTGGGTATCCACAGCTTCTTTGGGCAGCCTGTTCCAGTGCCTCACCACTGCAACAGTAAAAATGTTTTTTCAAATATCCAGTCTAAACCACCTCTGCTTCAGTTTGAAGTCATTTCCCCTTGTCCTGTCACCATGTGGCCTTGTAAAAAGTCCCTCTCCATCTTCTTAGCCTTCTCTTTTCCAGGCTGAACAATCCCAGCTCTCTCAGCCTTCCCTCACAGGAGAGATGCTCCTTCCCTCTGATCCTCTTGGTGGCCTCCTCTGGACTCACTCCAAGAGGTCCATGTCCTTGCTGTGCAGGGGAACCAGAGCTGGATGCAGCACTGCAGGTGGGGTGTCACCAGAGCAGAGCAGAGCAAAGCAGAGCAGAGCAGAGCAGAGCAGAGCAGAGGGGCAGAATCCCTTCCCTCCCCTGCTGCTCACAGTGTTTTGGATGCAGCCCAGGGTATGGGTAGTTTCTGGGATGCAAGCACACATTCCCGGGTCATGCCCAGCCTCTCATCCATCGTTATCCCCAAGTCCTTCTTGGCAAGGCTCCTCTCCATCTGTTCATCTGGGTTTTCTTGTGCTGCAGAGGTGCCTGGCTGCACACCTACCTCTGCACACGCAGGGCTTCCAGCTCTGCAAAGCCGTGCTCTCCCTGCACAACCGCCACGCTGTAATACCATTTCAGAATGGGATTAAATACCTCAAAATAACAGCTCGTATTTCTCTGGCCAACTGTCCGATAATGCGCTGTCATGACAGCGCAGATTTAATACAGGAGGCACTTGAATCCTTCATGCAACAGCTCAGGGAAGTGGACACCTGTGAAAATCCTCCCTCATTTTCTCTAGTCTTGTCCACTGCTAAGGTGCATCCAGAATAATACCTGTTTGGGTTTGTTTTTTTTTTTACTGAGGTCCATCACCAGGGATGTAACTGCAGTAAAATTGGACAGAAAAGACAAGAGAGTAAAGTAGCAGAAAAAAAAGAATACAAAGGAGAGGACTCGAAAGAGATGGAAGTAAACAAACTGTATTTTTAAACTTCCTGTATTGTTAATGGAGTATTTCCTGCACCAACACCTTTCCAGACTGAGGGATGAGAATGTGGACTTGGTTAAAAAAAAGCTCATTTAGTGGCCCTAAAAATCTCCTAGAATATCCAGAAGGTGTCGGAAAAGCATCAAAGAAAAGGTGAAGTTCCCAGTCACAGGACAAACAAGATGGCAGAGCAAGGAGCACGCTGGCAGCTCTCGGGGAGTGAACATCACTGTAAACATCCAATTCCAGAGACTTTACCTCTTCCAACATCCACTAAGGAACATCCCTCCTACACATGGGTAAGCAAAAGATGGAGAGTGGCTGGTTGATGTCAGCAATCCAATTCCCTGAGACATGCTGGATAACACTTCTTGTTTCCTCAGCCATGTTCTGTGTCTTCTGTTCTAGATTATTTTTCTTTCTACATCCACAGACCAGAGTATTCATAAACCCATCTGGGGCCAGGGCAGAGAGCACGAGGCTGTAGTTAAATGTCAGCCCACAAGTCTGTAACCAAAATGAAGCTGAACTCAAATTTAAACAATCAGTATCCCTACAGTGAGACCTTTCCCTGGTACCTGTGCTCTTTTTCTTTCATTTAGCAAAGCCTCATGCACGGCATCCAGGAAAAGGTGAATTTTAAGTCAGACTAACAAGGCTTTAAGGACAGTGTCCCCATATCTATCACAGACAGTGGGATCTGAGTGTACACTTGAACAGTTCGTTGCACAGGGATGGGGTTTTCAGTTGTCCCCCCTCAAAATAAAAAGTTATAACATATAAACCTGCTGTAGTTTATGCACAGAAAAACTTGACAGAGCCTAAGTTATAATGGTGCGTAGGTTATAACTTATAGACCTCCGGTAACTTATACATGGAAAAGGTTGACGGTATTCATGGACAGAATAAAAATAACATTAGAAAACTTTTTGCATAATTTCTGCACCATATTAAACGACTCAATCTGAGATATTTCAGAAGAGGCTCATTAAGGGGCTCTAGTATTGTTCTCTGCTAAATAATCTGTTTTATTACTCCCTCTCTCCGTACCTATTCTTATCCAAGTCATCTACCCTGACTTGCCAACTACCTACACAAGAGTGGTGAAGAGAAACTTAATTAAAAAAAAAAAAAGAACTCTCTATATTTCCAGCATTGACGTTGAAACGTTCATATTTCCTTTACTGTACACAGAATTAGGAATTTTTGTACAGCTGCTCTGAGACTGAGATGACATCAGAAAGGTAAACTTGGACATCACAACTGTAGAAAAAAAGCAGTTGTTGGTAGAGAAGCCAGACTTTCAAATACACTCAGAGCCTCACACCACTGCTGGAGCATCACACTGCTACTGGAGGCACAGCCACTTTCATGCTGCTCAGTACACTGGAAGAATAAAAATACCAGCAGCTTCTCTTTGTGACAAAGTCTGGGCCAAATAACCAGCCAGGAAGGTAAATGATAAGATGTAAATCAATATTCTTTGCAATGTTTTTCTTGGCATGATTCATAAGAACCACAGGAAAGGGATTTAGGCACATATTTCATAGCATGGAGATGATTCCACAGTTTGATAGGGGCAAGGTGAAAGCAAAGAGAGATTTTTAGCAGAAAGATAATCGTCAATGCCAAAAAAAAAATCAAGCTGAGGCAAAGACAAATGCATAGCCTCCTCCATCAAGAGAGTTCAGCATAGCAGGAACTGCACTCAGCCTCCCCCTGCACCCATAATCCAGGGCTGTCCCCACAGCACAGCTGCCCCAGGCTGGGTGGGAATGCTCCACACGGGATGGTCAGAGAAGCACCGCAGAACACTCAAACTTGTTAATTAATCATGAAAGCCTGCACCTAAACAAGTGCATTTCTGTGTACCAAGATGGGAACAGATCCTTGTCTCCCACCCTGAGAGCGAGGTTTCTTTCGTCTCTTAACTCAGCAGCTCACTGGTTTGCGTTAACAAATCTACGGCACAGCCAAGACAACAGGAAAACCTCACTGCCATGGATAAGCAAAACAAATGCTTCTGCTTTTGCAGACATTTTAGTTGAGTTACATTTTAAAACAACCTATTAGTCTATGCAGATTTCCCGGTGAATAAATCAAATCTTTGTAACTTAGCATAAAGACATTACAGTGACCAAAACAGAGTTTGGTCACTACATTTGAGCTTCAGTTGCCCTCCCAGGCACATTTGAGACACCTGCAGTCCCAGCCTGTCCGGGAGGATGCCCGGTGGACAGATCCTGGCTTCACTTCCCCAGAAGCACAAGCGTGGGGCTGCAGGCAGCAAGGCCTTTTGCCTTATTGGCAGCCAAGACCTGATGCCCAGGGGAGACAGTAAATATCAGGAAAATATCACCACCTTCCTTCCCAGTCTCAGAGGTAAAAAGCAGTATATTTGCACTTAATGGTACCATATTTGAGATGATATATTTAATAATCCCTGTAATCAGACTGAAGTTCAACTCCAGGAGCTCCAAAAATTATGACTATAAACAGCTGTGACTTAGCCTCAGCCCTTTTGCAAAGAGCAGCTCACCTGCACCCGGACCTGATGGGAGGAGTGCACCTTCACCTAAGGTATAATTCAGGCATCAACAAAAGCAATATAATATTGTGTGGTTACTCATTATTTTTCATAAGACAGAGCAAACAACATGTGTGTAATACAACTACCAAATGCAAGTGAACAGTGGGAACAAAATCTCTGGTTTTCAACAAGTCTGGAACATTAATTCTCAGCTCTGATTTAAGGCTAGTTCTTATTTTTTAGTTCAAAGCTCCTTTCCTTGCTATCCATACACCTGTATTCCAAGCACAAGTAAATTGCTTTGGAACTTGCTTCAGGAATCGTTTTACATTTGCAAAATGACGAATGAAAATAGCCCAGAGTCTGATATGAACATCTTTGGCTGTAGTATCCAACATCCCATACTCCTGGAGCTAATCCTCTTACTGTGATTAGCAGAAGAACAGAAGGGTTGTAAGGAGGGACTTAAGTGGGCTTTGGCCTCAGCCGGGGTTCATAACCCAGGCTGGCTCCTCTGCTCCTTGCGTGAGTGGCCCACACTGAATTTCAAAATCCTCACTAATTAAATACATTCAAGGGATTTCTAGGTAGGCGAAAAGAGAAAAGAAGCGTGCCAGAGAGAAAAAGAAATATATATGGCACACACGGAAGGTGGAAGGAGTGAAATTTGAGGTGGTGGTGATGTGGGTGACGCAGTTACGGGGAGAATGTGGCAGGGTATCTGTGCACACCAAAGAATACAGGTGGGGAGAAAGCCACAGCAGGCAAAATCACAGCTTCCAGGAGAAGGGCACACTTATCTATCAGTGTCTGGGTTTTAGGCCTGCTGGAGCACAGAATGCTATGGAAGGAGAGCTACTGCCAAGACCTTCAAGTCTTCTGTTCACACAGTATGCCAGAGTCCTGTTTCAATCCCACCGATTCCCAGCTCCCTCTCAGCATTTACCTATTACTCTCTTGTTGCTAGTAAGACAAGGCTATAAACTATTCATTATTTAGAAGGCTGCTTTTTTTTCCCTCCAAAAATCTGCACTGTGCAGGTTAGCTCCTCTGAGATTTACTTAGATCCATCTAACTAAACCCAAACGAATCCAGTGACCACATATGTCATTCTTGGTCACAACACTGCCTCACATGAACACAAAAATCAGCTCACCTGCTTGAGAGTGTTTAATAACAAACAGCTCCCAGTTTGCCTACTGGCCCCTCTCTTCATTTCCTCCTTCTGATTCATCCGCACCTTCCTACCAAAAATTCTTTTCTGGTCTGAGTGCACTGTTTCACAATCCAGATGATAACTCCATTCTACTAGATCATGTTATGCAGCCCAAGTTTCATTATTCTTCCTAAAACTAGTCAAATTATGCTAAAAAGCAGAGCACTTTATTTGTTCCACCTGAGATGAAAAGAAATATGATGGACAGATAAACTAACTTTAAGGAGAAACTGCAGTTTGGGAAAGCCCATGCAGCCATACTTCAATAGTACTGCGTTAAAAAGGAACAAAATTCAAGTGAGAAATGAAGCAAAAATGTAGTTTCATTATTAGAAACCAGAGCATCCTGCAGACAGGGGAAACATTCTGTGTGAAGCCAGCATTTCTTGGACTTACTCTGTGACTGATAGCCCCTGCCGAGCCCCTCCAGACCTCTGCCTTATCCAGCTGTCCTCAGAAAGCTCTCTGGGAGCACCTTTTACCAAACAGGCAAAGTCCCTGGCATTTGGTAGGATTTTAGGTTACAGCTCTGCAAAGCAACCTGGGAGAGCATACATAGAAAAGCCACATTAAGGAGTTGGCTTTGACACTCCATAAGTCCCAGCAGAAAATGTTTGAGCAGGATTTTCAAGCTGGAAGATTTCACTTCAAGGAGTGTGTTTTAAAGGATTGCCAGCAAACTCCGCAAAGACAAGAGTGAATCTAGGTGAGCTTGCCCACAATTCCTCAAGAACAGATCAATAGTTTAACATTAATATCAATGACATCAGTGCCTGTAGGGGCTATGAGGAACTGTTCCACCCTCCAAACAGCCCTTCATGTTCACAAGCAGTAGAAATGCACAGCATGGAGGAGGAGGGTGCTGGTGGTGCATGAAACAGTGAAACTTCAAAACAAACTGGACTGTTTCCAAAACAGAAGAGCACTGCCTCTGGAATTACAGCATCTAGGCATGATCTTGTCTCCCTAAGGACCCACAAATTGGTGGAGGAATTTGAACTGGCACATTTACCTGACAGGCAAGTAAGTAATTGGATGTTTGACAGTGTGGCAGTTTGTCACAGTAACACGACTGTAACACACCACAGCACCAGTAGGATAAAAGGAATCAAACACACAACACAGCAAGCTCATAAAAATAAGGAAATAATATCATTTTTTTCAAGCAAGGTGACTTACCTGTCTGATCATCTATGCAGTAGACTTCTAGAGACAAATTACAACTTAAGAAATACTTTTAAATTTGATTTTTAGCTGATTTTTTGACAGTTTGCACCGCAAAGACCTGTACTCCTCTGGAAGCATCTTTGTTTTCCTACAAGCTCTTGGAATCTTCCCCTGCTGTTGACCTCAGCATTCAAGCATTTCAGATCTATCCAAGCACTGGCTAACATCCCTCTCTTCTACAAGTGCAGGTGGCTGCTGGCTGAACTCAGCCTGGTCATCTCAGCTGGACATCCCACTGTGTCAACATGCAGTCCTGATTCATTTCTGAAGCAGAAAACCATCTCTGTTGGTGTTCAGCCATGAAAGTTATTCCTCAGACTTCCATTAGTAGTGGCATTTACACAAATCACGTATTGGAGAGAGAAAAGGTTTTCTTTTTATGATAATGCAGATCATGAGTGACGTGGTTGATTTTTCTTTAAGATATAATCTAATGCTGAGAGCTGCAGCGAGAGCACAGAGAGTATCTGATAGCTCAGAGCTGCAGTGTTTGATCTTCCCTGCATTGTGCATGGAGTCAGGCACAGCAGAGACTGACAATTCTGCGCTCCAGCACCAGAGACGAGGCACTTCATGTGTCTTTTAGACATGGTAACAAAAGGCATTCACATGTAGTGTGCGATAAGACCACAGAGCAAGGAAACAGAAAAGTGCTAATAAGAGACCCAGAGCAGCATTTCTGGTGGTGCATCACCCTTCACGGCCAGTTTTGTTGGTTTCCTATTCCTCCTTCTACCCTGAAGAAATGCTGGAGTTGTCTTTATGGTTCAAGAGACAACTTGAAGGCAGGATTTAAGCACAAAGCTTTACAGAGACCTTGGAACTTTTACAGAGGTCTATAAGAGTGCTGACAAAAGATGTGTATATTTTGTGTCGATTTTTATTGCAAGCTAAGACCCAAGTGATTCTCTCCTTCTTACTGAAAATTCCTAGCTAGTGTTACTTGCATATATAATGTTACTATGGACAAACCAAAGACCAGCTGTAATACTGACTTTCCTTTAAAAACTTACCCCTCACTCTCGCTACTGAGCTGCTGGCTGCGATATTTACTGCTCCAAACACCAGCCACAGAATCATTTATGCTGGAAATGGCCTTGAAGATCAAATCCAACTATTAAACCAGCACTGCCAAGTCCACCACTAAACCATGTCCCCAGGTGTCACATCAACATGGCTTTTAAATACCTCCAGGGATGGAGACTCTGCCAGCTCCCTGGGCAGCCTGTTCCAGTGCTTGCAACTCTTTCAGTGAAGAAATTCCTACAGTTGTTAGGATTGTCATGCTGTACATGAGCCAAGTAGGTTTAAATTATATTCTCAGGCTACTTTTGTTTAAGAAGCTTTAAAATTTCTTCTTCAGGGAAGCAGGAGCTGAAGTTTCCTCTCCCACACCTCTCTGCAAGGCTGCCACAAGTCTCTGGAGAATTCACACACTCCAAGGATGTGCTGCCAACCAACGCAAAACATTCATCCTGAGCACGGGAGGATGCACATGAACACACCTCAGGTCATTCCTAGTGCCTTGACTTAAGGAAAGAAACATCTCCCCCAAACTCTAGGTTCTCCTATGTCATTGAAATTAAGATGCTTTATTATGAAAGAAAAACAAAGAACCTAATTCCAGCAACCTAAATGCGCAACACTGATAAACTCATAAGGATTTCTGTATCTGTTACATGAATGTTTTATTCTGGCTTCGCATGAGAGTCGGCTGAGTCTCCCTCTCCTTTTGTCCCATAAAACAACTTTCACTTCTTGTCCCCCTCAGATGCTTTGTCTAATGACAACAGCTTTAAAGGTACCTCATGCAGGAGGAAACACCTGAAGACACAAGAAGGCAGAGGAGAGAAGGCTGGCTTGGCTGCAATTAGAGAGGAGCTGCTCTTTGATGTAGTTATAGTGCACTTGGCTGCAGCAAACCTGTAGATGCTTCAGGATTTCACAGATGCTACTTCAAAGAAGAGAAGGAAAAAAAAAGTTAAGTTTCCCTAGGACAACATTTTTGCATGAAGTTTGGAGGACAGCCCCTATTTACTCATTGATGAAAGCATGCCCCAGAAAAATCAAGGCAGAGGAGTCTAAAAACCTTCAAAAACAAAGATCTAAGTTCAAAACCTTCCAACACTATGACCCAAATACACTGTCACAGCTTTTCAACACAGGCTAAAAAAAGACAAAACCAGAAATAGCAGCTTCAAAAAGAAGTAAAAAAACAACACTGATATCCAGAATAGACCAAAGATATAGATCAATAGAAAAAAGTTTCAAGCTGTCTCCTACAGTTGAAACATCCTGAGAGTTGGTTTCCCAAAATATACTTCTAAATGCTGGTGGATAAAACCTCTATCATTCATAATGTGGCAATTAGTAAGGCCGGGATGGCTGTGCTGAAGCTCTCCAGGAAAGAAATAGAAAGTCTAGAGAAAAAATAGAGAAGGGAAGAAAAACTATGGATGTATTGGTCTCAGGAAGAAACGTGAGAAAGAAGAGATGACTTCACATCAGTATTTTGTTGCGGCTTGTTGGTTTGTTGTTATTTTTTTACAAAAATACCTTTGTTCATGCATAGGTATAATGTGAGGGTTACCCGTTCCTTCTGCAGAACTTCCTGCTGCTCCTGAAGAAATCCTTCTGGACTAGCCTGAAGAGCTAAGCACAGTCCACTGATTCATGAAAAAACCTTGCAAAATCATGGACAACCACTGCTTCCTTGTACAGTTTTTCCAAATGTGGACTGCAGATTCCCATTCTGCAGTACTTGCCCATACAATCGATTTCAAACTGGTCTTCTGTGCCCATGGATTGAGTGAATTCTGCACACTTTCCTAAACTGTGCCTTCAGTTGAATTCAACTACATCCATGGTATCCAAGCTCCCTCAAGCCTTCATGAGCACCATTTTCACCCTCAGGGGTCAAATTTGGGTGGTGCTGTTGAGGTTTAAGCATTTGAAAATCTGGTTACCAGCTGCTGTGAGTGCTAGGAAGGACTCACGTGTTCCAGCTCATGAGAATGGCTCTTCAGTCTCATAGCAGCCAAAAACTATTCCCCGTTTTCACCTTCCTATCATATTAAGGACTCTGAGCTTTCATTTCCAGCTGGGAACGATGGGAAGTGCTGGGTAAAACCTCCACTTGCCACCTCTATTTGCAGACAGCACCAGCAAGAGGAGCTTTTAAGCATCTCCAAGAGCAAGGGCCTGCATAGCTCCCAAAGAAACCTGGGAGGAGGCAGCAAGAGTGCTGATGGGCACCAGCCCAGCTGCCAAAACCTGCACCAGCACTGAACACTGAAAGCTTGGAAGAGAACAAGTTTGACTCTGCCCTGGAAGATGAGCATTTCTGCACACCCAGGGACCACAGGCATGGTGAGCAGGTAGCACGATGCTCAAGAGGAAAAGAAACCAAACAGAAACTGAATATAAACTGTCCAAAAACAGCTTATCACCAAGGGCAGAAGGTGAAGGAGAAGCATTATTTTACTCTAGAAGTCAGCTATCTGAACCCAGAGTTCTGAATGTTTCTGGGATCATCAAAACATCCCCAGTTTCTGTTTAAATCACTGCCTATTCTCTGCTTTCAGCTGGCAATGTTCAGAGTGACCAGGAAATTACACAGCGCTGAAATGGGAGGAAGGCAAAGATGTGCACAAGATAAGGCCATCCTTTTAGGAAAGCCAAGAAGCCACGTGGGGAAATGCCACATGTGATCATTAAGAGCCTTTCCCCATTGTACCTGTTTCTTTTTCTCACACACAGACTGGTCTAGGCTGGGGGAGGGGGCTGGGGGGAAGCTTTCCTTTGGTTGGAGAGCAGCTGAGGGGAACCATGTTGAATGGGGCTCCCTCTCCTCGAGTTTTGCAGTCAAGTGACTGGACTGGCGCTTTGTTGCACAAATTATCTGCAGGAACAACCTGTGTGGATATTCTGGGCAGCAAGCCGAAGGGAAGACCACAATCACGGGCCCAAATGCTGAGATACACAACAAATGTCAGATAAACCCCACTAGAAAAACGTCTGCTGCACACAAATGCATGGCCAGTTAGAGGGGACACGGCAACTCCCCTCATTTCCATGGGGAAAAATCCATGCATGCATCTTACGGAGTCCAAAGGCCAAAACCTTAGCTTAATTGGTTTAATTTCATAGATGATATGTGGTTTCTTTTTTAATTATGGATGCAATTGTGTTTATGGGAGGCAGCACCTGCTCCATTGGCCCTGCCCCTCTATTCCTGCTGATTCATGGATGCCAACACAAGAGGATTACCTGGGTGTGCATCCCAAGAAATAGCTGTTGGCCTTCATGCAATGCTTGCCTGTTCACAGGGCTGTCCCACACTTCTCTGCCTGAAACACTCTGCCACAGAGCTGCCACCCCAAGAGCAGCTTGGACTTCTGTGGCCACTGGTGAGACCAAAGCTGGGCATGCTCCAAATGCAAACATCAGCCACCAGGGTTTGAGATACGAGAGAGTTAGCTCCTTCTCCTGCCAGGAACCTGGGCACAAAAGGGGTGTGGAAGGGCAGGCTCAGTCTGAGAGATGAATTCTGTACTGGTTTGCAGAAGAAGACTCTGAGTAAAAGCTGTGATTCACTACTCATCCTCATAGCTCTGAAATATATATATATAGAGAGAGTACACAGGCATCAGTTGGATTTATTAGGAAAAATCCCAAAATCTGGAAACTGGCCACCAAAAAACCAGCCTGGGCACTGAAATATTGCATTTCTGCCCCATGAGAGAGCTAGGAGAGCCAAGCAGGGTGGACACACAAGTGCAGAATGTTCCCAGGTGAAGGCTGATGAACACTCATCAGTGACTTCTCTGTCAGGGTCGGGAAGACTGAGAACTGGAGAAATAGATTGCAAGCAATAAATAAGGTTAGATCACAATGTGATAGCACTGGGGGAAAACCTCCAAGAGGAGTTTGTGTGAAGTGTTTAGATTGTTTTCTGTAGGGTTAGAATATTGAAACTGCTGTAAACTTGGGCTGCGTGGGATAGACTGACACTTCAAGGTCTCACTGCTGCTCTTTGAGGACGTGGCATCAGATGGAAAGGATCCTCTGCATGGGACAATACAGGCATAAAATCACAGCTTGTTGTATAACTCAGTTTTACATACACATAAACACATACACATTTTTTTAAAGAAGACATTGTTCCACTGGCACCACTGTATCTGTATTTTTAAGGCTGAGGCAGTGGGAATGCACCAAAAATGAGTGAAACTCTCTAGATGCACATATAAAACATACATACCCACGCATCCAGAGAGCGTGGGCAACACTGAATACCTGGTTAAGCACTAAAAACCACTTCCAAGGGCTATTTCTTCAGAATATCGTGGTGGCTTGTGGTAATGATCCAGTGAGATGCTAATACTAGTTATGCTTAGCATTTCAGGCATAACATTTACACAGACAAAACAAAAAGAAAAGGAAAAAAAAGAAGACGAAAAGACTATTAATTTGGTACCTTTCTTTTTGATCCAGGCTTGAAGAACCTGTCAGCCATGGCCGCAAATCGCATAAAAACAAAACTAATGCTACAATAAATTTCTGTTTCCCGGAAGAGGAAAAGGAAACATGCTGGTATGAAACACAGTGGGAATATTTCAACTGTCTCAATGAGACACCAAATTCAGCCCTCTCACCTCTGTGGTACCTGGGCTGCACATAGTGTTTACTTGAAAACATCACCCTTTAGCCACATCCTGGCTCCCTGACACCTTCATTTCCCAAGCTTTAGTTTAGATTTGTCGAAAGCTTCGAGCAGCAGTTCCTACAGACCACCTTTTGGAAGTCTGGGTGACTGCTGAGGTGATCAGTGCATCTCAGAGCCCTGCTCAGGGGAGAGAGCCTGGGAAACATTTGCATTCAGGGCTGGGAGCACCCCCAGCCTGGCCACCCCAGCGTGGAACTCCCACCCTGGTTTCCAGACAAACACCTGCCAAACATCAGCAAACGCCACTGCTGGAGTTACTGGGAACACAGGGTGTCCCAAGACTGGAAAAGCACCATCAGTAAAGGGTTTTGCTTCCCTGAAGAGGCTCTCCTTCTCGGTTTATATAAACAGCGAGATGGTTTTACAATATAAGGAAGGGGAAAAAAAAAAAAAAACAACAAACCAACAAACCAAAACAAGACAGACAATACCTGTTGTAACTCCATCTACTGTAAGACATGTTCCTGTTGCTGCTGACACCATCCATCTCCGGCTCGGCTACAGCACTTGCAGCATGGCTCGTCCGCCGCGGGCAGGCTGCCGGGCCGGGCGGTCACACACCTGCCCTGGGGCTGAGGGCAGCCGCCGCCGGCCTTGCGCCGCACCACCGGGAGTCACCGCGGAGCAGCGGCTTCGCATCGAGCTCCGGGTGCTCGGAGCAAACCACTGCCAGTGCCGGGGAGGGCGGAGGAGGAGGAGGGAGGGAGGGATGAAGAGAGGGGGAGGCTCCTGGGGTCCCCGCCGAGGGGGCTGGATGCTCTCAGCCGGCCGGCAGACACGGAGACGCGCAGGTAATAAACTGGAGCACGGGTGCTAAGCCGCTTAAGAGATATTCAGCGGGGCTGTGCTGAGGAGCGCGGCGGCTTGCGCTCCTCCTGCCCCGGCACACGCGCCTTATTTATTTATTTATCCTGGTTGCCACAGATACGGGCCCATTGCGCTGACATCAGCCGTCTCCCACCCACCGCCGGTGCCCGGGTCTCGCCGGCGTGATCTTCCCGGCACACACGGATCGCATCCCTGCCCGCGGGGTCAGGCTGGGCGCCGGCTGCGGGCCGGCGGCTCCTCAGGGCCATCGCCCTCAGGGACACGGCCTTGCCGCTCGCCTCCCGCCCCGCTCGCTGCAGCCCGTGCGCCGGGCAGCTGGGTGGGCAGGGGGCACTCAGAGCGCAGCCAAAACGCTCTGCACTCCCCGTTTCAGTCACTGGTTTTGCACAGTGCACGGTCCCAGTTCGCCCCAGAGCCGCCACTGAGAGCCCTCCAGCCTCAACGTGGCTTGTCGTGAGCTGGGTGCAGGACCGAAGGCCAAACCACCCTTCGTGGCTGCTGCCCACACGTGCCTGGTGGGGACAGCAGTGCCCAGTGTCAGGGCGTGTGCCGAGGACCTGTGGGGCTCTCATTTCTCACCTCTGTCAGCTGAAGGCAGCACAGGGCCCGCGGTGCTCCCAGGGCCCCACAGCTGCCCTGTGGTTGGGAATCAGGTCTTGCTTCCCAGTGTCACACGACTGTGAGGCCTGGCTGCTGAGGTGTGTGGCTGTGCAGTGTCAGGCACAGAGACAGCAGGATCGTGACCCCATCTCCTGCAACACCACAGCACGTGGGGCTGCCCAGAGGACCTGACCATCCTTCGGCCAAGGGAGATGCGACCAGAAGCAGTTCCAGGTCAGCCCAGCCAGCCCCCACGGCAACGCAGGATATCCCCAGACACACAGAGGGGTGGGGGGGACTGCTCTCAAACCTTTCCCAGACAGTCTCAGCTCTTTGACCTGTGCTAGTATCTTCTGGCTCCTTCTCTCACTGCTTGGCCAGCCAGGTGCCCAGCCCTGCTCTCATGTGTAAGATCTGTCAAGAGAAATGTATAAAAATCCCAAGTATACATAAATAAGGACTGGAAGGGACTTGGGTCCATCAGGCCCAGTCTCTCATCTCACAAACCACTGCATCTGGTGAGGGTTTCAGGCTGAAGCTCCAGAGGCTGCTAGTGAAGAGCTCCTAGAACTCCAGAAGGCAGCTGAAAATCCTAGAGTTCCACCCTGCTGACAGAGACTTCCCATTCCTAGCTCAAAGCTACTCATGGACGTCACTTAGCCAATTGTTCTTGCACCACTCAGTTCCTTTAGTTCAAGTAAATGAATACCTGCCATCAAGCTTTAAATTTCCAGTCTTTATTTTTGAAGGGTGAATACACCAAACCCACAATCCCTTTGCATCAGGATGGGCAGAACCACCTCAAGAGCTTTTTTCATGTACCAGTTCTAACCCAAACCAAACCCTTCCTGAATATGGGCAGTATTTGGCCATACTTCTTTCACACAGGGAAAGCATCAACCAGGTTTCCTTGGAATGGCAATTAAAATGCCCAGACCTGAGCCCTGCTCTTTGTAACTGCAGATATGCTGTGAGTTTGTCATCCTGATAACATCCTGTCACAGATGCTGTTGTTGATGTTATGTATAGACAGTGCATTCCCATTTATCTCATTTACAATCCACATCGAGTGACCTGGATGAAATGGACCATCTGGAAAGCAGAGTTACTCACAGCCCATGTCCTCCTCCTACCTGCTCTGCTCACACTGAGACATTTGGAAATGGGCAAACTGAAACCATTTACTCGTCTGCGGGATTAGTCAGGCCAACATTTTCCACATGGGAGCACCCGAAAATCACCCTGATGAGCCCTTGCATCCCAGAAATGCCTCTGTCAGAAACAAACACCTCAAGGCACATGAATAAACGCAAAGAGCACAGGTTGGCTGCTCTCCTCTTCACATGCCTCAGTTCAAGTGGAGCTTGCTGGCACCTCAGGCCCCTTCTCACTCATCCTGGACCAAAGCACTGAGCAGGAGAATGTCCATGAACCATGGTGGTTCATTCTGACAGGGCAAACACAGCCGTGCACCCAGAGCTGTCTTGTCCCAGCATGCTGAGGCAGGTGGGCTGCAAAGATTTTGGGTTGACTTTGCCGAACCTCAGGGGAAGCACAGCCACTCTACACAGGTAACACATGGAAACCAACTCGCTCCCCCCCAAAATTTTGGCAGAGTAGTGCTTGGAGGACTTGCCTGTGCCTGCCTCAGGGGACCCCTTCACACTCATCCTTGGGGAAGAGGTGCTCCAGACCAGAATCAAGTGTGATCTCTACCGCTCTGCTGCAGGTAAACAACGGCTTGAGACTTGTCAGAAAAATACCCTGGGTAGCAGATTGAGCCTCCTGGGACACAGGTGTCTCTCTGCTTCCTGCACATGGATGACAAGCTCCCTGAGCGCAGTCTCCCAACCCTTCTGCTCAGGAGTTTCTCAATTCTTGTTACTAATTCAAAGCAAATGCTATTGATTGACAGTGAAGCCTTTGCCTGTGATCAATTGTGAGCACCTCCAGCTCCTGCTGCTGGGCAGTGACTTTTTCTGCAAATGTCCCAGCTCTGCTCCTGCCCCCTGACCCCACACCCTGCACTGCTGACAATATTACTTCAAAGCTGAAATGTTCAAAAAGGCTTTGATGGGGGAGCCGAGGCACTCATGAGCCTGTGCAAAGGGGAGCAACACAAGTGAGATTCACGCTGTAATTCAGTCAGAGAAACAAATGGTTTTCTTGCCATTCGTTCTGCTCCCAGTGCTTCGGGGCATGTGTCACCATGTATTTGTGCACAGCTGCATCCACACACATCCGAAATGAGTCACGTCTGCTCCCTGCTCCCAGAGATTTCCTCTGACCGCTGCCGATGCAGGGACATCTCAAAGCAAGCATGTTTAATCTGGGGGGAGCAAGGAGCTGGGCTTCTGGGTTACAGCATATGAATGCTGGAGCAGCAATAACACTTCGGTTCTTCTTAAAAACATTGAGAAGCTGCCCCATAGACTCCCCATCCCAGTGCCAGCTGGGGGAAAGACTGGAACTGAGCACTGAAAAGACACAAACTCTTCCTTGTTTCAGGCAAATGACTTTATCACCCATATAAATGTGATCTGGAATACTGGTTTGAGCTGTTGAAATACCACAGAAATTAAGCTGGCAGCAGGGCTGAAGCAAGCAGGCTGTCGCTGCATTTCCCTGCAAACAAATGCCAAAGTACCTGCTGAGTCACTGGATGGAGCCTAACAGGTTTAACAGGGGAAAGTCAAGAACCCAAAATAAAACAACTTCAGATTGGATATCGTAGAAACACTGAGTTTTAAGTGTGCGTTTTGGGCATGCCCACACTGTAATTACATACATGTATTGTATCAACAGGGCCGACGCTGCCCCCACCACCCCAAACAGTTGCTCAATGAGATTAGGAGTCCTTCAGCAGCGCTAATTAGCGCTTACGAAAGCACGGATTTCTCCAAGCCCTCGGGGCTGCTGCCTGGAGGTGAGGATGCTCCCGGGTCTGCAGGCGGTGCCCTGCGACAGGGACCTGCATTAATGTCCCTTCCCTGCTGCTTCGACAAAAAAGTTCCTCCCTTTGTCCTCCTGAGGGGCTGCCCGGGTTCAAACGCTGGCCAGCCAGCCTGCAGGAGAGGAGGTGAGGGCAGAGTAAGGACACAAAAGGCTTGTGGAGGAGCTAGTTAAAACCAGGAGAAACACGCAGCAATGGGACAAGCAGTGGCGACTCCAGCATCTGTGCCGGGGGCTCCGTAAGCCAGAGCCTTGGATGACACAATGCTTTATTTACGGGAACTAGGCAAGGAGGAACGCGCCCGTTTGCTTTT
Organism: Platysteira castanea; assembly: GCA_013397175.1. Lineage (NCBI taxonomy): Eukaryota > Metazoa > Chordata > Aves > Passeriformes > Platysteira > Platysteira castanea. The sequence continues at coordinate 837,884 of VYXC01000804.1, forward strand.
CCACCTTCCCTCACACTACCCTGCCAAAGTAAAGCTTGGGAAAGCTGGGCTTAACGATTTTGCCTGAAAAGAGAGTATTTACATCCTTAAGAGCGTCTGGCATAATTCTGTATTTCATCTTGCTTTCAAAGGATAATGCAGCTTCTAAAAATTCCCTCCAAGAGCCATTATGATTTTATGCTGCTCCTGGTATAATAAACAACTTCATTCGTCAGGCTCCAGGCATTTTGCAAAGAAGCCAGCATCACTATTAACATCTTGCAGAAAGGAACCTGAAGCAGCACAGCTTTCCTAGCAGCAACCAAGAAACCCTGGGAGATGCCCACCCTGGTCCTGCAGCCCCCACACTGCAATGGCCCCACTCCCACACAGCCACAGGATGACCCTCTGCCAATCTTCTGCCTGGAAGGGTTTAGAAACCTGACCATGCCATTCATGGTGGTTTTAAAGTTCCACTTTTTACAAGTATAAGAAACTGGCTCTGCATTCATGAGAACTCAAATTCTTTCTTCTTTTTAAGAGCTAGAAAATACTATATTTACTATAAATACATATATATATGATGTGTATGCTATATTTGCTCTATAGAAAATACTGTAATTACTAAAGCAGAGGAAGTCCACAGCAGCGTGGGTGCTGATCTGTATTTTTTAGCAGGCTCAGTCTCCCTCATGGACCATATTGCTGAAAGGACAGCGTGCTGGTTTCATCCATCTGTACAGTGTGAACTGCTAAGGAAATCTCTTAGTAACTCATTAGCTCTTGTCACCCTCTGCTCCTCTCTGAAATATATCCTGATTTCCAACATGTACCGAAATGGTGAGACACAAAATATAAGACTGTGCCAATGGATGAGTATAGTGGCTTTCTGTGAGGTATTGCTCTGTTAATCAATAAAAAGTTGAAGTATAAAAAGTGCTCTGACCATTTGGAATTTCCCTTGTATTAAAGAAGGCACAAAGCAGCTCTGGACAACGATGCTCCAAGACACTGCATTCCCCTCCTTTGGGACACCAGCAGCCTCCCAGTGTGTCCCTCAGGCTGCAGCAGCTTGTGTCAGCCCTGGAGCCCCTCAGGAGCCAGCTGGCAGGGCCACTCTTTGGGAAATTCCAGTCCCCATCTGCTGGGGATTTTTATATTGCATTCATCCCTCTGGACTGGCATCCTCCTATCCGTGAATGAAGTTCTGAGCTTCTGAACTGAAATTCAGGTTCAACAAAAGCACAACAGTTGGGGTTTTTTTCCAATTTATGCAGGGTCCTGCAGGAGCAATTGTCATCAGCCCCAGTACAGAACCAGTAAAGGTGTTTTAAATCCCTGCCCTGCACTACACGTGGTGTTCCCATTCCTGTTCCTCCTCAGTTCCTGCTGGCTTCAGCATTCAGGAGGAAACTGTCAATGCCTCCTTTGGTTGTGTCCTCAAACACCATACTGACATTCCCAGTTTTCTGTAGCTACCACAGACAGTGGATAAGTAGCCAGCCAGGCAGCCCTGTCCTGAACAAGGACTGACACTGACTGGCTTCTAATACAGAGATTTTAAACCACAGAATGGTTTGGGTTAGAAGAGAAATCACAGAGCATCTCATTCCAAGCCCCCTGCCACGGGCAGGGACACCTCCCACTAGACCAGGCTGCTCAAGACCAGCCTGGCTTTGAACATTTCCAGAGAAGAAGCATCCACAACTTCTCCGGGCAACCTGTTCCAGTCCCTCAACACACTCACAGTAAAGAATTTCTTCCATAAAGCATCCTGCTAGAAAAGGAATTCAGTACCAGGAGGAATAGAAAAGGCTCCTCACGCTTTATAGATCAGAATCTGGAGGGCGGAGAGGGGCAGAAACAGCAAAACAAACAAAGAAAAATTCAATCAATTTACTCTTTTAAAAATTAATTTTTAAAGCTCATAAAATAAGTTACCATTGTTTAAACGTTATGAGAAATTTGGATTGCTCTAGGAAAATGGAACACAAAAATATCAAAAAGTGAATTTGAGATCCAAAGGCGTGCCCACATGCATCAGGCTGTCTGCTCTACTGGAAGGTGGAAACTGTCACCTCAGTGTAGTGACACAAGCCAAAAATGAGGTGGTGACCACATTTCAAAGGGCAAAAAACCCTGTAATTTTCAGTAGAACATGCAAAAAAGCACCAACAAATCTCCCTGCAGCTGTCAGCCCTTTCACATCTCAGGTTTGTGATAAACAGTGACAGATTTCGCCCTGGAACACAGCAGTTACACTTTCCAGGTTTTAAATGTTGTTCTGAAATGAATAATATAATTACCAGATATGGAAAAAAAGTCACTTGATCCTGCACAGGCTGAGAAGAGTTTGGAATTACGAAATCCTTCACTAGACCATAAAACCACAGTAGAGGTCTGCTCTGTGCAGGGCATTATTTCAGAGGATCCATATATGGATATTAAAGTAGCAGAATCTATTGGCAGGTGACCAGTTGGAAACTAAACTGCAAAAGCCTCGTAATGTATTGATTCCTCATCCACAGGCAGCAGCCCATAATTGAAGACCACAGCACCCTGTCCTTCCGCACACAAGGTGCATTACCTGCCCCATGGTTCACTTACAACATCTGAGCCTGAGCTGCAAGGCTTTGCCATTTGTCTCCCTGATACCCCACTCAACAAGCTACTCCTTGCCCTGAAACAAGAAACTTGTCTGCAATGGGAAGCAGCATTTGACATATTCAAAAGCATCACAGAGGTATCTGATTAACTCCCTAAAATACATCAGCTGCAAAGGCCACTGCTCCTGTTTCTTCTTTCTGGATCCCAGATGAACTGGAGCCAGCAATGCAAGTCTGGTGAGCCCTGGGCAGCCACCGTGGTCCAGTGCAACCTCACCCCTCCTGGCGTGCACGAGTGCAAACCTGACCCCCAGCTCAGCCAGAGCTCTGCTGGAGTTCTAAGCTGCTTTAACTAAAACTTCTGATTTTAAAAAGATCTTTGCCTTTGTCCTTGTAAAATTCCATGGGCTCCTGTTGACCTGTTCCTCCAGCAGCTCCATGTCCAAGTTTACCAGCTGGTTCTCCCCAACACGGTGTCACTTGCAAACATGTTAAGAGTGCACTGAGTTCTCTCCTTCAGGTCACTGGCAAAATGCTCAAGATGCCAGGTGAGGCCCCTGCAGCATTCCTCTTGTTACCAGACTCCACCTGGAGGTCAGCCTGTTACCCACTGAGGATAATCACTCCCTCTGAGCCCAGTCCATCAGTCAGTGCTGTACCCAGCCCAGACACCCTGAACCTTGATACCAAAACAGGGTGGGGAAAAGTGTTGAAAGCTTTGCTGTGCTGAGGTGAAAAACAAACATTGCTCTCTCCTCATCCACAAACCCAGTCACTTTATCACAGAGGGTAATGCTGGTGGTCAGGTGTGACTGACCCCAGTAAATTCATAGGTTTATACAGACCATTCCCAACCACTTCTCTTCTATGTGCCCAGAAATATGTTCCTGGAGGACTCACTGTGTGACTTTCCAAGCACAGAAGCAAGGATGACTTCCTGCAGTTCCCTACATTGCTTCCCAGGCCTTGCTTGAAGAGAGGTGCAGCGTTTGCTTTCCTCCAGCCACCAGGAATTTCCCTGCTCTCCATTAAAGATGGTCACTAAAGAAGTCCCAGCAGCCTTGTGAGGGCATCAGCAGGTCCTCTCTCCACCTTGGATGGGCTCCATCAGGTCCTGTGAATTTGTATGGGTTGAACCCTCCAAAGTAACCCCTGCCTTGATCCTTATCCACTGCTCCTGCCTCTTCTCCTCACTCTCCCTTCTTGCAGGAACCTTAGAAATCAGGTTGATCAAGAGGCAGTGAAGGCTCTGGGTACTGTGTGTACTGCCACTAAATCAGCCAGCAACAGCTCCCCATTTTCCTTGCCCAGCAACAAACCCTTGAAAGACAAACAAACAGAGGGGAATGGTCTGGAACAGTCTGAGGAACAGCCACATTCAGTCCTAGCAACACAAAGACATCCTTAGGGATTGCTCTGGTGCTACAAGTGGGAAGCAGGTGTGTACTCCCTATTTCCACTCCAGAGCCCTTCAAGGACATTCATTACAAGTAATACTGCTGGGGAAAAGTCATCATAAAGCAGCTCCTGGCAGCAATAGAAGAGACCAAACCTTAGAATCTGGCAGTGACAGATGCCTTCCCAGATAGCCTACAAACCCAACAAAACTTGGTATCAGCAACCATCATGGATGTATTATTTAGCTGAACATGAAGTGTTTATACATAACTTTCTGACTGCAAGTTGTACTTGTTACTAACAATACATAAATATTACTCATTTTTGCTTTGTCTCCAGTATTCCTGACGCAGCTGACAACTATAAAAGTTGACAAACTCTGAAGAAATTAAGAATTTGTACAGTGTTTTAATTAACATGCATCTAATGTTTTAGACTGCAAGCATCCTACCTGCATTTCACATCAATTTCTTCAGAACCACTACTTATAAATCACTGGTTTTTCCCCAGCTACTGACCACCCGGATTTTACAGAATTCATGCAAGATCATTCCTCTGAAACAGCCCTGACACACGGCCCCGTTTAATTACAGATCCACGGCTTCGTTATGGCTCTCGCGGTTCATTCCTACCCTGCTTGCAGAAGCAGGCACTTGCACTCCGTGCAGGGATCCTGGCGAAAGCAGCGCTTCCCAGCCGCATGCAGGGCTGCCCCTGGTGCCATCTCGTGGCGGTCTGTAGGAGATCCCGGGGCATTCAGAGGTGCTGGGGCATAATTGTGCTTTATTGCTCCTCAGTTCACTTTAACTGACGTGAAAACTGGTTTTAGCACGCCCTAATCCACGCCTTGGACTAGGAGACAGAGAATTAGGAGGTTTAATCACTGTCTCTACTTGCAGTTTTGCCGTTTGCACTTTGCTTGCTGACTTCTCCTTCTACAATACTTTCATGTCAGAAGCATTACTTGAAATTGTAGCAATTTCAGAAGTGCTAATGTCACTACAAATTAGTGAGTACCAAATACTGTATCTTCATGCAGCACCATCCAGCTGAAAAAAGTAGCTGCATGGATCAGTATTTGCTTTCCATTTAATTTTGCATTTAATTCTATATACTACTGGCTCACTGAGGAACATGACTAATATTACATCCATTAACAAAATTTAGCTTTTGTGTGGACAGCATTTGCCCTTTATATTTAATCTACAAGAGTCTCTCAAACCTGTAACAACTGCAGTCTTAAAAGCGTAGAACAGCAAGTGAGAACAGAAAAGTCTAGAACAGAAAGCAAGCCCAGTACAAATTCACAATGTTGTTCCTGAGTATTTTCCTTGTCGTTTACTCCCTTGCCTTTTCCACATTTATGGCTTCTCATTTAAAGCTCTTTATCTTTCCAGCTAAAAACTACTCTGACTACCACCCATCCTCTTTTCTGCACCTGATCTGTTGCATTCAAGTGTTTCCATGGTCAGAGCTCTACAAGCATATTTGAGTATTGATGATTTTCTGAAGTTTTCTGGCCTAGGGAACATTGGGATTAAGACCTTGAACACACCTCTACTTAACCCCACACAAAACCCAGAATTTGCTTCAAGCCTGTAATTTTAACTTGGCTTTACAACAGAGCCAGGTAAGGCAAAAAAAAAGCCACATTTACAAAGTGATGAGCAGCGCATTTACCATCCGGGTTGCTCTGAGCAAGAGCCCATCTTTACAACTTTAAGCCTTCAAGATTTGGCAGGCTGCTGCCCTGCTGTGGGTCAGTGCAGTACCAAAGGAAACACTCCCATGCCCTGCTATTTCCAGCTTGGTTGTTTCCCTAAATTCTGTTTGAGTGTTTCTTTTACCATGGTTTTGGTATGTGAGGGTAACCAACTTCAAAATCCATGCCTAAATCAAGTGAAAATGCCTTCTGTTCAGCCTGACCCTTTCCCAGCAATGAACTTCTAAAGAGTAAGTGCAGATAATTTTTGGCAGTGCTGGGCTTGTGGGGACTGACTTCAAGAGCCTCCTGTTTGGAGTAAGTTGATCAAAGTCTTGTACCAAGATTATGTGGCAAGGCCAGTCAACAACTACACTATGCCACGAGTGAAATCTTGTCACATAAATGATGTCAGAAGAACACTAGCCAATATTTTTGTTTGAATCCAGACTTGAACTTTATCAATGATGACTAACCACAAGGCCACGCATGTAAGTCAGAGTTTTCCTTGGCATTAGTGGGAGTTAACACCTTCCAGATATATTTTGCTTTATTAACCCTTTCACAACAGCTCATCTCATGCTCCTCTGCATAAAAAGGCTTTTGCCTATGAGCATGTCAATCCCCCTCCCCATCCAGTGGAGTAGCAGGTCCAGCAGTGTGAGATGCCAGAAAGAGGCGCTATTTTGTGCTTTGAAACACAGATCCAGACCCTACCCTGTGCTCTAGGAAGAACAGGAGGTCATTTCTGGATACAGTTTAAGCACTCCAGATTCCTGAACTGCAAGTTTAATTAGATTTATGGATGTAGCCTTGAACTGAAGTGACTACAAACATAAGTGACAAATCTTAAAGCATTTCTTCAGCCGGGAAGAGTTGTAAGAAACTCTCTTGGGTTGCCAGTATCCTACAGCAAGGTGGCAATGTTGTAAATTCAGAACTAATCCAAGGCATATGGATCGGGACTACTACTTTTGAAAAGCCTGGCAAGCTCCCTATTATATTTTTTCAAGCACCACACCAGGGCCAGAAGCATCATTTTTCATCATTACCTTCAGCTGCAACAATTAGAAAAGCAAATCACTGAAATACCTTCAGCTGTTTCAAACTCACACCACCTAGACCACCATTACTGGCCAAAAAGCCCTATTACTTTTCTAAATATTTACCTCATGTCTGAAGAGTAGGATCCAAATGCCTACATTTAACATCTCCTAAAGTGCCACACAGGCACCAGTCTTTAAAAGAGATGATAACATCACACAGAGATTTCTCTGCAGCAGAAGCCTTAAAAAGCACATGCACATGTCTTAGTTAATAAACTTAGCCCAGACTTGCACAGCAGCTGCTGGTGGTCCCAGGGTTGTTTATCTTGTTTGCAAGGTTCACCACGTTTCCAACACGGCTTAGTAGGTGTAGGTTCCTTAGCATCAACCTCCTCAAAGTTATCCATCTCTCCATGAGGAGCTCTACTACCTTCTCTATCAGTTACAAGGAGCTGCATGTTAAAAAAACTTACCTAGGTAACACTCTACTGCTTAAAGCCATTCTAGCATGAGTGAAAGGTTCAAAAAAAGGAAAAAAAGTATAAAAACTAAAGATATGTTCACCTCACAAGTTCAGCCTCAGCACACATGCTGTAATCTGTTGTCTTAACTCGTTCTAATGCCACATACTCGGTGATTTAACTCCAGAGAGCTTTACATAGTTAAGAAAACACGTGGTGTTTGCTACAGGCTGTAATTTCTTACATTTGACTTGAAAAATGCAATGCATCTCCCAAATGTGTTTCCACTGTAACTTCTTGTTTGAATCTTCCACACATTCCTCCTAAGTAGCCTTTCATCAACCAATAAATCCATCGGGGAGGGGAAGCTACCCACTCTCTCAAGACTGCATTACACAAGCTAATCTAAATTACATTAAAAAACCTTAAATTCCTCTGCAATGCCTGGCAGTAGCTTGACTTCAAGGTTTAATGCCTTGCTGCTGTAAAGGTACCTGGAACTTGTTTCGGCCCTGTTTTCTCAGGAGACATTTACAGATTTATGGCAGAGCACCTGACAGTGAGCATAGCCCGAAAACACAAGGATTGTTGATTGGACCACTGACTACACACTTCAAGCCAAAGCAAACATCAGCTTTTGTCATCTGTCATGACTTAAGTTGAAATGGCTTTTCTTTCCTTCCAAGCTTGAAGAAAATGCTGTGCAGACATGCGTTGCTATTCCCTAGCCAGGTTCCATCACTTCCTTCTCCCCCCCACCCCCCAAAAAATGCAGGTTTTGGAAGAGATTCAGAAAGAGGCAGTGTGCTTACCCCCCGAAAATGGTTAGATCATCTTTAATTCTAGCACCTGAAGTTATACAAGGGTTGCTTAATAATCAAGTTTCAAAGAACTGTTGGACACATTCAGTTAAGGTGACAACTGTGCAATACCACTCAGTATTTCAATATCAGGGACCATACTCTTGAATTGTTTAAACACAATCCACAGAACTCAAAATTAAACAACCATCCACAGTTTAACTAAACAATCAGTTAAAAGTCTTACAGTTTAATAATTCACATAATGGTCAGTCTTTAGTAAGGGATACTGAAATTCATTAAAACACAACACTAGATTTTACTCTATAGGTGTGCTGGGCAGGCACATAATTGGCCATTCTTGGGTATAACGGGGAGAGTAAGGAGAAATTTACCACAGTTTGGCAAATCCCACATTTTGTCAGTTAAAAGTGAACTGTGAGAATTAAATACTCATCTTTACATATACACAAGTTATGCTGTGAAAGCATATTTGCTTACAAACATATAAAAATACTTGTTAACTAGTTTGATAAGAAAATAATGTATAAAAGTATATAGCAAAAACATTTAATCATCTCTGACAATGGAAAGATCAAATTCGTTTTTATATCACATGAAACAAAAACAGCTACAATTTTAGTTTTCCTTAATCCCTTACCCAGAAATACAAAGGAAGACACAATTTGTTTTCAAACATAATGTGAAATTTCTTAATAAGCTGAAATGCCTCAATCCAGATGAGCTCAGGTATTTGGCCATATCCTAATAGTAGTAGTAATCATCCTGTAGCTGTTCTGGATTCATAAAATAAATACAGTAGAATGTTTTGGCCACCGAAATAAAACTGCAGCATAAATGAGAGATGAAAATTTTTGCTGACAATGAAATTCAGTGTAGGTTTCTTAAGGCTAGCTGAATACTCAAGTCTAATTTAACTGAGGGCAAAAACAACAAAAAAAAAAAGCCAATCCACCCCCTTTTTCAAAAGTATTCTCTATACTCCAATATAGGTCTCTGTAATAGCTAATGAAATGTCAGAAGTAAAAATAAATTAATTCACAAGAGACAACTTATGCGTGACTTCAACACCTTGTCCTACACGGTTTTGTTTCATCTCCTTTGCGAATAAAACTCCACAAGGTGCAAGCTCTGAAGGGAGAGAAGGAAGGAACTGTGGTATTAGAGAAGCAGCCTTAGTGTTTTGGTTTGAAGTCTGCCCCAGGATGACCGAGTCTTCTTCAAGAACTATTCTGCCAGCTTCTTGGACTAAGGCTATTCTGGTGACCACTTTTAGGACATGCACATATAAGGCTAGACCAATACCAGAAGTGATGTAAAATGATGGAAAGAAAAAAATAATCTGGCAGTTGATAGCTTGGTTCTTGGGATTCTCAGAAAATAACACAATGGCAGCCTTTCTTGTCTTTTTCTTTCCGTGTTGGCTCTGGTGAAGGAGGGCACTCTTGTTCCTGAAATTTCCTGGAAACAGGTATTTCAAATTAAATTCACAGAATAATTTTCAGGTAAACAAACATAACTACTGTATTCTACACTTTCTTTTTACACTTCCATAGGGAATGCACTTCCTTTTTACATTCAAATTACTGGTAAAATAAGTGATAGTTTTTGAGTTCACCTTTCAAGTTTTTTTTTTTTTTAAGAAACCTGATTTTTTACAGAAGACCACTCTCAAATGTAGTTTATCACATTTAGTGACCGGATGATCAATAAAATCTGAAAGACTAAGGTGACAAAATTCTCTTTCAAATATATAGTAAATTCATGTAAGCATTTTTCCTAATGCACCTGAGTGTTTTATAATGGAGATCATTGGTCAAAGCTTAGAGGTAACAGCAAGCAGACTCTTCCCAGCAATTTCCCACTGCATTCCAAAACCTTTGCTGCAGCTATCCATTATTATATCGACATTCATTATCTGGTCTCAATTACCATACCTTATAACTCTGACAAGTTCATGAAAAGCTTGGTCTACATTCAATCTGATTTTTGCTGAGGCTTCCATGTAGGTTACTTTAAGTTGCCGTGCCAGCTGCTGGCCTTCCTCTTGTGTCACCTGTAACAGACATCAGGCATTGAGCTCAAGGGTTCTACAAGCAGGTTTGGATCAGCAGAAATTGCACGTACATGTCAAGGACCCAATTCTCTCAAACAGTAATGGTTATTTGGGCACAGAACAGCTTTCACCTGGTCCACATGATACAGCTGGGAAACAGACTTTTTTAAAGTAAGTGTCTGCAATAGATAAAGACTGACTCTCCAAGAAATTCCCCTCACTCCAGATGCCTTGTCCTCACTTCAGTTCTGCATAAAGATGAAGTTTTCCTTCACATGCAGACACGATTTCTTTGCTCCTCCTCAAAGCAAGTGCTTCGGTCAGCATCTGCTGAGTTGCTAACAGAATTGTGAATACTATTGCTAATTCACCTTCTCATTGTCCCAGCTAAATCTAGAGAAACAAGAATTCAGACTACTTTTAAAACAACAACTGCTGTTCAGCTTCGAAGTCTTTATAAAAGTAATTTTAAAAAATCTATTAATGACATAGCAAAATATTAACACAGCCAGTTTTAAACATAGCTTAGAGTACCAGAGCTCTAAAAATCCGTGAAGCCTTCAGGTAATCCAGAAATATTAAAGAAACCCTGGTTACATAATGACTTCTTGGGACTACAGTGGAAAAGGAGATGAAGAGGAAACAACGAGCATCATGAAAAGTGGGTATAAAATTCGAAGTGATGAAGCAGAGGACAGGAAGCCAGTGGACCATTCTAGGAAGGAAGTCGGGCACAGGGCAAAACCAAAGGAGACCACTGTGTATTTTTGGATGAGGTGGAAAGCAGCAAGGTCAGAGAAGAGAGGCCACCCTGAGTGCTGCAGGGCATGAGAGGCTCCAATGGGAAGGTCACCCACAGGGCCAGGGAGGAAAGGGCAGCTTCCAGTGATAAGAGGAAGTACAACAGATCTTGCCAAGACAATGCCTAGTGGAAGAAATGTCAACGATTACACTGCTTTCACAGAACAACATTAAACCAGCCCGTAGAGGACTGATCTAAGAACAAAAATAAGGAAGGTTTATTTTTAAATTAGTTTTGGAAAGGAACTCAGAATATTCATTAGATTAAGAAGCTACACAGAAATGGAATAGAATCAATGGGGATAGAAAAGCAGTGGCAGCATTCTCCACAGTGCACAATCTAGAAGTACTTTTCAGCTTGCAAAATAGTTTCTTAACAGCCACACAGTGGTTTGAGAGCCTTGATGCATGACATCTCCACATGTTTGATTTCTCTGTCCTTAGCATCCCACTGGTGCTATATTCATACACCTCCTGCTGAAATCAGGGCTGCTCCCACTAAACCCTCGTGAAGCTCCAAAAAATGCTCCCAGCACCCTGTGCCATTAGCTGGAGTAACTCAGGATGCATCTCCTCATCTCAAACACTCACAGCAACTCTGCATTCATTTCAGTGTTATCATCACCAGCCAAAGCCAAAAAAGAAACCCTCAGAACCAACCCCAAGATCAGCTACTGGAGCTGCCTTTTTAACTGCAGGGCACATAAGGAGAACTGGAATCCTTCAATCCCCCTCTGCTGTTTTGAAAACTGAATAATAATGAAGACTCCTGCTCCGCTGGCCAGAACAATTCCACTTGAACCCTCCACTCTGACCTCAGATGTTGAAATATTCTAATTCCAAAGCTTATGAAGGCTGCACTTTGGCAAATACTTGTAGCTGTTCTCTGGCAGATCAGTGACACAGTAGAATCTCCTAAAGTTTGCACCAGACCTTCCAGAACCTTCTTTACATCTCTACCTCAGACAAATAAGTTAAAGTATAGATAGAACAGTTCTTACAAAACTAACTCCTTTTACTTTTCTTCATCCCTCCACAGTTTATTGCAGCTCCAGAAAGCTGGAGGCTAAAGTTCAATAAAAAGAAGTAATTGGCAAGGAATGTATAATCCTGGGGGGAAACGGAACTCAGTGTTTAAACATATGTTAAAGAATTTCCTCACTATTGTATCTAAAGCATATTACAGGTACAAGTCAAACTAACCCTGTAATAAAGTTAAGCTACACTTCCACAATATCCTGCATTTAAGTTCTTGTTGTATTTACTAGAATATCTGTAACTGCTTCATTCCAAAATAATCTTTTTAGTCAGTCTTATATCGTTAAGTTACTTGTGGGTCAATTTTAGTGACCTCAAAGTCAGTTTAAAAAAATTTTTGGTTTGGAAACACTGTGGTAACATTTGCAGTGCCCAAGATGTAAATTAGAGGCCAGAACATACCAGTACCATCTTCAAAGCTGAGGAAAATGTAAGTACAAACATAGAAATACTTGAAGATAAAAACATGAATTTTCATCTTTTTGTTGTCCCTTCTCAAGTTTGACAACCCTGTAACATGACAGGTTTTTCAGGAAGCGTGATAGGACAGCCTATTTAACATCACCACCAAAATAAAAACTAAATCCTTTTTCTTCAAAGAAGGCTGGATGTTATTTTGACAGAAGTAAAGAGAACCACAGATTTGATGGTAGTAGCTGTGTGTACGTCTGTGTGCGTTGGTCCTGCAGTTTTAGCGAGCTTAAGGCTGAATACGAATGAGAACCACTCATAATGTTCCTCCTTTTTGTTACAGGACATTTTACTGTTTGTTTCTGGATATCCCTCATTCACGCTGTTCAGACAGTAAAAGTTTCTCAAATGAGAACTCATTAGAGAAGATGTGAGCGAGTCAAACATGGAAAAGCCTATTCCCCACCTCCCTAAGTTAACATTCTTCTTCTGAAGCAGTTTCCATTTGAGTATCTGCACAATAATCCTGTGAACATATGTCCCTCTCTCTTCACTATTGTGTCTGATAACTGTCAGAAATACGGTAATTTCTGACGTTTCCATGTTTTCCTCCACCTAAAGCAACTCTACACAAGGCTGCCTAACCTGACACTGCACCTGTATTTTGCCTGGACACTGACACAAGACTAAGGGACACATCATACAGGTAACAATTAAATGTTTCCTCAAGTTTGAGAGGAATCCGTTGCTACCACCCTGTGGTCACCCTACAGTGCTCCCAGCACAGAAACACTGCCTGTTCCTGCCAAGAGTTCCATCACTCCTGAGGAGTGCATCTGTCACCTCAATTTTCCTGCAGGGATAGTTCACTATCCACTAATTCCAGTTTGTCCACACTCTCCTACCAAAGGTCACTTTGGCACGTGCAAACTGTGGTTATAAGCACTGACACACATTCAGAGAGACTCACTGTGTTCAGACACCGCCTCAGATGCCCAACTGATCATTCTCTAAAAAGCCCAAAATCACACAAGCCATGGGAAGACCAGAGGGTACAATCTGTCTGTGGGCACAGAGGTGTCCCTGGACATGGCCCCAACATCTACCACTGCAGGAAGTTATTACCACACTCACACAAGAAAAAGTGATGGCTAAGAGTTAAGTCACACGGATTTCTCTTTAAAACCTTGCTTTAAAGGTAACTGGCAGCAGAGATGATCTCAGCACTAGGTCACTGTGTTAGTTCAGTCATGATGCAAAAGCAAGAACTAGAATTTAATGAAACCCAAGCACTTTCCTGTTGCGACTCAGATTTTCCTTGAAACCCTGCCATCTGGGGAATGATCAGACTTGACCCAGTTTAAGCTAGCAGTTATCTACACAAAGTCATACATAACCTGCACTGACAAGTCTACTCCTCCATCACTCGTGGTTATTATTAAAACATCTGGTGCTCTACTGCATTATCTTACAGTAGAAACATCCAGTGTTGAGCTCTAAGGAATTAACCCATTTCAGAGAAAGACTGCTACACAGCATTTACTTTAAGGAAAGGGCAGTGAGAGATGGTGCTTCATTTCTGGTTTCAGAGTCAGCAATTTGTGATTGATTGGGGAATTTGCAAACACTGACAGCTTCATTTCTTATCATACATTCTAAAGATTAATGTTTGCTTGTCCTCTAAAGGCTCGTTTTTCTTTGTCAACATAACCTGTGGATATTGAGAGATAAAAAATCACAAGAAAGCTGCTTAACTGTATTTATCTATACAATTATTACCATGACAAATTGCTGTATCAAACTGACTCTTTCATGCCTCTCTCAAAACCACTTGTGAGTTGGTCTCTGGTATATAAGAGGCCCACTAACTTACACCACACCTTTGGTGAGCCCCAACAATTCATCAAGATCATACAATTGTTTGTGCACTTCTGCTGTACAACCCAGTTCATGTATTTCCTGAGAAACAGTTGCCACCACGCAAGGATGATTAGTTATGCATCACTAGCCTCCGGATTTGTGGTGTCTGCTCAACCCCAACAGATATTTACTTGGATAAAGGTGTGGCCAGACCCTTGAGACATCCAGAACTTTTCCACAGGTTTAACTCTTGGGCTCTGGGAAGATTTGTTGAGTGTCATTTGCTGATCCAAACACTAAACTACTTCCTTTAACTTTAGTCTTTCAGAGGCTGCACGTGTTTCACTAGTCTGCCTCCTGCCTTTTGGAAAAAGCAGGCAGCTGCCCAGTACAAGCAGTTTTGCTCTAAAAACTGACACTCAGCTTCCTGAATTTCTAAAAATGTTATGTGAATTCTGGAGCTGAAAAATGTACCGTTGGGATTAAAGAAGTTAAGAGAGAAAGAACCAGATAAGTAAAAGATAAGTGTGACACTAGCCTGTCTCAGCAGGTTTTTGGTGGTGCCCAAGCGAGGCCTGACGCATCAGCAAAGCGTAAAAATGCAGAGGACTTGCCCTTGTCATGTTTCTGCCCACAAGTCACAGCCTGGGGACACCCCACACTTCCCACTCCCCAGCACTCCCTGCCAAGGTGAGGGAGCACTCTCGCCTTCGACCCCAGACCTCCCTGGCAGCTGCCTGCACAAGAAACCTGCAGCCAGAGAGGATGACCTTGCTTGTCAGGCTGAGGTTTCTCCTCACATTTGGACTAGTTGGTTTAGTTGGTGGCAGGACTAGCTGACACGTTTTCAGCCAGATCACCAAGCTGGTCCCCTCAGTGACCAGGTGGCTGTATTGAGAGTTCACATGATGGAGCAGAAACAACCCCTCTGTTTAACACCCAGCTGATAACATCTCCCTGCTTGCTGCTGCCAAAAGGCGAGGTCTCCCTTGCTTCCCCCCACCCCAACTCCTCCCTGCTCTGCTCCAAGCCACAGTCACACCCCTTCCCATGCTCCCAGCACTGGCACTCAAGCCTTTCTGCAAGCTGATGTAGCTCACACAGGTCCCAGGAAGCCATTCCTGCTCCTCCCCAGCCAGAGAGATGATTCAACTCCTAAAGTGCTTCAACTGAGAGCTGGGGCCAGCAGAGGAAAGAGTGGGAATGTGAAGTCAAGAGGGAGGGGAGCCTCTCCCTTGTGGGGACCAATTATGTCAGCTCAGCATCCCTAAACTGTTCCTTCACCCTGACTTAAGGCCAAGTGAAACACACCGTGTGACAGGGAAGGGGCAGGGAAGAGTTAGGAACACTTAAGTGGCTGTTTAGGCAAACCCAGAAGTGTTTTCTCAGCTACATCTCCCAAAGCCTCAGCTTATGATGGGAGTGACAAGTCCACCAGTTGGCACATAAATGGTGAGTGAGAGCACCAAAAAGTTATGCCCATCAGCATCTAATCAATTAAGGCAATTAATACAGCCCTGAAAAACAACAGGAGATTTTGGAGACATATGTTGATATAAGCAGCAAAATTGCAAAGTCAGGCAATTTGAAAAAAGCTGCTTTGAGGTTGAATGTGTTCCAGCCCCCCAGCACCTGAAAAAGCAGCTTGGAACAGGACAGAGGGACCAGCAGAACAGGTGACAGGCACCTCTCTGCCTTTATGGAAGAAACAGAGGCAGTGTAATAACATGAGGAGGGTGGAGGAGAGAGAACAAAGTCCACAGCTGTTTCTAGAAATGGACGTAGGGGATTACCAATTACACCTGCAGGTACCCTGAGAGCTGGGGCTGACAGCAATGATTTTATTTCCCTCCCAAAGCACTGGGGTGTTTGTCCTTCAGCAATTACAATTAGCAGAAGAGTTCAGCTTCACCTCCTTAATTTCCATGCCAACATTTGAGCAGGAGATAAAGTACGTGTGTTCCAGGACCTGCAAGGTTAATTCTGAGAATTTTGATGGGAGCATGATTGTAACTAAAGAATGAAAGAGTTTTGCCTCTGTCTCAGGGGCAGGCTGTTCTGTGAATGTGTGAGTACTCAAAGTTACATCTGAGGAGTTTGTGAGCTACTTCTGGGAAAACTTCTTTCAAGGCAGCATCCTTCAGCATAGCTTTTAATTTTATCATGACCTTTCTCCACAGCTTCTGGGATAAAGAGGCTGTGACAGTCAAGGGACCATACTCAACAGGAACTTTTTTTGTACTGTAACTGTAATTCAACATTGCACAAACTAACTCACTGAGCTCTTTAAGCTATTTTTTCTTGTGAAACTCTTAAAACAATTACACCAATTTTAGTTATATTTATTCCCAGAAAATCATGCGTTTGCTACCAAGCTTTAGATGTCATCTTACTGTCTCAAGAGAAAATATTAAGCTTCTCAAATTAGTTGTTGAAGAAAATACAAGTTTGACATCTGTTCCTTTCCTGCTGCTATAGTAAGATTTTTTCATTTCAGCTCAAATTAGTTTGATGCATTAAAAATCAATAGCAACTTGGGAAAACACATTTAAAAGTCCTTTAAATCATTCTAAACTAAATCTTCTAAGTTGTCTTGCGACTAGAGGTGAGGTTGAAAACTATTGGTTTCAAAACTTTAAGGTACTTTAAATATAACAGAAATTGTGTTGCTGTACTTCCTACTTTTAAAGCTTTAAGTCAGTTATTCAGAGCAGCCAAAGAGAAAACAGTGAACAACTACTGATTTAGAGATAACAGCAGTGAAAGATAAAAGCAAGAGCACTGAAGACTAAGGATCGTTGGAGTTGGTGTTGGAATGCACTCTGCTGGCACAGTGCAGTGGTGAGTAACAGAACTGAGGAATTAGACACGTTCATGCCTGAGTAATCAAGTCATGACAGAAAGCTCTCAGCTCTGTGAATAGATTTGGTCTCAACATAACCCCACTGAGTCAGACAGAAGATGTGCTGTGCATGGAATGCCACCATGCTCTTAAGGTTCTTCAAGTACAAAACCTGAGCGTAGTTTCTTGCACTGGAATTAGTTTGTATGATATGACTTTTTTCATTTGTTTGTTCCCATTCTGGGAGGACCTTTAGTTTTGGGGGGAAAACTGAATTTTCTGGAAGTAAGTGAGCAGTAACTAACAGCAAATGAATTACCTGTCTTTGGTGGTCCAGATCGGCTTTATTACCGACGAGAATCATTGGAAACTCATCGCGATCTTTCACTCTAAGAATCTGTCGCTGAAACTTATAGATTTCTTCAAAGCTGTGAAAGAACACAAGTGGAGCATCAGTGCACTAATTCATAGACTCCCAGGTTCTGCAAAAGTTCAGAAATGATGAGTCACCCATTTGGACTTGCCCTGCCATGACACACAAACACAGACAGCTGCAGGCACTGCAGAGTCACAGCATGACCAGTCAGAGAACCATTCAACACTCAAACTAAAAAATCCCCAAGTGAGCAGTGTCCTCTGCACTGGGCTGAGGTGGGGCTGCAGGGTGAGCAAAACACTGACTGTGTCTCAATCCACAGGGACCCGGGGCAGAGAATCAAGCACCACAGTCCACTCTACAAATACTGACTCTGGAGTTCTACTCCATCTAGAATATTCAAACTTACAGCACAGAGACCCTGCTAATCAACATTTCAGCTGGCAACCTCCATAGCTACTTCTGTGGCAGTCTTATGACTGCCATCTACTTCTTATGACTAAAAATTTTGGAGGAAGCCAGCAAACCTGGGAAGTTTTGTTTCTTCAAGAACAGAAAAATGGCAGGGCTAAATAATCAGAAAGCTTTCCAGTTACCAACTAAGTTATATCAGGTACTGATGCTGTTCAAGCAGTAAGGAGTCTTCCAGCAGTGTTTAAGGAAAGGTGAGCAGAGCAGAAAATTTCTTCCAGGATAGTATATGAAAAAAGCTAATTCTGGCCTAAGCAAGGATTTTTGGGGAATGAATAAATAAATCACTGCTTTCAAGTAAACACTGTTTAAGCTACATCACTACATAAGGACCTTCAGCACAGATGTTTGCAGACAATCACACACGCTTTTTAGCCTTCCCAGACACCATATTTAGTTCCAGACATATAGTCTGAAGGCATTTACACCTAATTTGCCAGCTAAAATTTAAAAGCAAGATGATCATCAGTAAAAAAGTCACATAAAAAAAAAATTAGGTAGTCATACATCTCATGCAAAGGTGAACTAGAAGGGATGTATGCCACCAGAGTAGCTCTCCATGAGCTCCTAAGATGATGTTTCATCTCCACTCTGCAGCCACTCAGTCAATGCATGGGACTAAGCAGAGGGGCCTGCAGAAGAGTGCAGGCACACACACCAAACCCACTCAGAAACCCAGAGCCAGCTACTCGATCCTGCACTTGGCAAGGGGATATTCCTAAGAACTGACTGAATACCAGTCACTTCCAGAAAATGGTATTCTGGACCACAACATAGCTCTTGAATAGAGCTGTCATTTTTTTGTGCATGCTTTCAAGTCATCTATGGAAACAAACGGATACTTTCACAAAGTGATTGGTTCAAAATCGGTCTTCATCAGTGCTGCAGGAGCATCACACCTCCAACCTAAGAGTGAACACATATTTAATGTTTCTGTTTGAGATGATTTCAGTTAAGGATAAGGTGCCATTTCAGCAAACTTAAAACTTGTTTGTTTTAATAACTTGACCTCAGGCTTACCTTCCTCTATCTGTGACTGAGAAAACGAGCAGAAAACCCTCCCCTGTCCGCATGTACTGCTCACGCATGGCTCCAAATTCTTCTTGTCCTGCTGTATCCAGAACTGAACATAAGCAAAAATATGGATTACTACATTTCATGTTCTGATAGACTGAGGGAAAAAAATATTCCTAATAAGATATTGTGAGAGCCTCTCCTGTGCATCATAGCTAAGCAGAAATTACTTTCCACAGATACTACTGGATATTTTTCTAATATTGCCAACATGTTCTTCCACTGACTGAAATATTCAAGACCTATCAAACAAACTGAACAACAAAACACTTGAGGACTTCTGCTAATTTCTGACCAGCTGAAACAGATGGAAAATGCTTAGACAGACATGAGGATGAGGGTTGTTGCTTTATCCTTAAAGAGATCACCAACATGCAAGAACTGAAATTTTTAAAGCCAAGCATTTATATTGCACGTGGGAGAGGCAGCATAGAGGTATATTTTTCATGCTACCATGTCCCCCAGGTAACTCCTGGGAATAACAGAAATTCCTGATCCTAGCTTTGTGGGCACTGTGGGTGGGTACTTACTGTCCAAGCGCGCGGCTCTCTCGTCTATCACACATTGCTTGGTGTAGGAGTCCTCAATGGTTGGGTCATAATCCGTAACAAAGTAGGACTGCAGAGAAGAGAACAAGTTTGCATCTTAGACAAGCACACACAGGACACTCACTGAGGGAGATGCTAAAACTGGACACCTGACAGCTTAAGGAAGATGGGAATGTTTATCCATGGGCAGCCGTCTGACACTTCATCCAAAGATAACCAGTAATGGCTTTCTTATTCCTGGTAAATGCTCTTAAATTGTAGAGGTTACTAGCAGAGTCACTGAGTTAACTGGATTCCCACAGCATTTCTAACATTTTCCAGACATTACTGGTAACTCCTAGAATTTCTTAGGAATCCCTAGAAACTTTCACTTTCTAGGGACTTCTAATGTCTCTCAATTTCTCTGAACTTCTGGTAGGGTTTAGAAGTTCTTTGAAATTCTCAAGTTTACACGACTTCCTCCCCTGTTCCCAGAGCCAGCAGTTTCTGGGAAGTACCAGGATTTTCTCAGCTATTTCTAAAATTCCCTAGCAGTTTTAAAACAATTTCTAGCAACAGCTCCACACAGCACAAGTAGCAGTTAGTTTATTAGCTGAATAAAATTTATTGGCTCATCCTTGTTCCCAGGATTTCTCTCCTGGTTTTAATAACTTTAAGCACTACAAAAAGACAACCCCTGAAAGCAGAATAAGCCATGAAATGCCTGTGCCACTCATGGCCCAAGCACAAGGCTCCACCAGACACTGCCAGGCTGTTGCTTTTCACCCAAACTGTGGAGCAAAGCACGTTCTGGTACTTTTCTCTAGAGACTGGGTGATCTGGTTTGAATACTGAGTTAACAGTGCAATCAGAAGACAAGTTTAGAACTCAAAGGATGAAGTTTTAGCTAGCATCCAGTCATAGTAAAGTTATCTCCACCTAAAACTAAAGCACACTGGCATACAAATCTGAAACTCGATCAAATTCCTTCCCATCTGTGCTCCAGCAGGCACTCAGTGCACTGCCCTCGCTGTGCAGAACTGAAGGACTACCAGTGGTGTGGGTTATTCAGTTCTGTGAGCCAGTAAGGAATTAGGAATGTTTTGAAACTACATATTGGCTTCTAGGATGGAAAAATAGGGGCCTTTGTTCTTGCATTAAGAAGATAGCACTCAAAACTACATCTCCTTATCCGTATCAAAATTCATAGTCCTTGCTGAAGCACCTTTTCTATCACACAAACTCAAAGATACCAACTAGACACCACTCTGCTCCTCTAAACTTACCAAAGTCAAGGTAACAGATGTCACAGTTGGGAAAACAAAACAAAAACAAACAAAAAACAGGGGGGGAAGGAAGAACTGAAATCACAGCACTAACCCACTAATCTTCTCCAGACACCACTGTCACTGCAGAACACCGTTAACTCTGCTCTTTGCAGATAATTTCTGTGGCTGTATTTGTCCTTGCCCAGCTTGGCTTTGGAGCTGCCCATGAGGGCTGGCTGCAGGACGCTGTCCCGACTGCACCCACCTGACCATTTGGACACGGCCATGCCAGACTCCTGGTTCAGCAGCATGGACAGGGGTTCCCCAGCAGAGCTCATGGACCGAGCTGCAGCTGCCTTCCTGGGAGAAACACATCACCAGTCGTAGCACACTCGACCAGCTGTGCATGCTATATATAACCCACGCTCATCCACCACAACCATCTCGCAGTTGGCTGCACGAGGGGTTGGTACAGGTTGCTGTTGATCTGCTCATTTAGACCTGGCACCACACTGAAAAGCTGCTGACCCCCAGAGCAGAGCCCCCGAACAGCTCCTTTGCATTTTAAGCAGACATCAGTGTCCTCTCAGGATACACCTACACAGCTCTGCATCGATGGCACCCAGGCTAAACAGTCACCCTGCTTCAATCCCACACACAACCCCACCCACACCAATCAAAACAAACAAAAAACCCCAGACAAACCCGCTACCACAAAAAAAACACCCAACCAGTAAACCAACAGGCATGGGATCCTAAATGCAGCACACAAACTTCAGGATTCCCAGCCCAAGTGCCCATCTATAGGGAGCAGAACACTCACCACAGAACAAGACGCTCTTTCAACTACAAGTCATCCCTTTACCTTGCTTCCCTTTAGGATTTAACGAGGAAAAAATTCAGCCTTCAAAACTGTTCTCATCCTTTCTTTTGCCTGTATCCATGACTCAAAATGCGCTATCAAGGAGCTTAAGAACAGATTTGGAGGAATGAATTTACACGAACTGTAAATAAGGTCTCAATTCTTCTGTGGCCTTTAACAAACCTTTAAAGATGGATGAGAAACTCATGTGAACATACAGATGTATAAATAGAATCATTTACAGAATCTGACTTTAAAGGGATGATCACAAGGAAGGGAATTTAAGTCCTATGTTTCATTAAGGAAACAGAAAGCGGTATTTATAAAAGAGCATTGGGTGACTGAACCATGGAAGATAAAGCCTGCACTCTGAAATTACTCCCTATCCCTTCAGCTTTCATTTCTCCATCCCGCAGAATTCAAAGTTAGTGTCTGAACCTTTACATCTACAAAATGGTAAAGAATAGCAGCTTTTAAATAAAAGGGAGAATTTGGAATAGATTTATTTCACTCTCATGAATCAGTATTAGCAAAACACCTAAAGCAGCAAGTTTATATCCAACAAGGGCAATATTTTTCACTAAGAGAGTTCAGAAGAAGAAAGCCATAATGATCTCAGAGGGATTCTTCTTATTTTCCTCATTATCTGTCCGAGGGCCAAGAACTACAGCATGTTCTGTAATCTGCAGGGCATTTCTGTGATTTCCTCCACCCTTTTTAGTTCATTTTTTTAAATAGAAAAAAAATCCCAACAACTACACATGAAGTGAGAGTGCAAGAGTAGGTACAGAGACACGGAACATGGTTCCTCCCTCAAAAAGGGAAACAAGATTAAGTTGCCCTGATCCAGCATCAGCCACATGTCAAATTCAGAATGAGCAGATGCCAGAGCTCCCCCATGTAACAACTGCTCTTACAAGTATTTTCTTCCCTCCCATGGAGCTGCGCTGCCAAATCTGCTGTCACAGCCACTACAGGAGAGGTTTGCAAGGCAATTAGTGCTGTGGTTTACCTCCAGGCTTTGGACAGGACTTATGTGCCTGGAACAGCTGCTGGTTTTGAAAGAGACTTTCCGAATTGCACTGGGACCATGCGCCACAGGAAGCATGGCAACCACAGCTTGCAGGCCTTATTCAGTCAGGGCTGATTTACAAAAATTAGATGTAGCAGACACAGTATTTATCAATCTGAGCAGAAATTGACCTTCCTGCTGCTGTTCAGGCAGTGTTTAAAGAATTAAGGCATAGTAGAGCATATCCTGAAACATTCCATAAGGCCGTCTCTTCACTCCTGAATGCCATCTGGGCAAGGTGCCTGCACACCCAGCAAGCCCAAGACCCTACACCAGCATAAATAACTTCCTAGAGGTCAAGGAGTTTGCAGCAGAACTGCTTATAAGCCTAACAGGACCACAATTCCAGCAGACGCAAACCACTGACAACCTACTGGTTTCAACCTGACGCCAAGTCTGGACAAATTAGAGGAGCAAGCACATCCCAGAGTGTTGGAACACCCAGGCCTGCCTACTGCTGTCTCCTTCACGAAAGCTGCCTGTGCAAGCCCTAACACCTCAGGGCAGTCACCCTGCTAAGCTACAGCAACACCAGGAAGCTACAGCAGGAGCCTGGGATGGGAGCTGGCACGGAACACACGGCACGGCTCTCTAGGGTGGCCTTATACAGACCAGGTTGTCAGATCCGCTCCTCCAGCAGCAGTCGAGTTTCTCTGACAAATCCAAGGAGCCACGACTCATTCAGCTGGCTCCAGTGCAGTTGGCCACTGCCTGCAGGAAATAATTAGAAGCAGCTAAATTTCTTCTAAGGAGATAGTAACTTGAACATGCTCTCCTGTTGCACCACTCCCTTAATCACCAGCAAAATCAAAGCTCTTTCCACCCATCTCCTAGAAGGGAAATGAGAAGTTGAGCCCAGTAGTCTCATCAACCATTCCGTTTACCCAGAGTATTATGCAACAGGTTTTCTAGGCTTTCTCTTTCTAAGACTGCTGAGGCAATCAAGTCCAGAGGCGGGAAAGCCCGCTGCTAAGGACTTTTGCAAAGGGGAAAAAAACCCAAAGAACATAAAAATCCCCATCCTCACACCACCTACATCACTTATAGCTGGGCAACCCACCACTAAAATCCCTTCCTATATATACACTTATCATCTTAAAATGCATTTCAAAATCTCCTGACCTTCACAGGAGTTTCTACTTGCAGTGCACAGAAACAATGACACTAAACAGAATACTGCTCTACCAGTCTTTGTTTTAGGCAATAGCAGTGCCTAAATCATTGTCTCAATCACTCAAGTCTTTTGGTACAGAGAAGATATGAAAATCTGCTCTTAAGTGTATCATCTTCCTCCATTTTTATGCTGACTTTAATACACACAGAGAAATTCCTCCATTCGCTTACGAGCTTGAGTCACACTCCATAAATTAATAAAAACAACTAAGTGAAGACACCTTTGATGGAAAACCCCAGTGCCAACTCACAGCTCTTATGCAGCTGTTCACAGCTACCCTTCATAAAGTAATCGACAATCCACACACCGAAGAGCCCCGAGATAACTTTATTTTGCACTTTTATGTTTTAGGGTGGGAGAGAAGTAGGATGTTGTTGACAGGAAGCTGCTCTAAGCTGCAGTCCAGAGGCTGGCTGCATAACATTCTTCCCCTTTTCTTTACACCAAGCTTGAAGGCCATGCAATGAAAGGCAGCCCAGCACAGTGAGAGCACACCACGATGAGTAAGTTAAAGGAGAGGTACATGCCAAAATATATATTCATCCTTGCTGTCTCTATAACCTCCATCTGTATTTACTAAACATACACATAATGTTTCAAAGAGCCACTGGTTGCTTATTTAAATTTTTTCCACATGTTTTAAGTTTTTGGTTCAAACCCAGTAAAGGCAAGGAAATAGATGGGTTTCCACCCTCCAGCTACAGTTACAGACTGGTTCTGGATTTAAATAAGCATCTACAATTTGAACACTGCAAGCAGCCCAAAAATCCTCCCTAGCTGTAATTTTTGTGCTAGAACTTAAAACAAACATGTGTAGCATCCATCAACACCAAAGCTTCAATGTTAGCCTTGAATACATTCCCAAATACCTGAAATACATGATCCCAAGCCATCTCCTGTGCTGTGCTACTTGACAGAGTATTTCTTCTGGCAGTCTCTCCTTTGCCTGCCTTTTACACTATCATCTCTTCTCTAGGTTTTACCTCACTTCTCCTGAACTTCACCAAGAACGTGCCTGTTCTTGATCCACTCAACCAACAAGAAGCCCAATTCACCCCCTGCACTGCCAGGTCTTCACCACGGGCATACAACAAACAGCAGTATCAGCTACAGCCCTATCACACACCACACTGTTCACATCAGGAATAGTTAACCCAGAAAAAGATAGAAACTGACATTATCTTCATTTAAATGAGTATTTCTAGCATTCGTTCCAAGCCATAGACAAAGTCAGTGCCATAGGTAAAGACCAGAACTCCAGAGCCATGGCCAGTTAGTGGGGCCATAAGTGGACAGTTTTCTGTTTGAGGTACTTGGCTACAGCATAAAAGCCTTCCCAGACCATGAATTACGATCTAAATGACTGACTGCATAACCCAGTTTGCAGCTTGCATTGTTTTCCCACCCATGAAATCTTACAGCCTCTGCCTTCAACTCTTCCACCTAAGAGTGGCAGAGCAGCCAAGTCTATACTGTGATGACCCCAGTGACACATTGTGCCTTCCTCCAGGCTGCAAAGGAGGTGAGACGCCGTTTCTAGGAGTTTTAATCTACATTCCTGTCCCTGGAGGAGCAAGCAGACAGGTTCTATGCCACCACAGGCAAGTTCCTAGAGGATGGGTGGCAGTAACCTGTCACCTTGCCCAAGCACTATGCTGCCCTGGTCCAGAGCCAACCTGCCCAGAAGGAGTAATCAGGCAAAACAGCAGCTCAGGGCCTCAGCACCTCAGGGAATTACAAGAACCTCCTTTCACAGCACAAAGGAGAAGACATTTCTGTAGAGTACTTGAGTTGGCTGGCTGGAAAACAAGGAAAACATGCAGGAAAAAAACCCTTACTGACTTCTAGAACCAAACATAAATGCAGACTGCATTCCAGAATAAAGGAACAGACACAGCAAAACACACGAATTTAGCATTTTGCAGAGCCCCAAGTACTTGGGTCACAGAAAAACCCAAACAAACTAAAAGCACACCACTAGTCAGAGAGTCTCTGACAAGCTGGTTCCCACAGCAAACATACACCTCCCCAAGAGCAGGTGGCACTCTAGGACCCAGTATTTCCCAGTATTTAAACCCCAGACAGGTTTAATTGGCTGGCACCGGGAGGCAGGAGGTGGATGCTGCTGGGGCGGATGACAGGAGTGCCACCTCTGCAAAGGTTTTGTGCAGCATCCAAACCAGTACCAGAAAAGCACTGCAGGGAGGTACCCACAGCAACCCAGCACCATTTCAAACACAAATGTTCAGGACTGCATTCAGCACGCTTTGCTGGCATAAACAGTCGCACTTTACAGAATGAGGGCAAGTATTTTGGTGTTGAACTTTGGGAGAATAGGAGACCAAAGGTCTAGAATTATCCTGATAAAGACCAGACTAAAGAAATAATGATTAGAACACTGCCTCACGCTTCAGCAGGCCAAGTGTGTCATCATGCAATCATCCCATATTCCTACAGATCTTTAAGAGGTTCTTTCTTTTAATTACACAAACAGTAAGAGCACCCATTCCTTTCTTCCAAGAAATATAAATTAAAAGATAGTCAGTGCTTGCAAGTAATCAGTGATGCTTCCCTCAATTTGCACTGCTTCCCACTGCTCTAATGTGTACTGTCAGCGTTGTTATGGCTGTCCAGGGAAACAGATGTCATTTGTAACTTCAATTACTGCCATTACCCAGTGATGTGAAACACTTCATTTCATGAACAGTGAAAACTGAGGCACAAAGAGAGAAGAGGATTAAGCTGAAGAAAATTACAGTGAAAGAAAGATGACATGAGCCATGTACAAGCTACGCCCTTTGGAAACTCATACACAAGTTGAAAAGTTTTTATTTGTTCCTGAAGAAATAGCAATACATTTATAGATAATACCAAATTTTATGATTAAGTATATGCTTAATCAAACATTAATGGTTCTATTAAAGAAGAAAATCACAATGGAAAATGCTAAGTTGTTGTATAAGCCATGGCAGCCTTAGAGTACATCCATTAGATTATTCCCCTGCCAACATACAACTTGAAGACAGAAGAGATACTAGGATAGAAAAATAAACACCTGACTTGGTTAAGGAGAGTCTTCCCCTTACAGTTTTTATGCAATGCAAGGATTGTCAAAAGCTGTGTTTAGTCTAGAACCACTAAAAATGTGAGTCCTCTTACACAGCCACATACTCTCCTGTCCCTGTCTCTCCATGGACACTGATCACTGAGTGAGCACATCAGAAAAAGAAAACTCCTAAGAAAACTGTGTTCAGTGCATGGGCATATTTAATGAGCATAGCTAAATATAACATGGTTCTTTTCTATATGGGCTCTGTTCTGCTCACTACCCAGAGTACCTAATAACAACACCAGTTTTGCTTCCCTCACAGGTGTGGGGAAAGATGAGCTAGGATGGGGGGGCAAGGGGGAAAGGGTATGGAGGGTAAAGTGTCTTTAATTTGAAGACTAACACATATGTCTAATTCTGTCTCTGCGCCTTTAATTTTTGCATTTCCTAAATGAACACTTGGACTTTGTATCCATAAACACACTCACTTCCAACGGTGTTTCTCCAGGTAGCTGTATGCTAGGAAATTTCAGATTTCATCCCCAGTTGAGCAGCACTGACTTGTGTGACAGATTTAAGAGCCAGACTGGTTCTGGAGCATCAACTTATGCTGCAGTCACGCAGTGGACCAAGACTCAGGAATATGAAAGACTGAAATCAAACCGACTTTTGTGCACTGACAGGGAACATCCATCAGCTCTTACACCTTTCAACATGCCTAAAAAACATTCTGCTAATTTTTGCCCTTCTCCTAATTGCTACTTAAAATAAAGGAGCCTTACCTTCTCCGACGCCACCCTTTTTTTCTCCCTCAAACCTGGCACCTAAGGCATGGCTGGCAAAATAGCTTGGGTTTACAGGCAAAAAACTGGAGAGTGTAACTGCTAAACAGATAATTACAAGATCCAGTGGGCAAAAAAATAAACCCAGAGACAGCAGATTTGCTTGGGGAAAAGAAAAGTGTCTTTGACACTTTGACTAAGGCTTTCAGTGCATGTTCAAATCACAGAGGTTTCAAGAATAATCATTAAAACCACTTTTCTGAAAAGTTACATGCCCTTTTGCTAACATCCTGCCAAGCTTAAACTCACCATCAGATGCCAGTACAGCCTCAACTTGATGACCTTAAATGTCTTTTCCAATCTAAAGGATTCTCTGAGTCTAATTATGGACAGAGTGAATGTTGGCTACATGAATTTAATGTGAATACTGATGAGAGTGGGCTTTCTTTTCATATATATTTTGCAATGCATGTGAACATCTTTTAAAATATCAACTTCCTGAAAAAACAGCAGATTGATACTTTTTAAAGACAGCTTTCACCTTTTAAACTCAAACTGAATCTGCACTGTGCTTAGGTCTCCTTTCAGTTCCCAGCTTACAGCTCTCCCCATGGGACAGCAACTTGGTATTAGCAGCTCACCAGCCTGTGAACATTTCCCTCCAATTTATAATTCTCAAATATCTCAAAATCAAACCACACCAAACACCAAGCACACTCACCCAGAGACCTGTTTTAGGCCATATGTTTTAGGCACTAAACTTTGGCCCCTTGAGTACTTCCTGGTGGTGCAGCTTTCATTGCTCAAGATCAGAGAAGGTACACTTTCACTGTCTGAGAAGACTTCTTTGTAATGCCTTGAGTTAATGCCCTTTAATGCCAGTAAGCACCTACAAAATTCTTTGAAGGCAGCTCTGCAATTTCTCAAGTTGAAACAAGTCTGACTGTAAAGCATACTCTATACTGCAAGCATAGTTGAGTCTTGATTTGATTTAATTGAATTTCATTTTTGCTTCACAGTAAATATGTGCAGGAACTATGAACACACCAGGTACTTCATTGTCTTCATCTCAGCCACTCCTAATTCAAGGAATGTTTAAAACATTCACGACACACTATCTTTTCATCCATAAAGTTTTATCATGTTTAGATAGTTTTCAAACTAGCAGCTCCCACAAGCTCTTCGTGATGAACTCAAGTTTTTTCTCAAGAAGGCAGAGATATTTTTTTAAAAGTACATATCTGATTTTAGGACTCTGTATAACAGATAATGGGGAATAGAGCTGTAAGAGAAAAAGTAAGGTTGTTCAAAAAAATCCCCTGTGGAGGCAGAAGTTATAGAATACCTTTTCTCCTACACATGAAATCATCAGAACACCTCAAGATATACAATGTAATTAAGAGATTTTGGTTTATAAACTAAGTGTAAGTAAGAGGAGAAGACTTGGAGTCCATTAAAATCTCCCTTCAGTAACTTAGATCTAAGTATAACAGTCAGCAACAGACTTCAGCTCTGAGGAGAGCCATGTTTAAGGCATTTCCAGTCTATTAACTAAGAAGCCACTTCATAACTCTGATGAACTTGGACTTTTCAGATTGTCTAGCTTAGGTTACGGACATTAGGAGCCAGACAATTACATTAATTAAATTAACTAAAGCAAGACATTTTTCTAGTCCAGCAAGCCAGTAAAACACTCCAGCAACTCTAACCCTGATTTCACATATTAAGTATCTGAAAATATTTGATCCCTGGGACTCCACAGCAAGCTAAGATCAAAACTTCCTGAAGCTAGTACCTTTCTTATTCTGACGGGTTCATCAGAAAGAGTCAAGCAGAAAGCCTGAGGAAGGTAAATTCTCCACATTCTTCCTCTTAAAACATTTGTTTAACATGGAGATACAATCAGGTTGACTAGCCCACTAAACCCAGAGCCTACGGTTTTCTAGAATGAGTCAAGCTAGGATTAAATATTTCTAGGCTAGTGTTTCACTCTACAATTAAACTACAGCAACTTCCTAGCGAAAGAGGGAGGTTTTATCATCCCCAGTCCTGACATTCCACTGTAACTCCCTGCTGCCTTCAGGATGATCAAGAGATCAGAAAGTTCAAATTGCCACCTAAAAATTATAAAAATCCCTCATCCAAATAAATAGTAGCTATGCAAACTACATTTATATGTCCAGGCACCTTAATAAAGTTCATATGATATCATTACAGAATGCCTTTTCACCCAACTTTAATATATACAACTACTTTTTTTTAATACACAATTTGCTTAAATATTTAAGTGCCAAACAGGGACTGAAACCAAAGAATGAAAGCTTCCAGAAGTTTTGATCATACCGTTTGTTCTTCTGGAAAACAAAAATGTTGAGATGACTCTTTCAGGCCCAGCCAGATCATTGTAGATATTGATAGCAATACACTAGTTCCTGTCCTGTGGAGTTTTTTTCTATTACCAGTAAATTCCATGGAATTTTTGAACGCCAGCTTGGACAATATCCAACAGTAAAACATTCAGTTTCATTAGCAACGTCTAGAGTGCTTTATTTTTCAGAGATTTGTTGACTGATCATTAGAAGCTAATTATTTAGGAAAAAGCTATAAAATAGCACTTATATCTAATAAGAACTATTGCGTCAAGAAGATAAGCACAGCTCTAAAAGCTTTATTTGCCCAAATTACATATTTATTCTACTCCAACCTTTTGGCCTTAGATTAGACTGTCTAGACTAATTTTGCAGACTACAGACAATTACTATTATCTTTAAGTTTAGAAAGAGTAATAAGCAGAAGTGTCAGGAATGCTGAAATTACAGCTGTGTAAGTGTTATTTAGCCATCTATTTTCATTAGCAAGGCTAATAATTACTAGCCTTCCCCCCAGATCCTCACCCAACTCAGTAAAGCACATAGCAGTCATCCCAGAGCATGACAATTTTAAATGATAATGAAATAATTGGTTGCCTACCCATGAAATAATGGACTCCTTCAAAGTGTGTTAATCATTCAGGAGTGCCAACATCAGAAGCTGCATGGTGCATATATTATAATGGTAAAATGTGCTGCAAAATCAATTAAAATGAAAACAGAGTGGGTAACTTTCCTTCAGGAAAGGGTGTCTGAGCAGCTTGCAAGTGGCAAGCCATCAACAAGAAACTCATGCTAAAAACTACAACAGCAATAACATACCTAACACACGCTTCTAACACATCAGTTTCTCAAGTTTTCCACACACAACAGTGACAGGGCATGAAAGCCACACCAAGCCAGGCTGATCAACCCAAGGCCCACTGGTCCCACGCTGCAGGCCTAGCAGCTCAGCAGCCGGGAGTGCCCAGGGTTTTTTTGCACATCCACATCAGTCATCAATCACACTGTATTCTAAGATGAAAACGTGCTTTCCGCCACCTGAAGCCATTTCTCAGAAGTTTGTGACTAAGCAGCAAAACCTCAGAAAGAAGGAGAATTTGCACTGGTCAATAGGTGTTTTTTTTCCATGTGATCTGTACTTTCAGATTTGGCCAGCACATGGGCTCCCACGGGGACCAGGAAGGAGAACAAAGCACTTCATGCCACTCACTCCCAAATCAGCAACAAGCTCCATAACCTTCATGTCCCCTCTGCCAAGTGAAGTTTTTCAAGGGATTTGAATTTCAGCATCAGATTTTTCACCCAGACACGTCAAGGAGAAGCACTCATAACCTCAGCATGGGATTTAGAAGCAAACAACAAAAAGCTTAAGTGTATTTTTTATCATGCCTCTAACCTAAGGTGTCAGGTTAACCCACCTAATTGTGAGAGGGAAAAGGAAGGAAGGGGATCTCTTCCAAGGCAGGGCAGGCTGCGTAAGCCTTTTCACGCTAGGGACAGTGTGTTCAGACCTTCCTGGCACACACGGCTTTGTTCTGTCTGCCTACTTGGGCACGGTGTTCAACAGAGCCGATTCTGACCGATGGGAAGAGAAAGAACCCAGACTTAGTCATTGTAAACTGAACTTAGCAAAGCAATGTGGTAAGCCACTCCACCTCTGGGGCAAGATGGAGAAATCCTACCCCATGTGAGCAGAGAGATACCCAACACAGATATCTCAGTGATGCAGGCTGACCTGAGATCATGATGAGGCCTGATGCCTGTCAGAAAGCACAAGTGTATTAAACAGAGGTGAGTCTCACAGATGTGAGACTCACACTACTGCTTTGGAAGTAATTGTTCAAATTAACAGCACTATCCTCAAAATTCCAGGTTTCTGGAAGAACAAAAGCTTAGAAATCCAGTACATGGAGTGCAAGGAGCCTGCAGTGTGGGCTGGTGTAACTGAAACAAAGTTTCAGGTGGACAAACCACTTTGAAAAAAACCAATACAGAGTATTTTCCATCACAAATACCAGGGGAGTACAATGCTTTCCTTTCCAGCCTAATCAGTGCTTGCAGAGAAGTTTAATGTCCTTGAAGGATGTCTTCAGAGTCTCTCTCACTACCACCAGCAGCAGATTTCAAGATCAAAGGTTATTACTCGTTCCCATCTGACAACAGCGTAACTCAGCCTGGTTTTCTCATCAAGGGGCTACGGCACAGTACAGAGCCTGAGGATTGTTTACAATAGGCTATGTAGCACTTCATTCCTGACTCCTCAGAAGCGAAGCCATGTCTGCTGGAACTTCTACATTACAGACAGACAGCTGAAGTTCTTAGAAGAAACACAAAAGGTAAAAGAGAAAGTTTTATCCTAAATATAAATAAAAACAACAAGGAAACCCAAACCACCAGACTCGTGGCTGGGAAGACTTAGAATTTACGGCTCCACTCCATGTTTTGCATCAGTGTCCCACAAGTCAACCCAAACATACTGTCCTGCAGTATCTCCAGACCCTGCACTCAACAGCACAAGAACCACTGAGCTCACTTCTAAATCAGCTCATTTGCAGAGTGACACGTGAAGTTTATGTACAACCCTAACATTGTCTGTGCACCTCCTCCAGAATCCATCCTTGCTTACACTCAGCTGAAGAGTACCAAACAGGGCAGTAACTATTTTTCCTGCGTTATTTTACAGTGTGCACAAAGTCACATCAACATCAGAAGCACAGAACAAGCAAGGGGGAGATGCTTCTCGGGCAGAAGATGCTTTCCTGGCAGAAGACGCATGGATGGCCATCCTTTTGTTCCACCAAGCAAGCGCCACACACAGGCCCACCCCAGGAGCATGGCAGACACGAAGCCAGATCATTCGCAACAGGAACATTCACTAGGGAGCTTGACAGAGGCACGTTCTTGAGTAGCATTATCCTCCCAAATAGTCAAGACTTCAAAAGCACAATGTGACCAATATTGTTGCAACTTACATATGGGGAAATATGCACAGAGTCAAATTCCAGGAACCAGAAGCTACTGAGTGGTTTTACCATTGCTGATCTTGACATAAACTTAAGATTTCATAGCACAGACCTGGTTATAAGCACTGTCTTGCTAAATTAGCTTGTTAGCTGATCTACAGGGAAAAGGAAGAGATCCTAAAGCCCCAGTAGGCACAGTTAAAATGCTCTTAAGCAGTGGCAGAATTTGCAGCCTCAGCAACTTCAGATTTTGAAGTCAAAATCGTGTCAAATTGAAACACATTTATGTCCTCAAATTTTATTAAAAATGCTTTTGCCCTCAGTAGTCAGTCTACATATTTAAGCAAGCAACAATTTCCATCTAAAAAAAAAAACTTATTTACCAGCAAAACATTTGCTTGTACTAAAACCACAGTATTTCTTCCCCTTCAGCTTTGCACCTGCGGGTGTAGTACCACTCTTAGTCAGCATCACCCCACTCACAAGGCAGGGAAACACAGAGAAATCTCAGAGGGAGTTTATCTTTTGCTTTGAATTATCACAGACACCGCATGGAATAGAAAAAGATAGAGATAACTAACATTAATTAATATCTATGGTGTTGATGTTAATGTTAAGAATGCTCAAGAAAAGACTGGATGAGGCACTTAGTGCCATGGTCTAGGTAATATGGTGGTGATCAGTCAAAAGTTGGACTCGATGATCTCAGAGGTCTTTTCCTGCCTAATTGATTCTGTGACTGTTAGATGAATATTTCACATGACTTTTTGAGTTGGAGGACCTACCCAGCTGGATGTTAATCCTGGCTTTTGCACTTTTAGAGCACATATATCTTAAAAGCAAGGACTTTTCTACCTCAGTGAGAACATAATTAACCCCAAACCATATGCTCTTATAACTACAGCAAAAAAGCCACACATCTGCTGTAAGGGACCATCCTCATTCCATTAAACCCCAGAGACACAGCACACTCAAGATGCACACTGGCAGACCTGTTCTAATGCTAAGATCTGCTTCATGCCACAAACTAGTTTTATGTGCAAACACCTACTTTCACATTTCAAAAAGCCACATCTATGACGAACCACATCAAGAAACTGCAGGCAAACATTCAGCCGAGGTGCTACACAATCAAACACCACGAGCAGTCAACAAATGTTTTTACAGTATGGCCATTTATGGTAGCAATAAAGAAGGCAAATGGAAGATTGGAGCAGTTTTACACTGAGCACCATCACTTCCCATGGTGGAGCTGATTCTAAGTAACAGATAAAAAACATGATTTGTATCAAACATCACATCTACAGGCAATCCATCCTTATTTCAGGATTTCACAGTTTGAGCTACAAGCATTTTCTAGAGTCACGCAGACCTCAGGATCACTGAAAATCTCAGTTTAGTATTTTCTTCTCCAATATCCTATTTAGCAGTTCATTAGTACAGGTTCCAGAATAGTTGTCTACCCATTCGTGAGTGAAGTTCCTCCATGGGAGAGAAGAGTTTAAAGATCAAATTAAGAGCAAACACTTCCCATTCAGAAGCACATGAACTGCTGAAGGGAAACAGTGCCTAATTTCCTTCAGGATCTGGATGCTCAGGCTGAACCTGAGCTCTCCAGTGGAGACATTCTCTCATGAAACAACAGCTATTGTAATTCCTTGTTTGAAGCACAAGTGCTCCAAATACTGACCCAGCCACACATGCTCAGTCATTCTCCACTCTCAGTTCTGTCATCTAAAGCTTGTAAACACAGCTTTCCTTAAGTAACTGGGCAAGCAGATTAATACAG
Organism: Platysteira castanea; assembly: GCA_013397175.1. Lineage (NCBI taxonomy): Eukaryota > Metazoa > Chordata > Aves > Passeriformes > Platysteira > Platysteira castanea. The sequence continues at coordinate 872,684 of VYXC01000804.1, forward strand.
CAAACAGGACTCTAACATCAAACTGCTTTTCCTACAGTATAGCAGCAAACTCTCTGAAAACTATTAAATGCATCTACAAACTGTGAGACCATCAAGAGGATGGATCAAGATCATCCACTGGATCTAGAAACTTTCTGCATTCTTCCCTTGCTCTTCACCTGACCCTTATATTAAAAACCTCAGGGGCACCATCTGTGCTGCAGGTACACAAATCCCAGCAAGATGGTACCTCTATAGTATGGCCTGTGCTGGAATCCCAAGGTTTAGCAGACCAACCACCAGCAGAAAGGAAAGACCTTTGGCTGAGGGATCTTGCTCTGTCACATGCTTTGCTTTAGGGAATCCCAACTAGAAAAGGGCAGAAGCAACATCAGACTACACACAATACATCTCAGCTCAATTCAGTTAAATAAAGTATTTTTCTCATCCTTTTGTGAAACTGTAACTTTATGTGCTTATTTGAACAGATTTGAGCCCAGTTTTCTGTTGCCATTTCCTAAGAGGAGCACAGCTAAATCTTTGGAGTCGCCCTGGTTATGTCCACACAAACCTTCAAGAACAACTCTCTAAACAAACTTCACTTGAATAGTATAAATTCTTCTCTCCCTCTCCTGGTACTCCTGTTCTGACTAAATCAATCTAGGATTTTAGCAGGCTTTCAAGTTTTAAAGGAAGATAAGGAAGGCACACCACTAAAAATGCAAAGAATTTATTTTTCTCCTACCCCATACTCACACTGGCCAGTTTATCATCCCCTCCTCAAGAAGACTGGCAGGCTTTGGGATTTTTAGATTGTTGAAGGTGTGAACTTAAAAACTTAGGGTTCCAATTCAGATGCTTCAATTCAGTAACAGCATACAGTCAAGATGTGCTCCGGGGGTTTCCAGCAAGGTGATTTCCCTTCTGCCCCGTGTGCACTCATTCTTACAAAGAATTTACATAGATTCTCAAATAAACTTGTTTTCTAAACTTACAAGCCAGCCTGCAGAGAGCAGCCAGACCACATGATTTTTACTTCATTTGCATTAGAAGACACAGGCCAACTTCTCTGTACATTACTCTTTTATACAGACACCAGTTGAGGAGAAAAGCATTATTTATCTGGAAAACAGAGGTGCACATCAGATGAATATAGGTCATGAAAAGCATTGATAAACATATTGTCTAAACCATGTACAAGGATGATCAAAGGCAAGAAGGCCTGATGAAAAATAACTTGATCATGCTAGTTGTATTTCTCCACTTCAGACACGCTGGTTCCACTAAGCAGCTGCTATTTCTCTCTCTCTGATTTTATGATTACTGACATGTAACAAATCTTCACTGAAGTAAGCTACCTTCTTCAGGACAGATCCTGTGAACAGCCACGCCACAAAAGTAACTCTAATTTGTTTATTACTAAAATATTTTGCCTTTGAAAACCATGTTAGGCGAATATTCTTCAGGCATACAGCAAGCTCCGAAAAGAGGGTACTAGTGTGAAGTCCATAAACAGCACAGAAAATATTAGATTTCTCCAGTCTAGAACCAGATTACAAGGAAGATCCTTTTTGTTTATCATCTTAACATGCCAAGTGATACTTACATGCCATAATCAGCCAAACTATGTTGTTTACAGTTTTTCAACTTGACAAGTCCCATAAAGCTTTCCAGGAGGGAAAATTACTCCTGACATGTAGCTCTTTCCTGCTCTTACTTGCTCTTTCTCCTCACTAACTCAGCCTCTCCATTCCTCACTTCATTTCTGGGGGCCACAATCCTGCAGAGGCTGATTCTAGAGTGCAGAAGGCACAGCACAAGAAGGACTTGCTACCCCATGCAAAGAGCAAGAGGAAAGAAGGCAACCCAGGAGCTTCTGTAGCATGAAATGCAGCAATTATAAAACCCACAAACAAAAAGATTAGAAACAAACAAAATTCAAGTTCTCTCTGCAAGCAAGTTCACACTGACAGGAAATGAGTAGCTAACAAGTAAATTACCCGATCCCAGCCCAGAACATGTACAGAAGTAAGGAACTCCTAGCAAACCAGCCAGACTCACTACATGTCACAGTCCTTACGTACTGTCACTAACTCTGTAACTCCAGCCTCTGCTAACCCGCTACTAACAGGTTAACAGCCCGTGAAAAAGTGGCTTTACCACACATCTCGTAGGGAAGACAGCTTAAAACATCTTGCCCTGAAGGCAAGAACATACTCCAGCCACTCATTTTCATTAGGAAATTCATCTACAGAGCAACATCTAAATTCAAATTGCAATGTGCAACATTCCTCCCTGGTCTGACAGGCACATGCAATAAAGTATCGTATCAAATAAGTAGAGAACATCATTATGTGATTGCTTTCTTGAGCAAAGAACTCCTGCAAATGTTTCATTTTAAGGTATAAAGAGGCAGCAGTACACCAAATGCCATCTTAAAATGTGTGAGCAGTATGCAAAGACCTTCAATTTGTTTACTTTCAGAAGGCAGCTTTAGAATGCACGGGGTTTGAGCAGAGGGGGTTTTTTTCTTGGCTTTTTTTTTTAGAAAAAAAACCTACTGCTATTTCCGCTCCCATATTCAACCAAGTAGAGATCTTGTGGTTAAGGCATTCAGTGAAGAGAAAACAGAGCGTGGAATGCACAGGCAGACAGCCTTCTGCACCAAAAACCACAGGAAAGCACATTAGTTTCTCTCAAATTTTATGGATTAGAAACAGGTTCTTCAACTTCATTATACTTAGAATAATGGACTATTCAGATTTCCATTAATCACAGGTGAAGCCTCCGGACAGNAAGCAGAGTTATAACAAAGTCCTCTTCAAATAAGTTTTGGCACTGACAGCCTACATGCTTCAGGTTTAGGAAATGACCGTCAGATCCTGAAGACATAAAAACAAATCTGGGGATATCTTCCCAGGAATCGCAGTGACAGCCCACTGCTGGGAGAGCAGGCAGCCGTTCATTTGCAGCAGCACACACTTCCAAGCACAGGTTGGAAGCTGACAAAAAGTCAGTGCTCCAACTTGGAGATGTTTAGTCAGCAATAACAGAACACGGGGTTTTGTCCAGGAGAATCAAGTAGCATGAGTCCCCTTCCCTGTATCCATCATGTATTTGCTGGACTGAGGAGAAACCAGAGGTATCATAATCCACTCAAGGAAGAAGTTAGAAAAACACAATAAATAACTAGGTGAATAGTGCTAGGCATTCACAGTAGCATCTCATAACCCCTAGCACAGGGGAAAAACTGNTACTGCTATTTCCGCTCCCATATTCAACCAAGTAGAGATCTTGTGGTTAAGGCATTCAGTGAAGAGAAAACAGAGCGTGGAATGCACAGGCAGACAGCCTTCTGCACCAAAAACCACAGGAAAGCACATTAGTTTCTCTCAAATTTTATGGATTAGAAACAGGTTCTTCAACTTCATTATACTTAGAATAATGGACTATTCAGATTTCCATTAATCACAGGTGAAGTCTCCGGACAGGCAGTCCATCAGTGTGACAAGCAGAAACCCTCCAGAAGACCTTATCTTCTTGTTGTTTAACTTGGATGTAGCAGAGTGTGAACGTACCTCTGATCACAGCACTGGCACCACACCGCTCTGCCAGTGTTTAACAGGCTGCAAAGCTGATGTTATTTACAAAGACAGGGTGGATGCTACCAATTAAAGGCAAGTAGTTTCTCTTTTGAGCTTTCTTCCAGCATTAGAAAGTATTTTAATTTAAGTCGTAAGTCTTAGAAGACTCATTTCCTGTGCATGTGTTAAACTCAACCTTTCATAATGACCAAAGCTCAAAGCTGCCTAGAGGGACCGTATGTGTTACAAACATGTGGAACAGAATCAAAGCCCATTAATGCATTGCTGGTTTTCTCATATATATATATATATTTTTTTTTTTTTTTCTTTTTTACCAGGAAAGCAGAGTTATAACAAAGTCCTCTTCAAATAAGTTTTGGCACTGACAGCCTACATGCTTCAGGTTTAGGAAATGACCGTCAGATCCTGAAGACATAAAAACAAATCTGGGGATATCTTCCCAGGAATCGCAGTGACAGCCCACTGCTGGGAGAGCAGGCAGCCGTTCATTTGCAGCAGCACACACTTCCAAGCACAGGTTGGAAGCTGACAAAAAGTCAGTGCTCCAACTTGGAGATGTTTAGTCAGCAATAACAGAACACGGGGTTTTGTCCAGGAGAATCAAGTAGCATGAGTCCCCTTCCCTGTATCCATCATGTATTTGCTGGACTGAGGAGAAACCAGAGGTATCATAATCCACTCAAGGAAGAAGTTAGAAAAACACAATAAATAACTAGGTGAATAGTGCTAGGCATTCACAGTAGCATCTCATAACCCCTAGCACAGGGGAAAAACTGAGATACTTATAAATTTCTTAGGCTACTCAACTGGCATGGGATTAACTCACGTACATAAGAGCTACCTAAAGTACATGTGCTGCAGGGAATTTTTTACGTTTTAACATAAGCTGTTCAGCTGTTAGAAAACCCAGCCTCTATTATCTAGTCTGAAGCAAGTGGCTGCAGTTTAAATTATTCATCTTCTGAAATCACCCTGAACAAATTCTTCCAGATCACCACCTTCCCTCACGCAGGCAGGCAGCCAGTGTCTTTTTCAGGAGATCAGCTCAAGAGATGCAGGGCTTTTGTTTATTTTCTTCAGAGTATTTGTAAATTGAAAAAATGCACAGAAGATAGAATTTCAAGGTGCAATTTTAGCTCTTAAACTACAAAAAAAAAATCAAAAACTCCAACCTTGAGTAAAATCCCCAATTCAACTGGATTTTAAAACCTCAGGCCACAACTCCAATAAACAGATACCCAGATCAGCACAGACAAGATTATTTTCAAATTCTGCTCTGAGTGAACAATTTTATTATCAGTTTCCTTTTTTGGGAGAAGACCTCTGGCATGTCAGTTGAAATATTCAAGCCTTCCCACAAAACAAGTCAAAGCAGCTAAGGAGGAGGGGAAGCCACTATTAAAAATGTGTGGAATGTAACCTACTCGGCAGAAGGCAGATAATGGGACAAGGAAGTCGACTACTTCAGATCTGAGACTCTTTTCCCATACGGTCCCACCAACACAGACACTGAGCAATTTCAAATTTACAAATGCTAGTGAATTTTATCAACTTTTGTAGGATACACATGACTAAAAATAGTTTAACAGACAAAAATAATTTGTCAAATCCTTCAGTTACCTGATAGACACTCTATCCATTCTAATGGGTGTAAAAACTTCTAGACAAGAAAAGCAAAACTTGTCTTTAGCTACTTCAAAAGCTGAGCTTTCAAGTATCTTTTTTAAATTCAAAGAAGTTGAGGTGTCTGCAGCAGTATATTTGGGTGTACTGCTCCAGCAAGATAGAAACAAAGAAGAAACTCTGTGTGAGACAAAACATTTTCTATTGTTAGTAGATTTAGGTCACAGATACAGGAATTCAGAAATGCTTCAGGTTTTGAACATCCTTGATGAAAGTAAAGCACTCAATTTAAAATGTCTCCTTGGTCTAAGTAATGTTCTCAGGACAGATCAAAGAGCAAACTGAGTGTGGTCTCAGGGATGTGCAGGCGCCTACTGCAGCTGGACCAGCCAGAAGACCACAAGAGCTTGAAAACTTGAGAGCTGCCTTGACATTACAAGCTGAACCTGAAAGAAACCAAACCTCCTGCTCCATTAGTTGATTTGACACAGTCTGACCTCTGAGAGACTTCAGCTGAACACCCTCTTTTCAGAGAGCAGGATTTGCTCATCGGGATTACACACAGGGGGCATTTCACAACTCTCCTTGTGCCCTCTGCAAGAGGAGCAACCACCCTTAGGTCTCAGCCTGCGCCCTGGAACGGGTTAACTTCCCCCCCTTGCACAAGGCTGCACCCGGTTGCACACACATCATCTTCCGTGGTTAACCCGCTGCAGAAGTCGCTGCCTGTCCCATCCCTCCCCACCCTGCCCTGCCCGTCCCATCTCTCCCCTACCCCCACCCTGCC
>VYXC01000804.1:879043-889098 GCA_013397175.1 Platysteira castanea
CCACCCTGCCTGTCCCATCCCTCCCTCACCCCCACCCTGCCTGCACAAGGGTCTCACCATGACTCTGTTGGTCCACATGAGCTACTGAGAATTCTGCCAATTCTACCTGATCCTTTCTACAGCATCCCCCCTGAGGCTGATGCGGTATGACAGAGCAAGTTACAAACCACCTAACTACTAGAAGCAGAAGCATCTTAAATTACATTACAGCAGAAGGCCTGGTTTTTATGTAAAATTTAATGCTAAAATCATGCTCAAGAAAATACGGGAAGAGCAGTCTGATTCCCTTCTAATGATTTCTTGATGATTCTGGAGTGCCCCCAGAGGATTAAACCTCCCATATTCCAGGTATGGCATGCAGCTTAAACGTGCAGTTATCACAGCAACCAACCCAGACAAGAGCTTCAAGGTCTAGCACTCCTTCAGTTGGTAGTATCATCTGTACAACATAAAATAACATTGTCCCAACAGCTAGAGAAGTAATTAAACCAACTCAAAAGAGCTGGCAGCACAAGCCTCCAAACCAAAGCTAAGCAGACAACAGCACTGTGGCTTGGTGACAACCTGCTAAGAGCCAGCAATAAAGGTAGTAAGGCGGGATATTCAAAGTGGTTGGTCCACTGGATGCCACAGAAGAACTATTTATTTCTAGAAACAAAAAAAAAAAAAAACCCACCACAAACAACCCCCTTAAAGCCCCTACAGAGACAGAAATAAGATTATCTCCACAGTTTAAAAGCTCTCCTTTAAATACTCTCAGATGGTAAGACAAGGCACAGTTGGTTTAACTTTGCTGGTGTGGATCCTGAGAAGGATCTTGGCCTCACAGGTTCACTTTCAAATTGGAGGGTCTGGAAAATGTTTACCATGGCATACACGCATCAGACAAAGGCTTCAGAATTCACTGCAACACTACGGGAGTGCTGCTGAACACGGGAGGATATTGCCTCCATCCATGATATCTTGAGAATTCCCAGCAGGATGCAAACCTGCTTCACAAGAACGGGGAACATCAGTTAAAGGAAAATCAAAGTATGGGAAATGAAAGTGATCCAGCATGTATAGATGCATCTTGGAAATCTCTCAGGACATGGTCAAGATTCAGGTAAAATAGTGTGGGGTCTGAGGGGAGGCAGGAGAATAGGATGCAAATGCAGGGATGCTGTGTTTCTGGAGGACTTCAAAGACAAGCTGCTAGGAAAAAAAAATTGTAAGCAGCAACTGAAATTTCAAGACAAAGTTAAAATATACTCATTATTGCATTCTCAGTAATACTGGGTCATGCAAAGCCAGAATCCATTTAAATACATCACCATTTCTTTATTGGATTTTGCTAATGAAGGCTTGTTAGTGTGAGCTAGTAGAGGAAAACACTGTATGCTTTTTTAGTAGAGCTGGCAGCACATAGACAAGTATATTAGAGATGGGTACCTTTTTACATGATTATAAAGCACCTTCTTAAAAGGAGAGATAAACACAGAAATATTATTACGAACGTACATTTAGAAACTCCCTACTTCAAGCAGTGCATATTACTGTAATCCCACTTACTTTCCCCGTGTAGAACAAGTCCAACAACAGAAGAAATTTAATAGATCATTTTTCTATCAAAGATGCCAGATTTTTCACACAGATTTATCACTGGCATCGTACCATTTCATGGTCTACTTACCACATATGAAGCAAAACACTCAGATTTACTTGCAGGTTTATAGATTTATGCTTAAATGAGGAATACTGAAGATGCTCTGCAATATGAGCTAGGTTGTTATTTTGTCAGAAAAACTCGAAACGGTAACGAGAGTGATTTTAAAATTTCTTCTCCTAGCAAATATAACTGGTGACTCAGCTTATTATATCACTACAGTTACAGAATACTCTGAACAGGACTGCAAAAATAATTTGCTGGTAAGTTGTGTGGCAGTTCAAGTTTATTTTCCAGCTTAGAAGACTTGACGAAAGTGACATATTTGATAGTTATTAATGTGTGTACCCACAGCTAATCTGCTGAGGAACAATGCTTCTCGTAGGTCCCCTGAATAAAGACCTTTGTAGAGTACTTTGCTTGTGAGTGGTAGTACACTAATTTTTTTCTTCAACTGCACCATTTTTATGTGTCAGTGCTAGCATCTAGTTAATTATTAAAGCACGCTGGTCCCAGCAGCCAGTACTTTATGCTATCTTTAATAGTGCCCTTCTGCATACATTCCTATCGCCTGAACTCATTCCTATCTGGATTCACCAAAAACTACACTTTGCTTTCTGCTCGCAGCTGAGAAGCTGGTGCAGGTCTGGTTAAATGAGCTCGATCGCCAGATGAAGTTGTTTGCAGAGCCGCACAGTGAACCAGACAGGGTAACTGATCCCGGGTGAAAACATTCCCTGGTTATTTTTAACTCTGATGGCTTGCGGAGTTTCGGTGAACTGGAGGGAGGAAATAGCTATAATGGCAAACTGCTGTGGCAGCATGGGGACCTTTTGAATATTTTTCCTTACTTGTAGTACTAGCTTATCGAATTAAACCTCCAATTACAACAAAGCCCTGTTTCTTCAGGCTTGAAGAACAAAAACATTTCCCTAGCCTTGTGCCTCCCCACTGTTGGTCCCTTCTAAAAGGCAAACAATCAACTTGCCCTTGCTTTCAAGGCCCCTCCAGTTCCCCATCTGCACCAGCACAGCCCTCGTGGTCACATATGCAGCCCTCACTTGCCAACTGCAGTTCTGGGGAGCTCCACACAAGCCTCTTCCAGAGGCACCTTCTCCTTTTCAGTCTCTTGGGAGATTTTGTGCGAGTATGTTACAACGATTCACCAGGAACTCCACCATCCAATGGGATCTCCCTCAGTAAGCAGAATTTATGGCATTTCCCCAAGCAACTAGAGAAGTGCACACGGTCCTCCTCAGTAGCCCTCACTCAGCCAGGTTTGAGGCTCTGCCTAAGTCCAGGTTCTCCAGCCTTTCCCACTCCAGCAGCAGATTAGAATCCCTGACCTCGCTGCAACAACAGCCCTTGCACACAATGCTTGATTAGTCCCAAGATCAAGCACTTCAAACGTGAATACGTGACCTTCCTTAACTGAACCAAGACCAGCCCAGGCACAGCAGTCCTACCAACCCTCTTAAAAACAGCCTGGTAAAAGCAAGCAATCTACATAAGAGTAATTTTGACCTCACCAAAGTTCCATCGAGAAGTGCCACAGCATATCAGGAACTTCACACGCTGGGATGTGATCAGCTTAAGTATATGCATGATGAAAAAAGTAAGAAAAGGCAAAGCAAACATATTAAGCAAACATCTTTTGTCTGCTATCTACTTCAAGTAATTAAGTTATAAAGAGAGAAAAGAAATATTTTCTTTTGTGTTACCTGTTCCCATTAAGTGCCCTACAGGCTATCCCAAACCCAAGCTGCAACCACACTTAAGCCGTGAGACAAAACATACAAAATAGCAAAGAACAGAAGATAAAAAAGACAGAAGAAAGAAGTTGTTCACAGTCACAGAGCGTGTCTTCGTGAAGAACCATACAGTTTAAGATGAACAGAAAGGGCCTCACTCCCTGCCCAGACGGAAATAATTCACTTGGGATCTAACTAGAAATTTGTAGTAGCAGGCTACCACTGCTATCTCTAAGAATTTCAAAACAGAACTCCAGCAATTTTGTAAGGCAAACCACTTGCAGGCCAACACTGCCTAAGCGCATTATTTGCAATTAATCTTTTCAATCTGGTTCCCTTCTACTCCTCACAGTAAGAGCTTTTCTTGGTTGTTCAAAGTTACATCCAGAAATCTTGGGACATGTCCTGTGCACAGCAACAAGTTTTTTAAAAAATAAAAAGGACCAATTACAGGCACGATTCCTGTTTCAATGCTGGTTTTACATACTTCTTGAACTAGAACAAGAAGTGGTGCATTTATCTGGTTCCATTTTCCTTCAACAGTGCCTTATGACCATAATTGAAGGCAAGACTACCAAACCAGTGCGGTTAAGCCACCTGAATTTTTGGAACAAAGGGAGAAGTTCTCTGCTTGTGTCACACCAGTCTAGACCTGCAGACTGACTAATTTGGGAAGGTCTGCAGCAAACCTAGCTTCCTACCAGCCAGCCAGAAGTCTGCTACATTCCACTTCTTGAAGCTGGTATTTATCTTCGGATGCTTCAAGGAGCTCAGTCACAACATTTTCAGTGCCGGGAATGCTTTCGGTAAGTGCGAACAGGTTGCACAAGGTATACAAACATGAGCCATTTAGGTCCTTCCAAACTCTTGGAATATAAGGGCCCTACTTATAAGAGCCACCCTCCACCACCACTACTGAGCACTGGAATTCAGAGCTCCAGCCAAAACCAGAGGCAGGAGCCTCTCCCTCTAGTACGGGAAGGAGGCACAGGGCTAGAGGCCAGCGGCTGCCTATTCATCCCCGGGAGTGCAAAGGGCATGCCAGGCAGTAATCTGGGAAACTGTGCCAGCAGTCCTTGTGCAAGTGGCAGTAGAAGACGACCTGATAACCAAAAGGTACGTCAATATTTACTCACTGCTGCTAGGAGCTAACACATGGAAAGGTGCTTTCTGATTGCCACGTGGGTTAGGTTATCCCAAAGGAATTCCACTTTGGAAAAAAATTGTAAATTGCTCAAAACCAGAATGGTGAGTATCTCAACACTTAAGCACTGCTCCAAATTAATGTCAGCTTTTGAACCCAGCTCAGCTCTACCCTGTGTAGAGCTAGCACTAGTACAAGGCCTGACTGCTAGATAGCAGTCTAGATAGGATAGATAGACTGCTAGATAGGATTCATTACGCCACTGCTGGCTATACTGGAACACTCACATGAAGCCTCATGTTTCCCGCTTGCCTGCAAGGGAAGCCTGAAGTCATCTACTACATTCCCAGGCTGCAGGTCTGCAGCCAGAGCGAGCCCAACCTTTTGCTTGGTCAGTGTTGCAGGAAGTAAGGAGCTGAGCGGTTCAAGTTTCACAAGAGGGGAGACAGGCAGCCCTTATTATTCCAGGTGACTGCATCACAAGTGCTTTGTTTTGATTAGGATTTTTATTTCCCACCTTTAACCTCAACAGATGTCGACAATCAGTTGCTCCTAAAGCGTATTTTGTCACCTTGAGTTACCGTAAGGAGGCCCCAGGCTTTATCTCAGTGTGAGCATACCAGTCCCAGCGTAGCCCTGCGTGAATCTGCAGCCTGGAATTCGTGGCATTTTATTCCTTTGATTTGCTTGCGCGCTTACTCCAAGAGCATTTTTTGACGGTCAGCAAGGGTTAGTCAGAGTACCCAGAAACTGTGGAGGGATTTGCACATCCCGAGTCCAGCACAGGGAAGTGGGACACCAAGACATCAGGGTCTGTCAAACACCCAGCACGCCGGCTCGAACACCAGCTGCACGTTCAGTTGTTGCTTTTCAATCTACTTTACTACTCTATTTTAGAGCTTGAAATTCATATATAGAGCATAAAATTCACAACAAGTTGTTTCGTTGCCCAACAGCTATTTCAGAGATAAAAGACACTTTGAGATAACCCACCTTTGGGTTTATTGCTAGTTAATGAGAACTAACAGTCTTGTGAACGCAGCAGCTTGGAAAAGGAAAGGAAAAAGGGGAAAAAAAAGTCTGAACAACTGCTCACCCATCAATCTGCAAGTCATATGCTTGCTTTCAGACAAAGTGTCTGATATTAAAATTCAAGAGTCAAAAATCTATATCCAACTCATTTTACTCACTAGTTAGGGGAACAGTAAACTCAGCTCAAATTAGAACTTGTTACTGACATTTGAAAAGCAGTAGGAAAAGTATTTTCTTTTACAAACTTGGCAGTAAGAGTTGAGCTTGTAATTACAGCATGAAATCAGTAAACAAACAAACAAAAAACTCCAAACACTGAAGCCCTACATAGATTATGTATCCCGTTAAGTGTTTTAGCAGTTTCAAACATGCTCATGCATTACCACAGGTAACATTAAGCTGACTGACAAACCGAGGTCAAATCAGCCACACTGAATTACATCCAGACAATACCATCTCAAGGATCTAGTGACATTTATTAACTAATACATTCATGTAAGTCACCAAAGTCTACTCAGTATGCAAAACTACACATGTCATTGTAAAACTATGGCTTTTGTTTTGCTACAAAGAGGAAAAACAGCAGGATAAATGTTTTTATCAATACTGTTTAAAAATATCCACTGTATTTTGCAGAACAGACTTGAAATAATAAAACATTAGTGACTTTCTTGCTGCATACTGCTGAAACTAGCTATACATTGTTCAGTTTTGGGGGAAAGAAAAGCATGAAGTAAATGGCAACTGCAGGATAAAAAAAAAAAAATCAGAGGGTGATTAGGTAGTTGCTAGGCTGTATTCCCTTTGAGCAAGGAAACCTGAATATTACAAAGGGCTGAGTTACAAGGGAATGTGGGGTATTTTGTGACAGACCTCTGCATGACAGCTGGAGAAAAGCTATTGTGGCAACAGCTGTGTGCTCTGCACAGCTCATACTCCCAAATACCTCAGCCTGCTAAGAGGCCAGTTAACTGGCTGCAATGCATTTTAAAAGTTTTCTGCCTCTTGGGATGTGAGCATGATGGATTATTTGTGTATGTTTTCAATAAGAGAAGGAATGCTTAGTTCTACCACTTAGAATTTTACAAAATGCTGTGGTGTAATGCTAAACTATCACTCACTGCTGCTTTCCTAGAGTTTATAGCTGCAATATCCCATTAACTCTCCTCCACAATTAAAACATCTTCACTTCCTGTCTTACCAGCGCACAGGCTTGACAGCAGCAAGTTCATCTATCATATCCTGATTTAAAGGAAATGATCTGATATTTCCAGGATGAAATCCTGGCCCACCAACAGCAATATCGAGCTGTGTTTAGCTCCCCAGAGGAAGAATTTTGAGGAACACGCTACTCATCTAACCACCGAAAGCTTTGATCTGCTAATTTGTACTCTGAAGTTACTCCAAGGTGTCAGATGAACGCCTGAGAAGCGAGCCCAAGATCACAGGCAGTTATACACAAGTGACCAGTTACACCTCACTTACTCCTGCACTGCACTAATTAGCACAGCGAGGCTGAACTCAGGACACCAAAGAGCTTTCATTGTGTGAGACGGGTTTGCTCACTCGGCCTCCTTACAAACACGTTGTTGTTTCAGGCAGATTGAGGCACAACAATCATCAGGAACTGATACTCTCGCACACAGGACAGCAAGCACGGGAGCACTTTGCACTGCCATAACCTCGGCCACTACTACTCCTGTCGGAATGAATGCTCTCTGCTTCCCCACCACCATCTAAACAAGGCAGGCAAGGATGAGCAGTGCAGAGATCCCAGAAAGCTGGCAAAAGAAAGAAGATTAACTGGTTCTTCTTACATCCTCACTTTCTCATGTGTCCCTTTGTTTTATCTGAAATCAAGGAAGAGTTTTCCCATTTTCAAATATGAACCCCTTGTTGTCTTTCAAAGATACAGCGTAAATCGTGGCACATGCTTCCTCATGATATCCTATCATCACAAAAGTCTTATTTACTGGAAAACAATCCGCACTGAACTAAAAGCAAGAACAGCTGGACTTGAGTACTGATTTACTGAAAATTAAATACAGAATTACAGGAAAGCAAAACTAAGTGTAGAAATATTTGCTAGTATCAGTAAGAAAAAAAAGCTTTCCTTTTTAAGCCTCAGAACTCAGTTGGTGACAGCCTTATTTTAAACACAAGCAATAAAGAAGCAAAAAAGAATTTAAATCCTCCACTGACATCAAGATCTGTCATGTAGCAAAAGCTAGTACTGATCCATGTTTTAGTGAAGGCCACTACACGTTTGTCACTTAATCCTAAGAAATTCCAAAAATGAAGCACGTGACTCGCTTGTAATCAATTTTAAAACAACTTGGAGCAGTTTCTGTGCAGCCTTAAAAGACAAACAACATATTTGGCAATACACTTGCTGTACAGAAACTACCCAAGTGCCTGCATGGCAAAGCACACACTTGATAACATCACAGCTTTAAGAGCTCAGGAAGACGCTGTGGGATATAAATAGTACACCAAGCCTCATCTCTTATTGTCCAAAACCACACAGCAAGCACGGAAACAACACAAAACTCTTCTCTAAGGTACCTGAGGTACTGCCTAGGTATTTATTTCCTAGCTATTTTTCTTTGGTTTTGTTTTGGGTTGTTTGAGGTTTCTAAAGGCTGAATTTTCTGCTAAACTTCACTTTGCAGTAGCAAGATTTTATCTCGAGATAAAGCTGCCGAGAGGGCAAAAAGATGGACATAACTTAACGCAAACTGACAGTAAGTTGTTTTGAAGAATTCGCCCTCAACTTGTCAGCTTAACACCACGGTGCTGTTCCCTCAACACTCCTTCAAAGCGCACTATTTGTTTTTCTGCTGTTAATTTGAAAAGATCCTTATACGTGACAAAACACACAGGTTCCTCTTTTGCAGATATTTGCTGAAAGACAAGTGTCAGTTGCAGCACTTGACCCAAAACTTTATTTACATTTAATATAAGCTCAAACTTCTGGTTTAAAGAAATCATTTCTATAAGTACTCAAATACTGAAGCTATCCAGTACTCAGTAGAACCTTACTCCTCTTAAAATAAATGCATATACCAAGGCCTCAAGTGTGAACTTCACTTTTTTTCCTCCTCACATCTTTAGTAGAAATTACAGCATTTTTGTTGTGAAGTTAAAGTTATCCCAAAGCCCTTACTCCTGCCACGGAATCCAGAAATCCATTCAGCAGCATTTCCCAACCAGCAGCATCTCAGAACTGAAGCCATATCCAGCTGCACACATTACTGCCACAGCAAGACACAGGCAACACCACCTAAAGCAGCAGTGCCGTGTTTGAGAGAATGGCACCCTAAAGCAGCTGCAGATAACTCAGGGTTTAATGACCTCCATACGTAAGCAATGAGGAGTTCAATCCACACACTGAGAGGACTGCAGTTATTCCAGCCCCATCACCTTCAAGCAGACCAATCAGCCAGTATTTTATCAAAAACTGACCTGTCATCTAAACAGCTGACAAAAGACACCTGTACAACACATCTCAAAAAACACCACTCAAACTAATTTCCAAAGAACTAATTCTCCCAAATTGTCCCTTCTATTAATGTTCTGTACAATACTGGATCTTATAAGCATTCAGGTATTCAGTACTTACCCAAAAATTCAAAGTGCTGTTTTCTATGTAGCTACTTAGTCTATGCTGCAGAGCTTAAAGTCTCAACGGAGTAGCTGAGCTAATGAACACATGGATGCATGTGGTAGTGAAAAAAATCCACTGCAATAAAGAAATAGTCTATTTGCTATCAGATCACCTGTTCTAACAAAATATTAGTTGAGAACATCATTGCCCCAGTCATTAAAAGACAAGTCTGCTGTCAAGCAGCCGATCTCAGCAGTAGGTAGAGCATTACAGCCCCTCCTCAGCGGAATAAAAGAAAACAAACAAGAAGCCATGCTCTCCAGATTTGCTGCTCTGCCGTCAGCAAGACCAGCAAGCAGAACGCAAGTGGCTGTCTCCTCCTACCACCATAAACAGAGGTAGAAACGCTAACAGCAACAGGGCAGAGGATGAAAATAAGTAAAGGAGGTACGGCTGAATTCGTGGCGAAACAGTAAAAAGGGCTCTTCCTAGTAAGACTGACATACGCGCTTTGTACGGCGTATTCTGGCGTGTTTTTTACTGAAAATGAATAGACGAAAAAGTTCAATTGTCTACAAGTTGCAGGATTAACAGCAGGCGCTCAGAGGGGCGGTGGGCGCTGGCTGGCCCCAGCTCGCACAGCGTGCCCCGCCGCAAACACCGCTCCGCTCGGGGGGAGCTGCGGGAGCTTCCTGGCCCCCTGCCGGGCCGACACAAGATGCTCAGCCCGGGGCAGCTATTTCGGAGCCGGACGCCGAGTGTCACCGCTCCCCGGCCGCGGCTGCCGACCGCGCCTGCCGCTTCCCGGGCGGAGCGCGGGGCCGGACGCCGCCCGCGACACCGGAGCTGCCGGTCCCAGCGCCGCGGCGGCCCCGG
>VYXC01000804.1:889232-900974 GCA_013397175.1 Platysteira castanea
CGGCAGCAGCAGCAGCGCCCGCCCCGCCGTGCGGTGCGGTGCAGGAGCGCCGAGCGGAGCGGAGCGCAGAGCACCGCCCGCCCCCGCAGCCAGGGCGCCGCGGCACTAATGGCCGCCGGGGGCGGGGCGCCATCGCCATGCTAATGAGGGCCGGGGTATGCATGAGGGGGCGGGGCGCCCCTTATCTACATGCTAATCAGGGTGCGATATGCGCGAGGGGCGGGGCCGGCCTGGGCTCCGCGGTGCAAACAGCCGCCGGGGGCGGGGCCGGGCCGCCGCCATGCTAATGACGGCTTGCATATGCATGAGGGGTGCCCGGCCCCGCGGCACCGCCACGCCGCTGTGTTTGTGTCGTGCGGGCGGTGGCAGTCCCCGGGTGTCCCCTCTGCCGCCCCGCCAGACAGCGCGCCGCGGACATAATTAGTGATATCCTCATGGGCTTTGGTGAGGCGCCCGTCTGAGTGCCTTATCAACATTAATGAGCCGCTCTGGATACCCACGGGATGGGGAGGAAGGTGTTGGTGACCCTGCGTACAGATGCTGAGCCAAGGCGCAGAGAGGTTTAAAGCCAATGCGTCGCTAATGTCGCTTCCCACCAAGAGGCAGAAATGGGAAAAAGTCATAGTGACTACAGCCCTTCACCACTCCCCATCAGGTTTTCTTGTGAGCATGCATGTGAATGTGTTTCTCACTCATTTAGGCCATTCAGATCGAGTCCACCCTCTCCTCCGGGTGTCACCCACCACTGGGTGTCACAGACCCATATTCATCCCTTTCTGTGCCTGGTCAGAGCACTCTGGTTTCAGTGCGTGGTGAATTCACCCTGGTCCTTTGCATCTCCACCACCTCTCCTGGAGACAGGCTGCTGTGATCTGCCGGTGGTGTCCTGCCTCCTTGGGTAATACCTTACTGTGCAGGATGTTTCTGGACACCCAACACTCGGCAGATGGCCATAATACAACAAAGCAGAAATTTTGCTGCTAGACCTACTTTCAAGGAATTCCTTCTTTGCTTCCACTCCCCTTTTTGTGAAGATACAAAGCAACAACCTCATGTATGTGTAATCTTACACACTTGTACACATGTGCATCCTTTTGCCAACACAGAATGACAGATAGCTGTTATCATGTTCCTGAACGGCATAATCACATCAGCAAGGTAGACACGCTCCTTCTCCCTACAAACAAAACCTCAGATGTAGCAGCCTTGCATGGAATCTTTGCTGAAGGGACTTGTCCTGTACAACATTGGAGCTGTGTGGGAAGGCAGGGACAGCAATTCATGCAGCTTCCTGCTTATTTTCCCAAAAACCCCAAACTTTCAATATTCAACACTGAACACATATTTCAGCTCTGCACCACTGCTTGGGAGGGTCCCACAGGCAGGAGCCTCCTTCCCTCCACAGACCCAGGACAGCACTGACTGCCCAGTGCAGTGACTAACAGAGATCCACAGAGAAATTACAGCTTGTGGAGCTAATTAAGAACCAGCATGATATCATATATACACATGGGGGCAAATCCATGATGTAGCCTAATCTTAATTCCACTATTTCCCAATTTGTCATGCTGAGCTTTGCAATTCTTTAATTCGATTTCTCTGCTTAAAACCCCAAAACTTTAAAACCAAGAACGGCATCACTCAACACCCATTCTGTCTCAGAGGAGAAGAGTGTCCGGCACACGGGAAACAAACTGATACTTTGTGAGTTAATGGTGTAACTGTATGAAGGAGATACTTTGTCCCCAGGATTCACAACAGTATTTTGGAAGAGGAATGCCAGCGCTCAGGCTCAGTTGCCTCGGTATTCTCCTGTAGTGATAAGCAGCTTTTTCACATCCGTTTCCTTATTGCCCTGGCCGATCAGAAATAAGGAACAACTCACACAGGAAAGAATACGTAGCCTAATATTTTCCAGTTCGGAAAAAAAGATAAGTGAGAGGGAGATAAAACAGAGATCTATAAATTCCTAAGCAGCACAGGGAAGTTGAACAGAGAAAGTCTCAAAATAGAAGAACTAAGGGACACCCAGTGATAGTAGGAAGAAACAAGTTTAAACAAACAGAAAAGGGTACAGTTTTCCACAGACACAATCAATGGCACTGTGGAAGCCGCTGCCACAAGGGGCTGTGGAAAACGAAACTGCCTGTGAGTGACAAAAGGTTAGACAAAGTCACAGAGCATAAGGCAGCATAGAGCAGCTACTAAGCACAGAGACCAGGGACACAGTTTTGACTCGGGAAGTCTCTAAGGCACTGGCAGCCAGAAAGCAGGTTGGCTAAACAAAGAACCCAGCTTCTTCCCACGTGTCCTGGTTCTGGTGTTCTCTCACCTACAAATCAATTACTAGCCACTGTCAGGATCAGGAACCCGTGTGAGTATTAATCCAGCAGGACAAGTCTCCTAATTCTTAATTACATTCTCTAGTTTAGGAAAAATGAAAAGTATAGACTATGATGAAGTGAAGCTGCAGCTAATTTATCAAGTAGTGGGTGTTTTTAAATAAAAATACAGCTACAATGTCACAGTTGGCTATTAGTACAGTAACCACTAAATTCCACTGCCAGGAATGGCAGTGACAGGAAAAGCAAATTTTAAGTGAGTTTTAAGAACATGCTAATCTCTATGTAAACTATTGGAACAGGATATCTGATTTCTTGGTTCAAAGTTACGTAGAAACCCAAACATTTTTATTATCCCTTAATTTTTTAGGTTTCAGTTTCATTATACATAATTTAAAACAAATTCAGTATTCTGAAAAAAATATCAGTATTCTCACTGATCTATCTATCCAATCTTGTGAATTCTGAAAGAAAATCTTGTTGTTCTTTAAACAACTCTGAAAGATGACAAAGGGTTAAAATAACACAATCATCTATTATGAGCAAAAGATTATATTGCAAAAAAAATTACTGTTAAATTCTTTGCATTTGTAAATTTTGAAATCTAGTTTCATAAATAGATTTATATTCTTTCAGAGCACAAGGCAGTGATCACAGAAAAACAGGAGATGGATTGCAATTAGTGAACAGCGGTGGGCTTTGTAGTTTTGTAACTGCACCTAAAGATGTCAGTAAGAATTGTTTACTCTTTGTTGTATAAACATAGGTAGAGGGGGAGGATATCAAGTACAGAGACAGTCTAGAACCAGGGCAGCCAGAGCAGATCCAGCCCCAGAAGTGCCAGTCTCTACTCCCTGCACCCTGAGCCCTGACTCAAGTCAGCACCTCAGGAGTAGCCCTTGCTGTGAGCCCTGGTTTTGGAAGACAAGGAGTATACATGTGAATAAAGACATGGAGGTAAGGACACTCCAGGATTCACTTCAAGATCAGCTAACCTGGGAAAGACTTGAGTGGTGAAGCACTTTACCCAGGAGGTGAAGACAAAAAACCTGTGAGCGATAGGAGGCAGCAGGAGAAGATGATTCAAAAGGGAGTTTGAACGCTCCATGCAGCCAGGAAAATAAATTTTGCAGCACTAGTTTTTATATCCCTAGGGAGGTAGAAAATGTGGGATTTCATAACAGAGAGGAAGAACTTGAAATACCAAGACTTGAGATGATGAAGCCATGACCAAAGTTTTTGATGAAGCAGCTGGGAAAGAAAGTGCAGCTTTTAGAAGCGTTGCATAGAAAGAAGCTGCGTCATTTCAGGTCTAGCCTGAATATGCATATTTAAAAAGAGACAAAATCAAGAATGACATCCAGATGGCAAGCTTAAAAGAAAGATCACCATAGTGCTTTATATAATGACAGGGGGAAAAAAAGGCTTCAGGAAGTGCTTGAGGGAAAGATCCAGAACTTTATTTTACATTGGCAGCCTAGCAAAGATGTGGGTTTGGAAGGTTAGAAGATGTGCATGCAGTAAGTGACATATTGAAAGCTAAAAAGTGCTCTGTGAGAGCATAAAAGCTTAATTAGAAGAAAACTTGTTCTCAGCCTTAGCACAGAAATAAGTTACAAAAATCTTTGGGACATGAGTCAGAGTGGCAGGTAACTTTAACTCTGAGTTATTCCACTGATTTAGGGTTATAAATGTACCTATCATTGGCACTTGTTTCTTGACCTTGCTCAAACAGGCCTTAAACATCACCCCTCCTACCATGTGGATAGTGTCACCTAAAGGACATCCAGGTGCTGCAGTTCCCATCAAGGATTCCACTGCTGACCATTAGGATATTCAAGGAAACTGGCTTTCTCAAAGCCATAAAACAAAAAGCTTGGGAAAAAAGATATAAACAATTTGGTTTTCTTTGGAATAGGAATGTAAGACCTAATTCAGAATAAAACAGACAATAATTTTTGTCTGTACAAAAAACGTGAACTATTTAATGAGCAATGAGCACCCAGAAACTGGGAGAAAAATAAGCCGTTTCTCCTCAGACATACTTATTAGTTTCTATCTGAGTAAAAAGTAGAACTATTTTCAGCCAAGTAGCTACAGCTTTTTATAAATCTTGGTCTATTTTTGCATCTACCTATTCCAGTAAAGTAGTCTGTAGTAAACACTTCAAAATGTGTCATTTTCTTTGAGGCTTGAAACTGATCTACAAAAGAAAAGTCCTAATTTTTTTTTTTTTTTGCTGTAATGTTTAAGATTGGCTTGTCAATTTTTATTATTACGATTACTTTAGCAATTCACATGTGTTTATACCCAGTAATAATTACAGACAAATAATATCCCCAGAGAAAAGAGTAAAATAAACTCTATAGGAATAGGACTTTTAGAAAGATTTTTAAAGATTTTGGTACTATATATTTTCCCTAACATTTACATAACTGCCTTGAGCAATTAATATATAGGCCAATTTATGGGGTTTTTTTAGAAAGTGCACCAGCATCAGCTCTTTAGTGAGCAGCTCAGGTTTTGCACACCTGGGCATTCAGGCAATCCTCTACCAAACCAAGCGATCCAATCTTGATTGATTTGAAACATGTGATTCCAGGTATATTTAGAAAATATGTATTTACTTATTTTTACACACTTATTGATTTATCTGTTTATTTAATTATGCTGCTAGGATAAAAAAGAGGCAGGAAGGAAACTTAAACTAGTACCTTTTAGACCTTCCCCGTAGACCTTAAAAATGAGAAAATTATTCCAACACAAATGACCTCAAAATTCCTAGCTGAAAGAAGACCCTTACTCTGTTGGAAAGGTGGGTGTACTTTTTCTGATCTCTTTCAAGAAGCAGGGGTACAGACACTGGTTGCGACACACCACAGAAATAAGCTCAGGGCAGATGGCATTCCCTCTGGTGCAGGGTGGCCCTGTCCATGTTGCACCGTGGAGCTGGTGCCTTCAATCCCTTACACCACAAACCTCTGTCCATCTGTTGCAGTCACCACTGACCCATCTTCCTCACAGTATGGGACCCCACGGGAGCATTCCAGAGGCTGGTGAGCTCCACACCTGCCCTCAGTTGCTGTTTGTACCCCTGGCAGACCACAGGGGTCTTCATGGCATCTTCTCAGAGCTGTCTCTGGACCAGAGAGATAGAACGAGGCCAGGCCTGGCTGGTTAGGGCTCTCCCAACATCCCAGGGGAGATTGTGTTATGGGGTCTCTTCCTTGGTGGGTAACTCCATCCACCATTTCAGGATGCAGGGGCAGGTTGAGGGCTGTCTCTCAGGAAAGGCAACTGCCATGCAGCATCTCAACATGCCCCAGAGAGAGTGCAGAGCCCTGCAGCTCCTGACTTGCTGCAGTGAACCCGTGGGTGGCGAGTTCAGAGTTGAAAGCTGAGGTAACACCTGCAACTCTCTGTCTCTGTGCTGGTCTCAGTGTGCGTCCCTAAGGGCAGCATGTGCCACCTGCATGAGGGCAGTTTGGAGGATTCCCAGCCTGCCAGACCCACATCAGCACACCCCGCAGAGCTGCCCCTCTCTCCTGTCACGCTGCAGGAGGGCCCCTCCAGCCAGATGGTGCTCAGCAGCCAAGTTCACTGCAGGCACCACCTCCACAGTGTGGGGAGCTTCGGGATGGACCGGCAGTGCTGTGAAAGGCAATTCCACGAGCCACAGATGGGCTTCCTTGGCCAGAAAATGAGCTACCTTAATTAAGGCACACAGCAACCCCATGTACCACCACAGTTATGATCAGAACCTCTGCCCCCACAGGACTCAGAAACTGGGTTTTTTCATTCACCACCAAAAGGTTAAACACTGCTGGTTTCTGCTCCCCTCATACAGGATGTAAGAAACTTCTTATCCCCTAATGCTCATGAGACTTTGCTTTCTTACATTTATGATGTTTCTAGAGTTACAAGAGGCAGCATAATAAAAAGATGGTTCTTGTCTAGTTAATACAGAGCTATCCAAACCTGTCTCTGAATCGCAACCTTGGGAACAGCCAGATTTTCGTATACCTTTCCATCATTCATGATCTTGCTACCCTGAAATGGAGAAGCAGTTTTTAGCACCTGCCCCAAGAGATCTCTGCTGCTCACCTTGCAAAAACCTGAAGGTTTGTGGGCACCTCTTAGTTGGCTTATATTGCTTTTTCGGAGTTGGCAAGAGTCAAGAATTTGTTGTAAGGTACATGGTTAGCAGCCTCAGAGGCATTGCTGGTTACCCTTAGAACTTTATAGAAAGTGGTTGAGAAGTCGAGGAGAATGAAGAGGATAAATATGTTAAAAAGGGAGGAAAGGAAGAACAGAAAATTGTCTATCAACCACTCTAATCTCATCTTCTGGAAGAAAAAGTATTAAATAATTAAACTACTTGTAAATACCTCTAAGAAAACAAGGAGGCAGCTGACAACAAATATGTCCTTCTCCAAGAACAAATGGTGCCAAATCAAAATATTGTTCTCCTGCGATCCATTAACAGGCATTTCAGTAGGAGGCAGCAGTGTGCATCCTATACCTTGATGCTGCCTTTCACGATTGGGTTTGTTCAGCCTGGAGCAGAGAAGGCTTCGGGGTGACCTAATTGTACCTTCTAGTACCTAAAGCGAGCTGACAAGAAAGATGGAGAGGGACTTTTTATGCAAGCATGTAGTGGCAGGACATGGGGGAATGGCTTCAAACTGAAAGAGAGCAGGTTCAGATCAGATATTAGGAAGAAATTCTTTACTGTGAGGGTGGTGAGGCACTGGCAGAGGTTGCCCAGAGAAGCTGTGGGTGCCCCATCCCTGGCAGTGTTCAAGGCCAGGCTGGACGGGGCTCTGAGCAACCTGGGATAGTGGAAGTTGACCCTGCCCACGGCAGAGGCATTGGAACTAGGAGGATCTTTAAGGTCCCTTCCAACACAGGTTATTCTATGATTTTATAATTCTCTGTGCTTATAATTGGGCTATTGCATAACCCTTGTGTTGTGTTGGATGGCAGCGCTAAGGATGGAGCAGGGCAGGTGGGACAACTGAAACCAGTGATTTTCAGTGGTTCGTTGACAAAATTGAGGGTAGCAGCACACAACAATCCAGAAGATGTCACACAACCTAGCATTATTAAATATTTTAGTAATAACCTAGATTATGAAACAAGACAGCACATGTCCTACATTTTCAGAAGCAGCATGCTGGGCAGGAAAACAAGACTTGTGAATAACCACAAGAATTAAAGAATAGTCCTAAAAAAAGAAAATGCAATTCAGAAACAATGCATATTTTGTTCCGCCTGTAGACAAGAATTTGTTAGTTATTTGATTGTAGTTAAGTATACTAGAAAAAAAAAAACTGGTTAAAATACTTTCCCTTTCTTTGGTATTTCCCCTGCTTCTTGGTATTCTACATCACCTGAGTCTGAACTCCTTCCTTTTACATATATACTTTCAGAAATATCCTTTCTGGCATTTTATTTCTCTGGCTAACTTACAGTGTAATTTCTACGATAAAGTCTTGTATTACCATTTTAGTATAACTCTTTAGTATGATGACCTACATTTCATTTTCTGCATATTTCCTCCTTATGTTGAGATCAAAGGAGAGCTAATGTTTGAGGCACTGGTCTGACTGAAATTCCCATCCTCCATTTGCACCGAGGTGATGTGTGTGCTTCATGGCATTTATTTTGCAAACTGCCTACTCTGCTGTTTCCTATAAACTCACTTTTTGTAAGGCCACTCACTTCCAGCCTCAGTCCTATTTCTCTTTACCCTTCATGACCCATTCCCACAGAATGTTTGGATGCGATTTTTCTAGAATTCATTGTCCTGGTATTTCTGTATCTCAGCTGGCTACAGAGATCTGTCTGGTTAATTCTGAGAACTCTAAATCCACAGAGAAGCAAAATGCAGTAGGAATCATTTACTGAAATGCATGACCTTGAAATAGCATAGTTCCACAGCACAGATGGAGTTTACCAGATGTCTGAGACTAGGAAATTATGAGATTTAAAAGAGTCAGTACTTCAGAGTGGTTTAAAAAAACTGAGATTACTGGATAGGATAGGATAGGGATACTGCAAGTATATTTAAACAAGTGCATTTACATGTGGATCCATGACTTTGGTGCCCAGAGTAGTTTGCCCACCCTGCCTCTCCAGTGTGCACTTACCTGTGCAATGCAGGTACATCCTGAGCACAGTGAAAGGTTCTCTCTTCATTGATATGAAACGTGGGGCTCTTCCTTGAGCCATCAGCCCAGGTCTGATGGTGACAAACCCTCTGCTGTTGGTTGTCCAATGTTTAGCTCTTCAAGCTGTCACGTTCTGATCCCCTGGTGGTGACTGAAATGACCAAAAATCCATGCAGTGTGGCATCACCATCTAGACACCACAAGAAGAGCTGTTCTTCAAAACAGTCACATTGCCTTTTAAATTTCCAGTGCTAAAAATAGGCAGGAAGGATTCTTCACCTAGTGATGTCTTGAAACGGTGCTGTTGTTAGCAATGTGGTTTGTACAGCAAGGTCCTGTCTGTAGAGAGGTTCACAGATACATAAGCATTACTCTTCCTAGGACTAAAAGCTGCCTGGGGACATGGATTTCTTTTAAAGAAATACTTTTCCCATCTCCATTCTCTTTTTCATCCATCCTATCACCGAAGTGCCACATTTCTTCATACCTCCACGATGCCCCAACAGTTGAAGCTTCCATTATTATTTGGGTCAACTGATCATAGTTGCCTATGGAACATAACAGGGCATCTCTGCTGCTAGGGAATAAAGGACAGGTTAGTCTGGCTGTGTTTTCAAATGTCACAGCTAGCTGAAATCACAGCTATCGCTTAGGGAAACTCGGTTTTCTCAGTCTACAACAATTTCCTTCAGCACTGTCATTTCATCACGTAAGGGTTACTAGCGGGTGAGCGAGAGAAGGTTCAGCAGTTCATTTTCTTTGGGTATGAGAATTGAAATACCAGTGTAAAAATTGTGTAAAACGTATCTTTTTCTCCTATCTACCATTCTTGCCATATTTTCTTCCTGTTCTTTGTTGGCAAACTCCCTCTCCACTGATTTCCTCTGCCAGTCTTTTTCTAAGATTCCTCCACCGGGTCCTGTAGTGCAATGGTCTCATCACATTCCCTGTATGTCTCAACACATGATGAACAATGAAATCAACACCCTTTCCATGCTCTTCCCATCATCAGCAGGCCAAGGAGCCCTTTCTCAGGGTACAAGGTACTGTGAGGCACTGCTGAATCCCACCTTAAGGACTTGGAAGGGTGTTTTCCCAAAACTCAATGGACATACACTGTACAAAGGAAATTGCTGTGTTTTGGCTTGCCCCAGTTTAGGTATGGGACATAGGAGTGAAAAAATAATTACTAGAGGAGAGGAAGCAGCCTGTTTCAGAGTTCCAGCAATTCCTCTCCCACTCCTTTTCCTCCTGCCCCAATCTGCAGATCTCAAAGAAACCCTACAGACATAGCAAAACAATATATTCACAATATCTTCTGTCCAGCTTCAGAGGCACTTGAGCTTTTGATTCAAAGGTGATACTAGGAGATTTTGCCAAATCCAAATCCTGTTTTGACCTGTGAGGATGTTGCCAAGCAGAAAAAAAGCTCTTGTTCAAATATGTGAAATTACGTTGTACTGAGATGTCACCTGAGGAATTAACATTTAATTTTCATATTTGTCCAAGTTGTTGCTTACCACCAATTTAAAGAAGCAGCACTAGAGGATCACACCAGTGGATTCTGCACCAACATGCTGTAAGACCCAGTTTCTGTCACAAGGAAATTACCATCTAGACAGAAGAAATATTATTATCCCATCGCAGACAGGGCATTCAAGAACAAACATGCCAGGGAATATGCCTGAGGATACCCAGAAAGACTACATCAGTCAACTGAGCCATATTGGGGTATGAACAACACAAGCCCTTTACTTGTTGTTCCTCCAGACATTCCGTATCTTCCCCTAAATCAGCCTATTAATTCATCACCAGGAACACCGCAGGTGAAGAAGCTGTTGAAATAGATTTTCTTTTTGTTGTCTTTATTTATGTATGTGAGAGCAAGAGACTGAAGTCAATATGAATCAATGAGATCAAGATATCTGCTGTAAGAATGAATCACCTCTAAATATATATTTTAAAATAAATATTATTATGGTTTTTTAAAGTCTTATACCACAAAATAAAACTCTATCTGAAAAAAAAGAAAATATATCTAACAATTGAAAGATGGGGAAATTCAGGTAAAAGTAAACAAGCCAGCTTGATAACAAGTGCATGGTAAACAGACATTTTACTGAGAAGGAGACTTTTCAGATATTTCCATGACATGTTGTTGCCACTTGAAATGTGGTGCCTTCTGGTGTTGTCTCAGAATATCNGCTGTGTTTTGGCTTGCCCCAGTTTAGGTATGGGACATAGGAGTGAAAAAATAATTACTAGAGGAGAGGAAGCAGCCTGTTTCAGAGTTCCAGCAATTCCTCTCCCACTCCTTTTCCTCCTGCCCCAATCTGCAGATCTCAAAGAAACCCTACAGACATAGCAAAACAATATATTCACAATATCTTCTGTCCAGCTTCAGAGGCATTTGAGCTTTTGATTCAAAGGTGATACTAGGAGATTTTGCCAAATCCAAATCCTGTTTTGACTTGTGAGGATGTTGCCAAGCAGAAAAAAAGCTCTTGTTCAAATATGTGAAATTACGTTGTACTGAGATGTCACCTGAGGAATTAACATTTAATTTTCATATTTGTCCAAGTTGTTGCTTACCACCAATTTAAAGAAGCAGCACTAGAGGATCACACCAGTGGATTCTGCACCAACATGCTGTAAGATCCAGTTTTCCAGTCACAAGGAAATTACCATCTAGACAGAAGAAATATTATTATCCCATCGCAGACAGGGCATTCAAGAACAAACATGCCAGGGAATATGCCTGAGGATACCCAGAAAGACTACATCAGTCAACTGAGCCATATTGGGGTATGAACAACACAAGCCCTTTACTTGTTGTTCCTCCAGACATTCCGTATCTTCCCCTAAATCAGCCTATTAATTCATCACCAGGAACACCGCAGGTGAAGAAGCTGTTGAAATAGATTTTCTTTTTGTTGTCTTTATTTATGTATGTGAGAGCAAGAGACTGAAGTCAATATGAATCAATGAGATCAAGATATCTGCTGTAAGAATGAATCACCTCTAAATATATATTTTAAAATAAATATTATTATGGTTTTTTAAAGTCTTATACCACAAAATAAAACTCTATCTGAAAAAAAAGAAAATATATCTAACAATTGAAAGATGGGGAAATTCAGGTAAAAGTAAACAAGCCAGCTTGATAACAAGTGCATGGTAAACAGACATTTTACTGAGAAGGAGACTTTTCAGATATTTCCATGACA
>VYXC01000804.1:900996-951781 GCA_013397175.1 Platysteira castanea
TGAAATGTGGTGCCTTCTGGTGCTGTCTCAGAATATCTGGCAGAACATGTTGTATGTAATCAGACGCTATTTTTTCAATGTACAATTTTTTTAAAATTCTGTCTTCTCTGATAAGCATCGTGCAAGACAAATGTTCTACTTGCCAAATAATTTCCTTCAGAAAAATCAAAAAACCACATCTCTAGGATTTTCCGTTCCTAGCAACTCCAACTCCTATCTTTAAAAGTCCTTAATGTAATAAAACAAAATCTTTAAGATGCTCTGGCTCACTGTCAAATCTTCTATTAAAGGAAAGTATATTTAAAAGATATTTAAAAATAGTAGTAGTCACACAAAATAATAGAAAAACTATAATAATAATTAAATTTACCATTAAATCTAAATTTATCTTTCTATTACATAGGATAAACAGTCACACTGAAGAGCTTACACTGTGAACCCACTGAAATGTGGGCATTCAAACCTCACCAAAGTCACTCCTGTGCTCAAAACGCCACTTGCCTTTACTGCTTCGTAGTAAATGAATGTTAATGAATAATATTCCAGTTAACTCTTACCCAACTACCTCATTTCTTGGTTCCCCAGATAGAACTTTTGCATGGACATTCTCCAAAATCATTGTCAAGGCTACAGCCTGGTTTTAATGAGCAATGTCTTAAAAAGCACAAAGGACAAAAAGGAAAGTGGTGAAAACAAAAATCAGCAGAGACAATGTTAAATAACATGTTCAGTGGTGACAAGAGAGCTGGAAAGATAGCCAACCCCAAGGTCAGCACATCTTCCCTGGCTACAGCAGAGCTTGTGCAGGAAAACAGCAATTTTTTCTCACATTATCACATTGGCAAGAGCCGTGTGAGGAAGCGCAGAAAGTGACCTGCAATTTTCCTGGGTCTGGCATCAAGTCTAGTGTTAGATTTGCACTTCTTCAAAACAGCTTAGAAGATGCAAGCTTATTTGCTTACTTGGCTCCCTGAAAATGAAAGCATTGAAGTTCTTGCCCGAGCACTGCCTGCTCACAAGGAATGCAGTGAAACAGAAGTGGATCAGGAGATTAAATCCAGCCGTGCTGACATCCCCATGGCTGTGGCATGCACTGCTGTGCCATCCTGGATAACATGCATTTTGGTTCCCTGGACCAAAAATCTGTCTGGGATTCAAAACTCTGCCTTTCTGCAGAAGTTGTTTGTCCACCTGCCACACCACACCCCAGCCATCCTCTCTAGTACAAGACTTTTTGCACATGCCTTTTCCTTCTGACCATGTTCCTGCTTGACATTCCTTGTCCTATTCCAGGTGACACTAAGGATCTGCTGGCCAGGCCTCCTCCCAACGCTGAGCTGGGCTGCAGGCAGAGGCAGAATGAGAGGCCTCACATGGCAGCCATGGCAGCTCCTCAGGACACCCAGAGTGAACGGGCTCTGCCTGAACAGCCTTTGCTTGGAGGAAGAAGAAAAAGGCATTGAGTTTCTCAAGGTCTTCGTGGCCCTTGTCAGCCACGCTCTAAATCCTGCAGCCATCCTCCAAACCTCAGTTTGGACTTCAGGCGTCAGAGGTATCACTGAAGCATCCAAGACACCGCTCTCCACAGATTCCCCTGTAAGACAATCCCATCCTCTCATTCAGAGCCCACCCCAGAGCAGCTCCAACTATGTAACCCACAAGGACTGCCACTGAGTGGTCAGTGGGCCTTGGTGGACCCACCAACACACATTTGCAGACATCCTGGCAGGCTGTCTCAGGAGGCCTCATGGATCTCTGTTTCCCCCTCCTCCAGCATCAGGTTCAAAGGGGATGCTGAAACCTCTTTCCCAAGCAGGATCATTCACAGCATGGAGTGGCAGAGGCTGAAAGCCCTCCTGCACAGCATGGAGTGGAAGAGCCTGAGAGCCCTCTGTGCTGTTGGTGGTGAACCCATACCAGCACAACAGCGGGGAACAGGGCTAGTTTTACCACATGCTATGAAATATTGTGAATAAAAAGAATGTGCTTTTTTCGTTGACTACAATATGGCAGGACCTGATTGACAGACTAGACACAAATGTGCAAACTGCACAGGCTGCACAAACAGTGCAGCCCTGATGGCTGTTGTGTCCTACACAGCTTCTGCAAGGAACTGGCTGAGCCTTTCCATCTGGACTGAGCAAGGACTATTCCTTCAGCAGCTTTATGCTCATCTTCTACAGTCTGTGGGTAGCTGGAGAAGCCAGATGACCCTCTGTGCCTGACCATGCCTTCATTAGCAGGGTCAACTGAGCAGAGTAGAGTGGAGTTCAATGACTTTTCTATCACATTCCATTTTATAGAGAAAAGGTTTAGGTGTGCCTGCTTTACCCTCACTCCCCAGGGCACCTCAATCCATGCTTCTGAACAAGCATGGTTTCTCTGACTGTGTCTGTCCTGGCCCTCTATGTCTTTTTTGACCTTTTGAGCATTCTGGCATGCGGCTGTGACTGCTGCCTCCACAACCCTCAGGAAACATCACGGGCTGAGGGCTACATGTTTTGCTAGAGAAAAACGTGGCTGACAAGTGGCTGTGCTGTGCAGTTCAGGAAAGGGGGGAGGGTGAGGAGAGATTTACTTGCTGTCTGCTTCCTGGGAGGCAGTGGAGAGAGTGGCAGAAGGAATAAGGCTGTGTAAGCAGCTCGTATGGATGGGGGAGTAAGAGTTGATGAGGGCTAGAAAGGCAAGGAAAGGAACCAGCTGGTTGGATCATGCAGGACAAAAAAAGCACCCTTCACCAAGGAAATCCTTTCTCCCTCCTGTCCACAGTGACACAAGACCTTCTATCGTGTCCCATTTTCTACCTTTTTTATCTCTAGAGAAACTGGCCATTTCCCCTTTTACCAAGGCTTTTGGCCAACCACTCTATTCGTGGAGTGGCTGTGCCTGCTGAACCTCACAAAAGGCCACCTGCACCCCAGTTGCTATTGAGCCTCTCCCTGTTGTGGAGAGGAGACTCCCAGAAAGTCACCATGTGGTATGGAGCCTGCTGCCATTCTGTGCCCTTCAGCCCACACCTAAAGAGGACTCTGAAGAGAGGAGGACACAATAGACATTACTCGTGCTCCCTTAACAGGCCTACCTGGCACTTCTTGGGAGCACAACCAGTGGAGCCAGGAACTATCCTGGCAAGAAATGCAACTTGTACCACATGACAATTGCTCCATAGTGAGGGAATTACAGACCAAGGACACGGTGGTGGTACAGCCCCGGGATCAGACAGAACAGCAGAGTCCTGATCACACCCTGGCATCAGATCAAGACAAGCACAGCCGAACCAAGTATTGCCAAGTTAGCTGTCCCCAAAGGGACTGGGAGCAGGTGGGTCTGTGGCTTCAGCTACAGCCCACAGCAGTGAGGATCCTTGTCTGGCTGTGGCCAAGCAGCCTCCTACATGGCAGGACTGGGTCCAAAGCAGGAGGAAGCAAACCCAGCTTGCTCCTCAACACGGCCATAAGAATCTCATCACGAGAAGTCATTTGATGATGCAGCCAAAAGGTATGGTCTGTTCATTTTGTTTGGATTTTCATTTTGTTTGGATTTACCTGACATTAGTGAAATGATAGACATTCATATTAGTACTGGCGTTAGGATTTTTCACACTTAGACCCAAAGCAATTAAAAAACTTTGGCTTCCAAGTGCTTTCATTAAGCCATGTCTTTGAATTTGCAGAAAATGCTTCTCCCTTTGTTGAAAGCAAGATTTCACACTACATGTTTGACCAAATTTCTTTGCAACTCCCACTCTCAGAAAAGTAAAGCCATTTCTCATTTCATTGTAGGAAGTCATAAAAAAACCCTTGTCATTCATCCATGCCCTATAGGCTTTTTGACTTTTCTTCTGGCACTTGCCTTAGTATCAGAGAAGCTTCATGGATAATTGGGCAATGAAGTGTAAATGCTTTTTGGTGTGGGGAGTAAAGGATAGGCTTTTTTTTCCCCCCAGAAACAAGCAGGACAATGTCTAATGTTGACAAAATTTCAGTTTTGTTTTTGACCTTTTAGTGTGGTACTATATCTGAGCATGGATTCATCCTCACCACTTCTTTCTTTCATGTCAGTCTGTATTTAATAATGAGAGGCATAGTGCAAAGACCACCTTTTCTGGCCATGTGGGAATGGATTGAACACAGTTATAGACATTACACCCAAAGCAGCATGATTGTATTATTTTTGTGTCTCAATATATAAAAAAGCTGCCTGAGGGATAACGGGCAGGCCTAAGTAATATACACATAACATATGGGCTCCTGCTGTGTATTTTTGACACTCCTTAACAGTGAGAATTAAGATCTATGACTCTCATCTCTCAGCTGATAACATCAAGACAGGCTGCAGTGACTGCACAGAGCCTTTCTGAAATCAAATTGGTCTCTGAGCAAACACAGCAGGGCACATGGGGACTGTTAGGAACAGTTTAGAACTGCAGCATATATAGAAATAAGCCCCATTTACCACACCAGGTGAAGCTGTACCTGATAGTGGTCTCTGACTCCTTTCTGTGATACAGGGACATGGTTTAGTGGGGATATGGGCAGGAGCTGCCACCAGCATCACATAGCTATGTAAAGAGGTAATCTCCGGTGGAAGAAAACCCAACCATCACTGAATAATTAATCTTGCATTCCACTTGTGATCTCTCCCACACAAATGGGGGAAGGTGTGTCATGATTCAGATCACTGCCAAAATAGCACAACATGGCATTTTGCAGTTTAATTGTTTCAACAGATCATTTATTTTTTCTGTAAGAGCGAGTTTGATTTGAGCTCTCGTCCTCGAAATACCAGAGTGAACTTCATCAAATGCAGTTTACTTTTCCTGAGTGACTAACAAGACCCCTGTGGGAAGTACAGCAGACTCCACACTCCTCGGCAGAAACTGATGCTCACGAAGTTCCACCTGAACATAAGGAAGAATCTCTTTACTGTGCAGTGACCGAGCACTGAACAGGCTGCCCAGAGTGGGTGGGGAGTGTCCCTCAATGGAGATATTCCAGAACCATCTGGACACAATCCTGTGCCATGGCATGACCCTGCTAGAGCAGAGAGGTTGGACCAGATGACCCCCTGTGGTCCATTCACAGATCCATTCCATGATTCCGTGAACCTAGTAATTTCTTCAGTTAATGTTTTTTTTTTCCCTAGAAATGTCAGAAGTGGCTTTTTGTTTTAGTAGTTTCAGCTCAGCACTTTAACATATTAGGGGCTTAGTAAGTATTTTAAAATAAGTTTGTAATAAGCTCATAAAAACTTTGTAAAACCTCAATGCATTCAGCATGTACTTGTCTTTTATATGTCACATTTGCTTTCTCAGAAGTAAAAATCAAGGCAGTGAATCCCTAGTTAGACAGTTAAAACACTGGATACTGAAATTCTTTTCAGAGAAATATATGAGGGCACAGGTGTGATTATCAACAAGCTCTTGCTCTAACCATGCAATTACTGTATAAAGAGAAAAATACGTGGATATAGGAAGTCAGTTGTAGAAACAAAACAGAGTAATGGGCTAGAGTTTCTGAGTTTTTTCCCTACTGAATGATAAAGATGTACCACTTACTGACCCATTACATTGGGGTTAGGATGAATCTGATTTGATCTCACTACAGGAATCCTGAGCTTGAAGTATCCATGGCAAGGTAAGCAAAGCTCTCAGCAATCCACCCCGAGAATGTCATCTTATCTATTCCTTGTTAAGGGATTAATGCAGCACTGGCTGAAATTGATGAGATGTTTACTGCAGAGTTAGTAAGAACTGTAGCTATCAAATATGACAGAAAAACAGGGCTCCTGCAGCCAATATGGAAGATACAAGAAGAAACAGGAAATAAGTCTACTTTTTAAGTGTCCCAGTGTTTATCTGGAAGCAGCCTGTAAGTTCACACCAAACGCATTAGTTCTTTATAACTGATAAACAGAGGCAATTCCCTTTCACCTTTACACTGAGATAGCCTTGTTCTTCAGGAGGGTGAACCACAGGTCACACACACAGGCAGACTTCTGCAAGGCAACAGGGTCATTTACCTTACCTTAGGCATGGAAAAGGGCACTTGCGCTGGGACAGAGTCCCCAGGACCTTCCTCTGATATTGCCACGGAGGCTGTGCTTCAGCTTTCACAAGTTTTCTTCCCACTCCGCTGCTGCAGTGGAATGTTTGGATTTAATTCACTACTACTAATAAAATAATATTTATAAATATAAGTACTTAAGACAGGAGGTACTCTGTGATCCAGCAACCAGTATTTATGTTTATTTATTCATTTATTTATTTATTTTTAAAGGCCAAGCTTAGTAGAAATGAAGCACAAGGGCTGCAATTCAATCCATACATCCTTACGGAGCAAAGCTTCCTGAATCTTTCAGCTCCAGACAGCACCTGCCCAGAAGGCAGTTTGCACTAGTTACTAGTGAACGTGAACTTTGCCCTTCCTTAAATAACACACGTAAGAAATACCAGCAACACAAATAATACTCTTCCCCTCATCCCCTCTAGCAGCTGAAACAGAAATTAGTAGAATGAGAAAAGCAAATAAGCCCACAGCACAGATGACGATGCTGAGCAAACGTGAAAGCTGAGCTGCAGTCTGGTTTGCAGCAGCCCTTCACCTCCACTTGAAACAGCCAGCCTTGGAACAGCCAGCCATGACTTCACTGATGTACACATTAGGGATAAAGAGTAGATTCACTTACACAGTAGTTGCACTGGCAATTATTGATTCAATGAAAAGCAGCTCATGTCCACCCCGTCACAGATCTCTAGTAAATAGATTCTGTTTATCACTCCACCTACTTCTTATTCCAGTCTTCCTCGCCACTCATTATTCTCTCAGCAGTCACAGTACCTGAAGCATTGCTTCACCAGCACTCATTTCCTCAGTTCAAATCTCACCAGAGACACCCCCTGCTAGGAAAGCTTGATCCCCACTCAATAGGATTATTGCTCAACTCCCTCCATGGGCTCCCAAACCCCTCACAGCAAGCCCTTATTTTGTCCTAGGCTGGTCACAGTAGGCTCTAACAGTCAGTCATCTTTCCCTTCACACTGTCTTGGAGTCCACTCTTTCAAGGAATTCCTTTGCTGGTCTCTTTCCTTTGTGTTCATGTTTCCCATCTTCAGTGACTGACACAATCTCACTTCCACCATTGCTGCTATTTCCCCCTCTCTTTCCTTAAAGCTTTCCCAAGCAATCTTCTCACGGAAACCCTGTGTCTTTGCCATCATCTCCTTTCTTCATCTACAATGTGCTAAACCCAAGATTTTGTTCAAGCGCATTGGAGACAGACTTACAGTTCATGGAAGGCTTTTAGAGATCATAAATGTCTGAGATGAGAGGTCATGTATCAGCCTAATACAGTGTCTATTAAATGTGTCCTCAAGCTGTGTTTGATGCATCTATAAAAACAGAAATAGCAGTAACAGCAAGGAAAGGAGTAATTGCTGAGAATTTCCATGAGCTGGAGCACATGCCAGGCATAAAAGAAGGAGATGACAGTAACTGAGGTGAGACTCCCCTGTTAGAATTGTCTACTTGCCCCTCCTAGCAAGATTTTGCACTGAGCTCTCCTGATGCTCATCAGCACCAAGAGGACAAAATGAAAACCCATTATCCCACAAGTTAAGGTGAGTAGCTTGTAGGTGTGCTTGGAACATCATCTGAGAATTGTAGTAGCTTGTTTTCCTTAAGTAAAAGAAGAAGAAAGTATTGTGGATCATAAAAAATATGGAAGTGTCCTGAGGCTTCTCCTTGGACACTGTTACTCCAGGTAATCCAAACCCTAGTCTTTCCCTAGGCATTGTCAAACTGAGAGAGAAAGAACAAGATTTAAAAGTTCAGGATGTCATTTAGGGCATGGTTAAGGGCCAAATAAAGGAGGAGAGGAATGGAGAAAGGTATTAGAAGGTGGGAAATTGTGTCAAAGGTTAAAATAATTTTAAGTTTAAAAAAACCCCAAACAACAGAGAATGGCAAGTTAGTGAACATGAATAAAAATAGAGCTGAAAACCTCTGAACATCAAAATATTCCAATATATAATATATGATCATTCCTATCATATATATACTGGGAATAAAGCCAAGACCCAGGAGCAAAAGAAATTGAACACTGTGAAGGAGAGAAGGAAGTCTAGAAGAAGTATCCATTTCAATACTGGACCACTTCACAGTTTTCCCTGTTTCACTAAAATTGATCATGAAAAGCAAGAAGCATTTTCCAGAGGGAAGCTAGTTAATAAAAAAATTAAAATACTATCAGCTCTGGCTATAAATGATACTTGTCTCCGTGCCCAGATATTTTGCCTTTGGGAGCAAAGCAGGTTTTTTCCCCCCATCTGCTGTTATTGGAGAGATTTTACAGTATTTCCTCATGCTGCCTCCCCATGGTTCCAGGGAATAACTTGGTGTAGACTGGAGCTATGGATAGATCATGATAAATTTTATAGAGAGGAACAAAAGGTGACAAATCTGGTTCTAAAAAAGTTAGCTTTCAGGTCATCTGCTGACAGGTTCCATACGACTACCAGATTACTGTTTGAGTTAAGGCACTGTGTAGGAATATCAGACAGAAACTTAAGAGTCTATTTTTGAATACAACATAGAGATAATTAACATAAATTACACCACTCCTAATAAATTACATCACTTCTAATGAATTTAAAAATGCTAGGCAAATCCTGTGCCCAGTCAGACAGTTCTACTGCAGAAGCTCACAGTCTAGGAGTTGGTTCTGACACAGCGGAGAGACTAAAGAGGGAAGAGTGACAGGAGCAGGCAAAGAAAATAGGCAACAAAAAAGCAAGTAAAGTCTAACAGGAAGGACTTTGAGGATGCAGCTCCTTATTTGCTCAGTCTCCATCTTCTAAAAGCTGTGACGATGTTCCCCTCCAATACATTTTGCTATAGCACCTTTTCATCGTTTCTGTTTTGTTTCGTTCGGCAGTCACTCAAAAGTTAGATAGGGGAAAGTAATATTAAAGGTTGTAAAAAAGCAGAGTAGAGTTCAAATTTTGAACAGACATGCAAGTGGGCCTTGCCCTTGCCTCTTCACTGGAGGAGAAAGGTGGGAACTATGTTGTACACCTCTGCTAAATACTCACCTGATCTAAAAAAACCCACATTAAATAAACTCTCAAGTCATCCACATTTAAGAAGCTAAAGTGGAATTTTCTGCTTTTTTATTGAAGGATCTTCTAACTAACTTTTGCAGATCATTCAGTATGAGGTCTTACAGAGCTACAGACGTGATATAATCTTCCCTAATTACTATCAACCATTATTTCTTCACTATTCATCACTGTTTTTCACACTCTGGTAGATTGCTTGTCCTCATTTTAATCAGTCAACTCATCCCACGAGTTAGAATCTGTATAAATGTCAAGTCAATACTTAATTCTGTTAAGGTTGAAATTGAAAACATTATCTCATAAACCAAACTGTATTTTGCAGTCTGGGCTCTGAGTCAAAGTCAGGTGATGTGAGGGAAAGTTCAGAGAATCAGAAGAAATTCCTGGAACATTTTGTAAGCCAGTGACAATAAATGGCGTGTCTCACTAAATTCCACCTCAGGTAGATCCCTGCCACCCAACACTAGAGTACGCTGTCACAGGCTTACCATTTCCAGGAAAGATTATTGTATTTTAGTAGGGACTGATTCTGCATCCATTAGTGGCCTGCGTAGTGCTGAAAGGCTTGATGAGTTGCTCGAGATACCTAGAATAGTATATTATCACTCACTTATTGGAAAAGCACCAGGCAGACTAGCAAATGTTTCTAACTCTCTCTTTATTTTTATTTTAATTAATAACTGAGGAGACACTTTCCTGCTTTTATGTGCAGGAAAATTCTGTAATCCTTAAACACACAGAAATCACAAATCACAGAGACATTCAAAGGATATATAAAGATGCCTTTAAACAACAGTAGATACTGAATCTACAAAGTTTTTGTAATTTCAGACCTTCAAGAGGACACCGTTTTTGTGATTTACAGGAAGAGAAGAGTAGAGACTTGTGTTCCTGCTTAGATGTTTGCTGGGAACTCAATCTCCCTGCATGGTGACTTTTTTCTTGATGGTTTAGATAGATAGATGTACGATTGAATTTACAGCCAAATTAGCTTCATAATACTAGTAAATGAGACTGCACTGCTCTGTATTTATAGTCTTCTTGGAAATGTGAGATTCATCTGCCCTTTCAGAGACAGACATCAATGAACAGACTAAGAACTCCAAGCCAAACATTTTCCAGTAAAAATAATTTTATCTATTTTTAGGTTTGTATTATTTCATTTATTTTAGATGTAACCAAGCAGATGCAGTAAAAACACGGGGTTTTGAGCAGCTGAGCACCCTGCATTTCTGTGAAAGGTGGGCTGAAATAAGCCAGGTAGGAGGTATCCCTGGATGGGACCTGTTCAGCCCCAGAGAATGAGGAACATTTTATGGCACCTCAAAACACCCTAGGACTGCTTTACAGGCACTACTAAGGAAAATGCAAATAAAACTTCACAAAACAAACAAATCTGAGCCGGGAAACGTAATATTTTCTTATTTGAATGGGTCCTACAGCAGAGCAAGTGCAGCCTTTAGAAGTGTCACCAGTAGATCTGGGCACTCACCTCTCTGGGAAGTGTCTCCTCCTCCACGACTGTTGGGCCCCTAAACTAAAAACACGTGGGGAAAGATTGCTGTTTTAAAAAATTGCTTGTTTTATTAAAGCAAAACCTAAAACATTAAGAAAGATTCATAGACTTATAAAAACCCTAAAAAGCATTTCTTAGGTATGGGTCTGTAGCTGTTAACATGGACTTCATTAACTGAATTCCCAAGTAGCCTTGAGGCATGACCAGAACAATATTGGCAAGATCTCCCACCCTGAGCAACTGGACATGAATTTTTACTCCCTCAAACATAAATAAAACACAAAACTCTGCTGCTGACTAAAACCAAAACCAACTCCTCCCTCATTTTTTACACATCACTTACTCAGAGAAGTAGAGTGGGGTTAAAATGTCTTCGCAGTATGGAAAGGGGGATGCAGAGCTACAACAGAGAGGGGATAAAGGTCACTATTTTGTTATCCTCCATGCTGGCAGCCACATCCCCATTGCCCACTGTCCTGCCTGCAACCCCACATCCCACTGGGACACTGCAGAGAGCAGCTCCAGCTCAGACCAGCCTGTGCTAGAGGGGGGTACAAGCACTCCTCTGCTCGAGAGCATCATTAGGTTATTTTGGGGTTTGGGAGAGGACAGCGACTGTTTGAAATCACAGTTGCCTCTCCTGTGAGACTCTGAGGAGATTTTTTTCCCCTACGTATCATACTTTCAAAGGACCTGTAAGACCTGTTTAGGAAAATGAGGAAGGGTATTCACTGTTACCCTTTCTGTCTTGCTATCCAGCAAATGAAACACAAATTAACCCTAACCTGTGACTTGCAATCATTTTGCACCTGTTTCTTTGGTGTGCTTCTCACTGAGGAAGAGAAAGTCCAGGCTGCCACCACACCGGGGCTGGTGAGAAGGTCAGACATGAAGCTCTTGCAAACCTGCGCTCCCACCGTGCCTGCCACGATCCAGCTGGTGAACATGGAGTTGCTGAGAGTTAAAGCACACTCCAGGAGATAGGCTTGGCTAGCTGCTGTTATCCAAACAAGTTGGCAGCAACTCCCTTCTCTCCTGAGAAGAAAGGCACCTGTGTTAGATTTGATAACTTCACCTTCCATCCAGTAAGTCTCCTCAGTATGAAATGAACTGAAATGAGAATCCTGCACGATGGACTTAAAGCCATCAGCTTTTTTTCACTGTTTTCAATGCTTTTAAAATTTTAATGCAACAGAGTACCTGGGAAGTACTGGGGTGGAGTACTTGGGCCTTAGGCACACCTGGGAAAGATGGGTTTCTAAGTCAGACTTCCAGCTTGATTTTTGTGCTGCTTTGAATCTGCTACATTCGCTGTTTCTGGTTTGTTTAGCCTTTGTTGCAGTGCCTCCTCAAACAGGGAATTCTACATGCAGGTTGTCTCCCACCATGCATTTATGGAGCCTGGTAAGACAAACTTCCATCCAGGTCTTGCTAAAACATGGGTAATCATCTAGTTTGATTCTTACTGGGGATATATATCTCTCACTAAATCAGTGGTATTTAAATGCTGACCCTTTTTAAAAATGGCTTCAGGAAATCAGTAAATTCCTCTTTGAGAGCTGGTACTTGAAATAATAATCTCCAAAATACAGAACACAAAGTCAAACAGAAATGCAAGCCTAGCTAGAAACCTGAGTGTGGCAGTAGGTATTTGCCTGAGTCCTGCCTTTGTTCTTGGACACTCAGGCACACATGTAATGCCAAGGAGGGGCATGGAACAAGGAGAGAGGGAAGCTCACCCTGAAAAACACAGCAGTGTAGTCATGAAAAATACCCTGGTGAGCAAAGGAGAATTTAAGGGCTGTAAGAGCATGGAGTGAGTCTTGGCTCCAGTGCTGAAGAAAAGACTACTGGTCTCTGAAATGAACAAGATCTGTTCCTAGCAGTACCTCTTTCACCTGTTTCTCTTAAGTGAGACAATCAACAGGACCCTGGATAGGCTCATTAAAGAAATATCAATTCTAGCAGTGCTTTTAGGTGCAGCAGAAAAAGAAATGTCAGGACAAACAAGGCAGGGAAGATACATGTGCTGTGTTTGTCCCTGAGTGATGGAACAGAACAGGTGTCACAAATCTCCAAACCCCACAATTTAGAAAGTTTTTCCCCCTTGATTACCCAATGCACTATGCCTTTTATTCTGCCTTTGCTGCATCAACTCACACATTATCAGGCAAAAAAAAAAAAAAGAAAACAAAACTGGTATTTGAAACTATAAGGACCAAAAGCTCTCCACGAGCACAAAGGACCAAAGAGCCCTGGGTTCACACAGCAATCCAGACCTGCAGAGACACTGTGTAATCCTGCTTCCTTTTTTCTCCTTAGCAGAACAGAAACTGCACTTACATCCTGAAAGGAAGAGTCACCAAAGGGCGTGCTAGATGACCTAACAGACCTTTTGCACCTCTAATGTCTGATTCAGTGCAAAGAATGCAGACCTGTGAATCATGACATTAAGCTGAAGAAGCAGTGACACAGCTGGAGCCAAAAGACTTCCAAACATTGCCACTCACCCAAGGCCTTATGGTAAGCATAAGAACAGTAAGAGCTGATGTGTTCAAGACAGAAACACAAACCAGAAGGCAGTCTGCCAGCCTGATCCCTCCAGCAGCACATTTCCCTACCCAGGTAGAATCTTTGGGCTAAAGACTGTATGGGCAGGGGATGGAAAAGAATCCCAAACATGGTACCTCGCAGGTAGGCAGAGGATCTGATTCACATTGTAATCATTTGTAACAGCCTGTAGCCGGAAGGCCAAACACTGTCATCTCCTCAGATCTCATAAGCAAAGGAGTGCAAGCTGCATCAATATTTGCAGTGGAAGGTCTCCAAGTGGCACCACTGTGGGCAGGAAACGATGCTGAAGAGAGCTGGGCTCGACCCAGCACTGAGCCAGAACTGCGGGATGAGGTTTGGAAGGACTTGCTCTGGCAGTGTTGCCACTCCTTACACGGGGCTCTAAAGGGCAGCCCTGATGATGAGTGGTCAATAAAAGCACCAGGCCACTTTCTCTTGGAGTAGGGTTTCCTGATACCCTGGACAATGTCCAGACTATACAGTTTCCTCCTAACTCCTTGCTGCAGCTGGAGACAGCAAGGATTTGCCTTGCCCCATACAGAGCCCCGGGCTCTCTCTTTGTGTGCAGTCCAGACATAGTGACCTGCACTTCTAATTAACTTTGGAAATTTAACAGGCTGGGGGAACTGAACTTGCTCCAAAATCTTAGACTGATTTCAATGAAACCCAAGGATATGCTTAAGGAATGCATTGGTTTTCTTGAGCTGTTGTCTCCAGTTAAAAATAATGTGCCAATAGATAATTCTAAGTTTGAAATGAGGATCTTTGCATATGCTTCAGCCCATTTTGTCTATTTTGGGAATGGCCAAAGAATTTGAGACTGAAAAAAGAAGTACAAGCAAAATACAGTTGTGTCCTTGTTACTGAAACAAACACTAAGTCATATATTATCATTGTCATGAAAAAGACTTCATGGGGACAAAGAGACTCAATGCTGGAGCCTGCAGCAAAGATACCATTAATAAAATAAATCACATCATTCACAACTACAAGTGGTTCACTTTAAAGGCAAAACACAGGGAGAATAGGACTGTGTGCAGTTGGATGAAAGAGTACAATCTGTATCAGTGTACTGCACACGTCAACACTGCTCATACAATGAATAAAGAGGAAATGCAACACAGTCAAATACCTTTATTAATCTTCTGCACAATGGCCTTCTACTAAAGTCATATAGCCAATGGTCTACACGCTATATAAGCTATCAGATTGCTCCCCAGTGAATAAATAAAATTCCACAGGAAAAAAAAATGAGGATGAAAGCTCAATTATTGATATCTTTTAAAGCTCGTGGGCAAATATTTCAATAAAACATAAGATGACCTGGGGCCAAAAAGGAGCACACTGAAGTTTTTCAGCGTAAGCAGCAAAGCGGTACTCCTGTTAATATCAATTTCAGCCAAATTTGACATACCACTTGAGATTATTTTCTTTTCTTCATGCAAATCAGCTGGATGGAGGACAGAAACCTGAGTGAATAGTCACATAGAGAGGAAAAATACATACTGTGAAAGAACAGGCAGACTAACATGGGCATCAATACTGACCTAACAGCCCTTCCATAACTCTGTATTAGCCAAAATGCTACTGCTTGTCCAGAGAAATACAGAAAGGAGACTAGAAAGTCATATGAAAGCAGAAGAAAAAGCAGTGTGGATATGAGCATGTGAGGGAGATACAAATATATAGGAAAGCTACATTAGCTCTACTGTGAACAGAAAACTTGCTTTTCTCATGGATTTTACGGTTGTGCTTTTCAGCTGAGAAACCTACAGGCCAAACCCTTCATCCTGGAAAGGAAATTTGATGCCAATACAGAGTGCAGATTTAAATGAGACAGAGGTTCTAGCACAGAGTGCCCAGCATCTGAGGAGACTTCGTGGTGCCAGCCATCCTACAGTTCCCTCAGACAGACTGTGACAGCAGCAGGGCTGATCTGAAATGCATTGCATCACGTCTTCCTGTAACACAAACAGCTCTCAGTGTGTCTAAGGTTGATTTTTGGACAAGAGAGGTTCTGAACTGGAGAGATGCAATAATCTCCCCAAATTAGTTCTGAGGTACAGACTGTGACTTACCCATCCACTTGGTTATTTACATGCTGTAAAATGTGTAAATAAATGCTTTCTAAATACTAACCAAACTCTCAGACTGCTCACAGACACACTCAGGAACAGTCAGAAAATATGAAGAAGTTCAGAAGAGCTGCTGAGAAAGTGGGGTCAAGTTGTGATAAGATGAACTTGCTTGAAAAGAAAAGTCCACATTGAGTCTTGGAAGCATAAGGAAAAGCTGAGGGCAGAGCATGCTCTGAAAAAGATGTCATCAATTAATTCTGTAAATGAGGAAGTCTAAACTTTGCTCAATGAGCCCCATGAGGAGAGAGAAGAGAGCAAACACAACCCATCCTCACTGCCTTGCAGGGATACAGGGCAGGGTCCCTCGGGTGTGGGACACCACAAGCACCTGGGCACACCCTGTTCCAACCCTCACCACCAGGATGGCTCTGTTCCTCACCTGACTGCTTGATCCTGGCAGAGACCTTGGGCAGGAGTGTTGGGATCTCCCACCCTGAGCAAGGAAGCAGCCAGGGGCATCTTTATGGAGCAGGAACAACCCTCCCAACCTCATACCCTCTACAAAATATGATAAATGTGGTTTAGCTGCATTGGCTCCAGATAAATTAGAAAAGTAAGGACTAATTAAAACTAACTTTAAATCAATAAAGCAAAGAGCTATGATTACATGAATATATATATGGACAACAGATCTACAAAAGTGCATGATTCAAAGTCCATAAGGAAAATTACTTCAAATAGCATCCTTCACAGCTGCATTCCCTTTTATAGCACAGAAGAGATGCCTGGCTGTATTTAGGATATCCAAGCAGAGAGCCCAGAAGCAGAGTGAGAACTGAAGAGTTTTTATGCCAGCAGAAAGGTATACTTTCTTCTCCTCTCCTTTCTTCTTTACATGAACACATTACACAGTGCCAAGAAAAAAAAAAACAAGAAACAGAGAAGGAAATGAAAAGAAAATGGATCAGTTGAAGCCTCCAGGGAAGATAACCTTCAAAGGAAATTTAGCGGAAAATTGAAGAAAATAGAAGCTGAGATTTCTCTTGTACCTCATGGCTACAGAAATAGATAAGTAGGAGGAAAGGCTGCAAGCAGCTTTGCTCCTTTTTGTGACAAGAGAGAAAGCCCCAGCCCCAGCTATACTCAATCAATTCCAAAGGGAGAGCGATAACAGGAAATTAGAAATACCCATGAATAGGTTTGAAGTCTACTGCTTCTGGACACACATCATTGACAAGAACATGAAATTTCAACACAGAAGAGAGAGA
This sequence comes from Platysteira castanea, assembly GCA_013397175.1. Classification (NCBI taxonomy): domain Eukaryota; kingdom Metazoa; phylum Chordata; class Aves; order Passeriformes; genus Platysteira; species Platysteira castanea. Next base: position 917,551 of record VYXC01000804.1, read on the forward strand.
GGGAATCCAGTGATCAATATGTGACATGCTTAGAAACTCACGGAAACACCCAAGCAAACTCTCAGAAGTTACCTGTGTTATCAAACCACAGTTAGACTTTCAGAAGCTTTTTCCTATTATTACAGTTATTTACGTGAATATGTAGAAAACAACTACTTCATGTCCAACCCAACACTCCCTAGATTGTGGCATCTCAGTACAGCTACACTAACAACCAAAATTTAACACTTCATCCCATCAACTTGTTGTTGCCTGCAAAGGGAAGCGAGACTTTGGAAAAGGAAAGAAAAAGTCATGGGAAAAATCTGAGACAGAAACATCAACATTAATATGTTGATTTGAAATTAGGACCAGTTCCAAGAGACAGGGATTGTTTTGTTTTGGTTGGGGTTTTGTTTTTCTCTTTGTTTGGAGATTTTAGCAGGATACAGGCTGAACACGGGGTGAGCAGAGGGATCAGAGCAAAAATTCCAGTGTTCCCTTGGCTATACTGCCTTAAATTGGCAGCATGGAAAAGGCTCAGTGTTTTCTTTAAGGTTTCTTGGCTTAATTAATTTGCCTGTTGTGTCAGTGTGTCCCTGAAGTGGGAAAGTCTGCTGAAGGGAGAAGAAGGCACAGAAAGAAATGTGAGATTGCCTTCTTTAAAATGAGGGAGAAGGAGAAGGGTTTCACAGAGCCCAGCAAAAGAGGTGCTGCTTGTATATGCAGGTGAAAACCTTGCACCCATCCCCTGCCTGAAACCAAACCATCCCACTGCTGAGTACCTTCTGGTAGTTGCAGAATTAAAGTTGATCCCAACAGCAGGAGACTTAACAAAGGGTAGCCATGGAAACAAGGCACTCCTACCAAAAAAAAAAAAAAAGAAAAAGAAAAACAGAAAGATTTCCTGCACCATCGAGGGATTGCTGGTTGCACCTCATTTTCTCTCACACATTTCCACTGCAAACAATTAAGCACCTGCAGTTTTAAGATGATGTTTGCAAATGAGTTGAATCCTTCAAAGCAGCCTCATTACAGATAAGCACTGGAGAAAGAGTAGAAACTCTTCCAATTGTCCAGCTCCCTTCCACGCTTGCTGGCCTGTGATCAGCACTGGTGGTAGACTTGCAAAACAAATAAATCTTTAAACAATAAGCTACAGATTAAAAGCCTGAGAGGATCCCCTGTGACCCATCCAGAAACAAGAGCATTACAGAGAGGGCTGGAGACCGGTGGTGCAGAAAGTTAAGTCACCAGAGACATGAGTTCATATTTGATGCATGGGTAGAGGTGAAATGGGCTTATGGCCCTCAGACACTTCAGGGATTTGTACTTGCGCAGTAGCTGTTTCCTGATCATCAGAGCTGAAGGACTGGAATAATGGATGTCCTGCAGGCTTCAGCAGCAGCACTGCGTGCAAATCTGTACTCTCTACCTGCTTTGTTTGTGGCAGAAGCACCACGGGGTACCTGTCATCCCTGGGTTTAAACACCAACTACACGAGTGAGATCAGAGTAATACTAAACCTGGCCGGGATCATTTCTGCTGCTGACCAGTGAAAGATGTGTATTTCCCCTTCTCCTTATCTCTCTCAGAATCAGATAAAGTGTGTGCATCTGTTGGCAACCCTCCCTCTCGAGCACAACTGCACATTCCTTGGGACATCCAGAGGAATACAAGCAGCACAAGGACATGCTGTAACGGAGAGTGCATGTGCAAAGCAAGGTGTGCTACCCCTCACCTTGAAAACTAAGACAGGGAAAACATGGGCATTCCTCTCTTAGCTGTCCTTGATGGGAAATCAATTCCATGCCAGCATGATCAGAAAAGAAGTAGTAGTTCCAAAACTCAGAGGAGTCAGTTGCCATCTTTTTGAAGCTTCTGTTTCTCCCAACAATCCACACAGCACAAGAGAGAAACACAATTGCTTTGGGCAGCAGCCACCCCTATGCTAGGACCTGGCTCCCCTCAAAGGAGGAAAGGAAAACCTCAGAGCAAGAGGCCTCGAGCAGCAGTGCTTCCCGTTCCTTCATGGCACAGGCAGCCCCCCTGTGCACAGCACAGCCCCCGAGGGAACTGCCCATCGCCTCCACTGCTCCCTGCTCAGGACCCCAGCTGCATTTGCCTGGTGAAAGAAGACTTATTTAATTTAAAAGGCATTAATATCTCAAAACCAACTGGCTATGAAAAAAGGACACTGCCACAAGATTCCTACCTTCTATGAGGCATTAGAGCAGAAAATCCAGGTATTTTTCTATTAAAAACAAAGCAAAAAATAAACTCAACATAAGTGGGTGCATAAAAGGATTTTCCCCTACAGCTGACACTGAATCTAAATTAAACCAAATTGTTTTCATAATTTGAAACCTCTGGTTTCTCCATAATTACAATGTTGTGAAATGAGCAGGAACAGCTAATATATACCCACAGGGAAAATTAAATTTAGTGACCCTATAATGATCCAGGATGAAGAAGATGCAATAAAGGAACCTACAGTATTCACAAATGAATAAGGTCAGTAAGAAAGGAGGAAGCTAAACTTAATGAATGTATATAGGATTTTTATGTAGAACCTGCAGGCAAAAGTAGCCAACAGTTTTATTCCAGCAATGGTCTTAGCCATAAAACACTTCATTAGTGACAATCAACTCTCCCTATCTGCAGAATGCTTGACAAAAAACCACATTAAAAATATTTTGCCTTTACAACATGACGTAAAGACATCTTAATAGCTCTTAAAAATGAAACATTCTGCTAAAAACGAATCTAAAATCGCATGATTTTAGATTGAAGTGGCTGCTTCCATCTGATTTTTCCTTGCAGTGCTGAACAGTCTTTCTGTTGACCATCAAAATTAAAACAATCTCACAGTGATATTATGTTTTCCTTTTTTTTTTTCTTATTTTTTTGTCTTGGCCTTTACTATTATTTGTTATGTACTTGTAAAAAGAAAGGTAAAAACAAACCACTTACACAGGTGATTACGGAAAACTACAGAATTAGAGAATGTTAGAAGGAAATTCCTTTCCTACACACAGTCTCCCTTGTTTCTCGCTCACAATCCTTTGCTCTTTGGAGTATAAGAATACCCACTAATACCCAGTAGGTAAAGAGAAGGCAAAAATCAGTTGAAGGCCTTACTATGGTATGGCTCAGACAGTGCAGTGTTAACTGATGGCACAGAATATCACAGTCCGTACATGTCACGCACATTTTACACACATACCATCCCTGTCTCCATAGAACCCATCTGACAAACTGCACAAGATTCAAATCACAATTTTACAGTGAGAATAGCTGGCCTATAGTTAACACAGTGTTCTGGCTAAAGCCCGGTGTGAGGGGTCCCTTTCGGGAAAGGCGAGTTCCCTGTCACTGACATAGTTTGCATGAATTAAACTGCAGATTCACATTTGCACTGCAGCAACTTGGATTCATGTTTGTGCTTTGGCACATAGAGACAAAGGCAGAGAATGAGCTTTAGCCTGCTCCAGCATCATTGAAGAATGCAGCAGTCCATACAGGCAAACTCTACCCTGCCGACTTAACAGCCCTACCCTTCAGGATTAAATATACATTTGCACCTAGTGTATAATTACATCTGGTATAAAAACATGGCACTGTATTCTAACTGCTTTATGCAATTTCTGAGAAGGGTGAGCATCACGGCTGCCATTTTCTTCCAAGTCCACAAGAAACGCTTCTTCTACCTCTCAGGAGCTATGTATCCACCGCAGTTCTGAGCTGGTAGAAAAGACTGATTTTCTAGAAAATAGTGTTTCAAAGAATTTGCTAAAAATTCTAATTTTTAGAAATTTGCTCTTGGGAAATCTGAATTCTGTATTAAAAATAGTCTTATATCATTACAAACAGTGTTACAGGCAGCAGACAAATAGATGATTAGCATTTTGATTGTGCATTAGAAACTCCTGAGTGATAAACAGAGAGTGTAAGACTTCCTGTACTAAAGTTTCATGCACGTGCCTTTCTTATATTCAGAGCTACCCACAGAAGTTAATAAATACCTCAGAGACTCATTTCATCTCTCAGCAATCTGCTAGATGAAGAATTGTGAAGCCATTTGTTCTGCAAAATCCCATTAGTTTTTGATAAACTCTTTCAGACAAACGGTAATTTTGAGTGATTCACCTGAACAAAATAACGCACCCACACTTTCAAAATGCCATTGGGGTGAGGTCAGGCAGAGAATGAGTCTGCCAGGGTAAATGACTGCATTTGTCTCCTGTCAGAGTCCTTCTCTTTGGGCACAAAAAGTACCTCCATAAGATTACAGTTTGACAGAGATCGAGAAAATGGATTGATTTTTAATTTTCAGGAAGTTTTCAAGAAATTCAGAGTAATAGACCCTTTTAAAAAGCTTCAGATGCTCTGAGAGTACATGGGCCTGTGTGTGAATGGGGAAGTGCTCGTCCCTGTGAGTTTTACTGATGTAGGGGAACCAAGGACCACCCTTATTTCAGTTACATATTGCTACATTACATACAGTTGTGAACATCTGTGGAAGGAAACACACAGTACCTGGGTTTCAAAATACAACACAGTCCTCGGCAGAGATCCCTAATCCCCTTTGGATGAGGGCTGCTAAGCTTTTATGTAGAACAGGCTTCAGCAAATTTGCAAGAGATACAAGAGGTTTGTTCTAAGGGGATCAGCTGAGGCCCTGACCCCAAGCCAGCCAGGAATAACTGCTACTCCAAGCATGGTTAGCACCTGCCTGTAGATATTGTAATGAATGCACTGGAGGACAAACCATTTACAACCCTCCCATTGCCCTCAGGTCCAGTCCTTCTTGTCCTTCTCCTGTGGGGAGCAACAGCCCAGCCTCAGCCAGCCCAAATCCTCTCAAGCTCCAGGTTTCAAGATTCCATCTTGCTCATGTTTCTGAGAAGATCTGAGCTGGCTCTGGGACACCAGCAAGCTTCCTCATCACTTCAGGACCAACCTGTAGGGAATGACAACCTTCCTTGTCTGCCTTATCAGTGATCTGATGTACTAGTCCCAAACCTAGCACTGAGGAATTCACACTCAGTTACTGCAGCGCTGACATTGCAGCGTGGCTGTGCACGAGGTGATATTTGCTTGGATCCAAACAGGGCAGAGATAATCATCAATCAGTTATTCCGAAGCTTAAATCCTGTTTTCATCAGGTAAGTTCTGCATGGGAAGAACTAAGACTAGACTCTCATTTCTAAAGTAGCTGCTTAAGTTATGAAAGCTGAGGCTTGGTGGTACTTCAGAGAGACAGGTATCTTTTGCTCAGTCACAAGCACCGGAATTAATTTCAGACATAGGAACATAACATAGATACAAGCAGTCAAACAAAAATGCATTGGATCTCCACTGGGCAACCTACATGACCCAGCTTTTGATTTTGAAATGCTTCCATGGAACTCCTCTATGTGAATGGCACCAATTCAACATACTTTTGAGATGACTGAACTTTCTGTGATAATCTATAATGTTAGAGCTCTATCGCAGTTAAGGCTGCCACCAAAAACATGAAGAGACAAGTGGTTGTAATACCTGCATCACTTACATCACCCACAAAAACTCTGATCATGTGATACAGACCCACACCACAACACACCTCTGTTCCCACTGCCATTCACACCCTCCATATAGTAGAGTTTTAGGGCAGAAGTGTTTGTGAGTGAGCACTGCCAGGAGTTTAGTGGACAGCAGCATTTCTTCAGATGTCATTGCATTTCCAGCTCCTAATTATTTAAGTGCACTTGTAGGTTACCTTAAAAATACATCATATACTGCAAAATATAAAGTTAAAAAGCCCGGCCTGTAATGCGAATAACTACAGTGATTGCACATAACACACTTTAGGCCAGCAATATGCGTATTCCCTTGCTTTGGTTAGGATTTGGGTACTTCCACAGCAGAGGACAGTGCCACTAAGGGATTCCTGAACAATTTGGGCTTACTAACCTTTTCTACAATGGTAGCTATAGGATAGTATCACAGAAAGCTGAGGAAACTACCTCCCCCCAAAAGTTTATCATAACTTAATCAAGCAAAGTCAGCTAAACCTTTCAAGGGGCATTTAAGAGCTCTTTGGAGGAAGATACAACTCCACTGCCCTTCCCTTTTTCCATGAACACAAACCCCTTCTGTCTTTCCTTGGGTGAAATATATGTCAATTTGAAGATTGTTCTTAAAACAACAAGATCTGGACCTCTAGGCTTCCGCTCATCAGCTTGGTTTCTTTGCAACCTGAGGCAACAGAAGATTGGTGGAATATACTGAAGCATTGAATCATGGAATGGTTCAGGCTGGAAGGGACCTTTAAAAGTCATCTAGTGCCATGTAGAGCCCACACCACCTGGGCAATGAACACAAGGATTGCTGCTGCTGGGAGATGGGCTGGGTGAGCTGGCAGGATGGCCAGGGGCAGAGGATGGCACTCCCAGCTGGAGGCATGGGCAGAGGGTGGGATGAGTGCTCCTGTGATGCCAGTGTCAAAGTGGCATGGAAGGGAGCCCTGGCACGGTGTACTGGTGCCAGGGAAACTGTTCTGGCGGTGGACCCTCCTCCGTCGGCTCCACACCATCAGCCAGACAGTCCATGGGGCTGGTGGTATCCCATCTGAAGTGGCCTCTTCTTCCTCTGCAGTTCCTGTGGCCACGTGTGTTCTGTCCCTCCCCACAAAGATGGGCAGTCAGACATTTTGGTCTTGGACTGCTTGGTTTCAGGCATCCTTGGAACCTGAGGGATCAGACTCAGCCAACTGTGAGCTCACTGCTAAGGTTCCTGTATTTTTAGAGCTCCAAAAAACGGCAGCAAGATGGTTTGTGACATCAGACCACTCCTATGGGATGTATCTGGCCAAATATGGCTGTTTGGGGCCTGTGGACTAAGAGGGGGAGCTGAGGGTGCCATTCCTGAGGATTGCTCTCCTGCTGCCCCTTCTTGTGCCTGGGTTCCCTAGGACTAGATGGTGACCATGGTATTGCAGAAAGGTCGGGGTCCTTCAAAGGCATCGAAACAGACACTTGGTACAGCCCTCTGGGAGTGGATTTGGCCCCCTGCATCCAGGGATGTGCACGTGATTTGACAGGAACAGTCTAGCAAGAAGAGGCGCTTCCAAAGTACTGCCTTACAAATGTCAACAGGACTATTGCATCTGCACTCCAAAAGTGGCTGTGCCTGTCTCTGTTAAAGACAAACTGGAAGACAGAGCTAGAAAATATGCTTTCAGTGTAACAAAAAAGGTGTTGCATGAGTCTTTTCACTCCTGGTGGCATGCGAGAAGCAGGACAAGTCTGAGAAGCCCAGCTTCCAATTACCTATCCATTTCCTTTCCTTGGCTCACAGGAAAGGTCACTTGAAACCCACCAGGCAGTCTCTGTTGCAGCTTTGTCCTGCCACTGCTAAACAACACATCACTTACCTGACTGTTTATTAGCTTTTGTGCATGTCAACAACTAGTCTTGCTGTTCTGAGAGCTTACTGTCTTCACACAAAACTACAGCAAAATGTAAATTATATCATGGAGCTGTCAGAGTCTCTGTTCTTCAGCCTCCTGCTTACCAGAGCAAGGTGTTCACAAACCACCCAGTTTCCACTTGGCTCTTGTTGTACTCACCCAGAGCTGTCTCTGAAATCTAAGCTCAACTACCTGCCCATTGACTGATAAGGAAGAAAGTGGGGACTGTTGACTGCAGAACTTCCCACCAGCAGATCTCAGAACACTTCACAAAGGTGGCAGCCTATCTCCACAGCTATGAAACTGAGGTCCTAAGGTGATCTCCTGGATACATGAGACAAATTGCAGAAATCTGTTTCATTCTCAAGATCTGCTCTGCGGTACCATTCATTAAATACTGCTACAAAAATCAGTCGCAAACTTTTGAAAATGTGGTTGCCCCAATGAAAAATTCCAATAATTTCCAAGAAAATGTAAAAATACCTTGTTAAAAAAAAGAGCAAAGGTTAAACAAGATTTGCAGCTTTGTTATTTATGTGTTTTAACATATATAGCTTGGGAAGTTAGGGACTACTTTGCTTTCAGAAATGAAAGCATGTATTTGTTAGGGCTTGTATCTTCATGCTTTACAGTAACACATGAGGAATTGGCTGGAACACACGCAATTCCTGATTTTTCACTTAATTAAGAAACACATTCCATATTACATGATCCGTCTTTTCCACAAATATTAAGCTTGACTGATTAACTGATAAACGTCTTCATGTGCTTTTAGCACCTGCCTGCTGCAGGAGCAGGTTTCTGTAGCGTTCCGTACCTCTCCCAGAGTGACGGCGTTTCTAGGGTAACATTCCCATTTATTAAGGCTGGATATAGGAGCACTGCTGAACTTGTGCGTCTGAAAGTGCAAGTGAGAACAGGCGTAGGAAAAGAACACCTGTTCTTACTTATGGATCACGCATCCAAACCCTGGAATAATTGTATCTCTTGGTAGAGATGCATTAACACAGTGTTACATGCTTGAAAATACAAGCACTAAAATATCAGGTCAAATACCTTAATGTTTTAATAGCTTCTTTTCTTGCACCTTTAAAAGAAAGTTTGATACATCATTACAAAAAACCCACTTAGGAACCCAAGGTAATTCCTGATAATCTGAGTAAAAGGTGTATCTGTTTTCCACGATGGAAATATTTATACAAGTAAACCGTAAGAAAGAAAATTTCAGTTTTGTCAACCACCTGGATGGTCTTTACATGTCAGAAGTTTAGGCAAGAGACAGACACTTGTCTCATGGGATAGTACAGGATGGCACAGGGAACCACCTACCATATTTAGGGTGAATTTTCCCTTCTGAGACAATCTTTACCAAGTCTACATTGGATGAACCAGAAAAGCAGAATGCTCCTACACCAGGGTTTTTACTGGCACATAGGTGCTCTCTGAGCAGGTAAACAGCTGCCTGAACACAGCCTGGTAAACTGCGGAAGCCTGGATTTATAGAAACTTTATAGAGGTTTCTTTATAGAGGTATATTTATGGAAAGTTTATAGGGATTTTAGGAGTGAGTGCAGTCAGCAGGACTCTCTCTGGGCTCAGGTGTGGGACCTTGCAGCCAGTCTGAAGCTATTAGTGATATATGATTTGCTGCTATCAGTTACAGATTCAAGCTGCCTTCTCCCTCAAGCTCAAGCTTGGATGAAGGGATACAGAACCCTTGAAGATGACAAGCTGTCAAAACCCCACTCCTACTCCTTAGAACAATAATTCGTGTCAATATGGATGTAATTGTAAGGAGCCAGTGAACACCCTCACTTTCTAAATGGTGAAAACATCAGCTGCACTAACCAAATAAACAGGATCACTTGCCTCCCAGGTTGGTATCAAATCTGTGTATAACACACAAGAAATTAAGTGGACCATTTCAAGTTGCAGTTTTCAGATGTTAGAGTGCTGTAAACACACAGAGATGAGATGGTGCTTAAGATCTAATAGATTGAAGCCCAGAGCATAACTCCCATCTGGTACAGAGGACTGTACATTTGGTCTCTTGACAAGATGCCCGACGATGTAGAACAGCCTCTTACTGACAGGAACAGCCTGAAAGGTCTCAGAGCATGGGGTAATGCCTGGAGCAGGCAGCTACTTCTCTGCATGAGGTAGGAAAGACAGAGGTTAGTCCGTGGCTGAAGTGAAGCTCGGACACCAGCCTGGAGATCAGCTTTGATCTGGTCTGACCTGTTGGAATTCTGGTACTGCAGGTCCAGGCTTGGTTTTAACCAGGAATGAAGCTGTTGCCAGGTCCTGGGGCCAGGTGCACATCCCACAGTCAGACCTAACTGCTGGAGGTCCTGGCAGCCACGCTGCAAGTGAGACAGGGCAGTGCCCCGGGTCACAACTTCAGGTCCCACCAGGAGGAAAACTGCTCTGAGTTCAAGCACATCCCAAAGACTACTGAACATGCAAAGCAGATCACACCTAAAACCATGCACTACATTATTAAAAAAGATGAACCCAGCGGGTTTTCAGTGCCCACAGAGCTCTGCCACAAGTTGGGACACCTCTGAAGTGACAATTCTACCCTCCAAAGTTTGAAGGGGCTTATGTAGGCCTGCCATCCACCATTCCTGGCCTCAAAAAAGAATCTGCTAAATGGTACAGGTTTCTGCACACGAACAGCCCATTCATCTCTTTTAGTCTTAATTCAGAGGAAACTGGTCCGCTAGCACCACTGAATTCAATGGATATTAAAAAAGATGACAGAATTTCATTTGAAAAACACTTACAAGTAGGGATGCCTATGCAACACATCATGGTAGTTTTGGACAGATCACGTAGAGATCATTGTCAGTGAAAAGTATTTAAAATTAAGGAAGGAAAAAACAAAAGGACATGGGGAATCCCATCTAAGTGAAAGTTCTACAAAGTAATAAAAGATTTACATATAGCTTAAGAACAACACAGCAGAAATAACTGTTTATTCTTGTATCTAAATATGAGTGACAGAAGTTATTCTGAAAGATCAGATTAAGAACTCATTACTGCATTTTGAAATTCATCTCCAAACTTCGGACGTAACTAAAATTAGAAGCATGACAAAATTCTTGCAACTCTTTCTGGTACAGTAAGACCTTAGAAAAAGAAGAGACGACGTTTTCAGTGAAAAGATGTAGTGTGACCATCTGCTGTAGAAGACTTTGATCAGCTGTTACAGGAAAAACATGAAAGATCAAACCTGAAAACCACTGTGAATGAGATGGAGGAACAGTGAGACCCACTAACACTGCTTTTGTGTCGGGGCCAGGATAACAATAAGCTTAGTATGTTCTGCTTCCCCTAAATGAAATTCCAGTGAAAGAGAGAGCAAAATAGGCACTTACAAGCCACAGAAAGTGCAGATCTCATACCTGTCTAAAGTAACTGGTTTTGGCAGCATTCAATAACTCAAGTATAAAATGTCTACATTTTATATATAAAATATTTGTACTTTATAATCAAATTATAAAATACCTACAGTCTATGGCTGGAAGAATTATGCTGATCTTTCAAAACAAAAGAAATCACATTTTGGTAGCAACTCCATTCTATTTTTAACAATTATGGATCACTGATGAAATAAAAAAAAGTTATACAGAGAGTTTAGAAAAGGTCAAAATCACAAGCTACAGAATATACAACAAAAAAATCAGGAGAAATATCTAGTGAAATACAGTGGATATTTTATGGCTTCGCTCAAACAGAAAATGGCCTAGGTTAGCATTACAAATATACAGACAAAGTTACAGCTAGAATTTCTTGTATTACACCTACATCCCTTTCTTAGTGAATTCATTTTCATGTCTCTCAAATGGGAGATCCTCCCTAGGCCAGCGGTATACAGCCAAATCTATCTCACTGTGCTTTAGAAAAGTCAAATCTCTAGAGAAAAGGCAGTGTTTGAACAGATGTACTGTATTAGTAATCTGAGCTGTGAATTGCTGTGCACTGCTTACACTTAGCTAGGCAACCTAAAAATATACAAAAACCAACGGAAAGTGACCCCAAGAGTGGGCCAAAATTACTTTCTACTGCTTATATGACAAAACTTGCAGCACATCCCTGCACCAGATCCTTTACCTTCTTCCTTAACACTTAAAAAAAAAAGACAACAAAAAACAACCTCCCAAAATTTATCAGTTGCAAGACAGCACCCCCTGGTGTAACAACACAAGAAAACTTTGAAGAATTTATAAAATGCCTTAAATTTGTGCTGGTGTGCTTCTAACAGAATTAAGTGACTGAGTCTTTCAGCTGCAGTTTTGTGCCAAAAAGCACACAATACAGAGCAAATACCTCACACAAGGCTTCACATTCTCAGAGGTGCATAAAGCCGCCTCTACGGAACCATTCATAAATCTTTCTGAAGGTCAGCGTACAAATTAAGTTCCTCTATGGCCTGATTTTTGATTTATTTTTTTACATTACCTATAAAGTTTCTATAAATCCAGGCTTCCTATTCCTGCTTTCTTAGACGAGCCCTTCCACTGCCAGATGAGAGCTGCCCACATCTGCCTGTCCTCAGATAAACAGTCCCGCGTCTCATGTTATCATCTAAATAAGACATAAACACAAATCTGCATGAGGGCCTGAATAAAGAAACCTGGCCCTGATTCCTGGCAGCAGGGACATCAGGAGCAGGGGCATAGGAGAAACTGGCTTCCTGCTATGCCAGCACTGCACCCTGCAATGACTTTCTAAAACTTTTAATGGAAAAGTAGCAAGCTTTCTTGCTCCATTTACTCCTCCTGGTAATTTATTCCTGTTCTTATGGAAGTTTCTGAAATCGGAGCAGTGGAATAACACTCCCTTAACCCAAGCACAGTGTATGCAATACACACTGCTGTGCAGGAAACAGGGTATAGCAACCTCCTGGTACAAAGTTTGGAATAATTCAGAGCCACAGCTGTACACCAGCTTTTACTGCAATGAAAAGGCTGCAAGTGGATCCTGAAGAACGATGGTCTGAGCAAGATATTCCTTTGTATGTACAGGATAAGAATCAGTTTCTTATCTGAGCTGATGAGCAAAAGCTTATCCAGAACACAATAGGTGGATATATAAAAGAAGAGAATTTCATCTCTGACACATAGACCTGAAACACAGATCTAACATTTTTTAGTGTTCAGCCTACTGAAAAAATGCACGCCATCAATGAGAACGTCCGTACAAAACAAATTCTGCAGGACAGCTACTGAAAAGCATGGCAGGTGGGAAATGAATCCTAAAGTCAGGGCAGCTCCTGCTGCACAGGTGTTTCCATGTCCTTCCATAAAATTCTGATAGCAAAAAACATCCTAAACAAAATTATGTTCTCCTCCCAGCTGACTAAGAGCCACTTGAAATATGGATGTCTGCATGTGCCAGGATGTTTTTCTATTCTCCAATGAAGAGAGCAGATTGTGACTGAAACATGGCTTGGATAACACATGCTGGAAGTCATTCTCCTTCTCCAAAAACATCCTTTCCTTGGCTGTGGTCAGCAAATCCATCCCATCTGAACCAGTCAGTACCCACAGAGGTACGACACAGTCTCTGGTGGTGTCTTAAAACTCAGTGTCTTCATGGAGATATGAAACCATCCACTGGACTCCTGGGATTTTCTTTTATCTTGGTTTGGCTTAAAGTGATTCTAGAATGAGATCCCCCACACTCACCCCAAAGCAGCATACTGATATCCATGGAATTTCACAGGAGCTCCCATACAACATACTCCTAGTGCTTTTCTCCCACCAGCACCCCTCATCCCCAAATTATGAAGTATTAAGCAGTTAAGATCATAATTTGATTATCTCTACTACATCCTTGTGAATCTGGCATAACTTCCTCAAAAGGGAACACAGCTGCTGTGGGATCATGCAGAGATGTAAGGACATTATCAAAGCAGCCCTGCATACTCAGAGCTTCAGCTCTTGCTGTTACCCTGTTATGCATGAGCTGAAGATTTCATTAAAAACCAAAATAATGGCAGAACCAAACAGGGATTTCAAAACATGAAAAACAAATAGCTAATTCAGCAAAACCATGCTCAGGTTTTGCATTGCATGCCTAGGCCCATCCTTTAGCCAGATAAAATACAGTCGGCCAGACTATTTAATTTCAGAATTTACATGTGTGCTTCTTGTGGTTATTCAGAATGAAAAAAGGTATTTTCATCACTAAGGCATTAAATGTTTTGGAAATCAGCTACTCGGAATATTCTCTTCTGCCCTTCTGAAGCAGGTCACAGTTGTGGAAATCCAGCAGCAGGACTTTCAGCCAACTGGAAAAGTACTGCTGGCTCTGGACACTCTTCTGTAGAAGTAATAGCATGCAACAATTTAACAAATTCAGACTTAATGCTGAATAGATTCAGCTGACAGTATTTTCAACCTAATGGTTGTATGTTTCAATCCACTGCTAATTTGCATAAGATTTAGTTGCCAAATGGTGTTAACTCACTTCAACATCCTGACCTGACCTTCACTCACAACTCTTTCTTTTCAACTTCGTTCAATTCACTGCAAGCTCATAATGAGTCTGAATCTTTCCTTCCTGAGCTCACACACGTGGCTAATGGCTGCATTCACTGAAAAACTGCTTATGCTGCTGCAGCTTTAACATTGCACTTGGCTGTCTTTCCCACATTAACTGAAAAATAAGAACACCACCAGCAATGTTCTGTTACTCGGGATAACACCATTAGGAAAGCACTTCAGAAACAAAGTTTAAGGTTCTACAACTTGCTGGGAAGAGCTGAATTTTGACAGTCTCTTCTGGTACTACAGGCTTGTCTGTGCCAAGTTATTACATTACCATCTAGAATATACAGCCTTTAATTTAGCTGGCAAATTTCTATTCTCCTAGGTATACCAGAGGATTTTAAGAGTCATGATCACACATTCACAAATTCAGGCCTAGTCGTTATTGGGAACACTTAAGCTACTACAGACTCCAACTTTCTCAGAGTATCAAAATACCCCTGGACAGATATGCAATACTGATCAGATAATATAGAGATTATAATCTACAGACAAAACAGTACTGGCATAATTTGTTTATTGTACTGGGAGCATCAGTATATATTAGAGACAAAGAAAACATGACTTCCAGGACAAAGAAAAAAAACCCTGGAGATTTAAAATTTTGCTCAATATCAATCATGGAGAACCTATAAATTATCTGCTGGAATGCTTTCAGCTCAAAAGCTTGGCTTCTACAATTACAGAACACTGAAGAATATAAGATATTCTGGATCCCAAAAGCCACATACCTAAGGTTAAATTGTAAAAGACCTGAAAAGACATTAGGTAAAACTTATAAACTTGTCTTCTTCTGAGACAGATTGATCTTATCTCCAAGACTCAGGGCCATTCCCTGTAAGGAAAAGAAAGGCAACAATCATGACACAAATACTTCACTTGAAAATAACTTTATCTCATCCACATTAAAATGGAAGTTCCATATATAGAAATCTATGAAGTCAGTGGCATGGAAATTTCTAGCTGCTCATTTCTTTGTACATGTCATAGTGGTCACTTCCTCAACACTAGGTAAAGGTTAGAGCTACATATGTTATTGAAAGAAGAAACTTAATTGAGCTGGCAACTGTTATATGTGTTATCAACATGAAAAGCAGAAGAATAAAACCAGTTTTAACCTTTGACCTCCCACTAATTGAAAGAGGACTGCCAGGGGAGAAATTAAAACAGCCAGTCCAGTTACTGAAACTCAACTGTTGGAAGTCCCAGTGCTGGTATCAGCATATTCAGTGCACCAAGGCTAGGGAAAATAATTTAATCACAGAGCCATATTAATATTACATAGAAAATGAGGAACTCTCAAAAGAAACTGCAAGAATAAATCCACATATTCAATAGCATGATGATTTCAAGATGAAACCATGCTGGCATGTGTAACTGAATGCAGCCTTCTGTAAAAACGGCACTGTAACATATCAGAAACTTTAATTTAAACCAGTCCAAAATCTTTACAGTGACATCACATAAACTAAATGGTTTGAATGCAAAAACTCTCAGGTTCTCCTTTATTGTACACTATTTAAAATACTTCTATTGTACATTGGTTTTTTAACTTTATTTATTTGAAATCCCATTCTTTTTTTTTCAGTTGGAAGGTAGAAATTCTAAAATCCAAAGCAGACTCATATACCTACAGAAAAAATTCCTACTAAAAACCCTGGGGTTTGTTTTGTTGTTTTTAGAAAGAATCAGTGAACAGCAATTATATGCATAAAATTTCCTTATTGTGTGGCACTGAAATGTGTAATTTGGTAGGAAAAACATCATGCAACCCTGGGGCATATTCGCTCTTTATTTAAAAGCAAATAAAATATACCATCCTATTTGCAGACAAAATTGAGAAATCTTGGCACAAAGGCCTATTTTATGGTAACACACCAGGAGAAAAGACTGTAAAAAATCCATAAATTTTTAAGAGTGCTTGGTACATTGCCCTAAAAATGCCAAGGATGCCAAGCCCTGTTACCTGACTCTTGGCCCGGATCCGTATGTGACCCGTGACAGGCGCCTCCGGCCCCAAGTGAATCGGCTTCTCAATGCTCACATTGGCCAGGGCATCTTCTCCGAATATGGAACGGGCGTAAAGATTGGCTGCCATAAAGCCACAATAGCCTGAAAGAGCCTATGGAAAGCACAGGGGAACTCTTAAAAGACCAAAATCCTCTGAACACAGTGTAGTTCACCCTAAGTTAGCTAGGCAGTTGTCAATGCATCACGTTTAAACTTCCTTCTTCACGTGTGACGCTTTGTAACGTGTGGGAATCATGCACTGGGAAACAGTGGTGGCCTTTTCCTACAACTAATACTGCAAATTATGCAGTCTATAGAATTCATCAAGACAAGGCAGGAGGGCATTTTTTGGTTTGTTTTAACAAACAGCAAAGTAGCTAAGTAGCTACTACACCTGATTTGGCTACTATATATGTATTAGCTAATAGCTATCACACTATACCTTAACAGCAAGTAGCTATTCTATATATTTATTTTGCTTTAACACAAAAAGGCTAAAATGGCAAAAGAAAGGTAAATTTTGACAGAGAATAAAGAAATATGGAGCTACTAAAAAAACCCCTTTACATAAATAGATGGTCCCATCAAGTCTATACTACAGCTTAGCTGCTATGAATCAAAATAGACATTCTGATTTTCCAACTTGGGACAACAGAGAGTTTTGATAACATTTATTTGCTTTTACTCATTTCAGACAACTCATTTAAAAACTTTGAGGTATATGTACTATTTCATATTGTAAGCAGTTATATTACTAACAAATGCTGACCAAATTAAACAATAAAGCACAGGAACTAAAAAACGTATCTAAAAATCTTCAAGAAATAGCTCACCTTCTCTGGAGTCAGGCATTTCATATTGGTGGACTTCAGTATGTGCTGTAAGTATTCATTTAAATCAATGATATTTGTATTCACTGTTACCTTCAAGAAGGAAAAAAAAGGCAATTACTTTAATTAGCACCTCAGGTATTTCTGAAATCTCTTCTTCAGGGCTCTATAAAGGAGATCACTTTTGCATTCTTCCTTGAGGAACAGCACACTCAGTAAGCTCGGTGTACTTCCCACTACGTGATGGCATCATAGGAAGTCTTCCCCTCCTGCCATCCACTTGTTAAAGATGGAGAATTTCATGCTATTACCATGATTTCTAAAATGTATTGGATGAATATAATAATCTTTTGAACATACAGATTCTGTACAGCAAATAGTGGGCTCCTTGTCTGAATACAGTTTACACACTGCCAGAACAAGAAAAAGCAATATCTAGTCCAAAGTTTGCCTTTAAACAGTGATAAAGATTACTCTCATCTTCCCCTTCCAGCAACAAAGCTCTGTGGGCTGCCTTGGCTTTATCATATTGCATATTATAGGCCTTGTTTAAATTGTTTTTTAACATATGCCTTAGGAAGAGTTTACAAACTGCTAAGGCTTCATATACCATGTATTATAATTTATTGTGCACAAGTTCCCCTTGAGACATTTAAATCTAGTCTCAAGTGAGCACATCTATGCACCAAACAAGGCTACAGTTCATGTAAAATATCTCCCATTCTGGTTAAATGTTTCTACTCTATTATTACATTTATATTGTATTGTATTGTATTGTATTGTATTGTATTGTATTGTATTGTATTGTATTGTATTGTATTGTATTGTATTGTATTATTATCTCCCTTAAACCCCTTCTTTAGGTTTGGGCACCCTCAAGTACAATGAAGTGTGCCCACTGTCTTGTTGGTCTTATGCAGCACCCAGAAGTTTATGCTACAGCTGTACTGTTAAGTAGCAAGGTGAAACAAAGATGTTCCTGTCCCCCTGGCAGGAGGCTGGACTAAATGACCTTTAAAAGGTCCCTTGCAACCCGTTAAGACAATATGATTCAGAACTGGAGAGGCTGAGCAGCATGAGTAACTGCAGCCTCAGCATAAACTTACACTTGTTGCCATCTCACCTTTGAGCCAAAACACACAGCAATCACCAGGCAGTTTGGACAGCTGCCATACAGGAGGTAAAGCTCAATGCACACAACCTCTTTTGCAAGCCAAAACCCCAGTTATTGCGTTGCTAAGCTTGTGAAACTGATAAGACAGCTGTAAGAGAATAAGCTACTTGAGGCAAACATCCAATGAGGATGTTGAATGAGGTTTATGTGGCAATAGATAATGCTGCTGTAGCGAGCTGCTGTAGGACAAGAGACAGAATTGTACCTCATCAACAAAGTAACATACAAAAACCAATACTAACTTTGTTTTCCCACTCAAATTCTGCCCACATCTGTCTGAACTCAGCATCTGTACAGGAAGCAGGCTGGATGTAATCCATGATGTCGATGTGAATATCACTGAGAACCACACAGTTTCTGTCACTGGCTGCTCCAGAGACATCATACACTGCAAGAGAACACACAAAACCACCTGAATGTTCCAAAAAGTGAATTTGCACTTTATAAGGGTGCAGAGTTACCACCTGCCAGTTAACAACAGTCAACCCTTGCTCAATTTCATGCTGAAAATCATCCTAAAGGTAGTTCTATGATGGTTTAAAGTAACAGTGATATAGATTTTTTTTTAAATCATCACAAAATACTCTTACATTGTAATTTAGTTTTTTCTCTCAAGTTGAAGTGTTTTACTTATTTTTGAGCTCATTAAGCAGTTAAAAATGCAACACATTCATGTAAATTTTGCACACTGAGTTGTTTACTTACCAACATTTCCAAAAATGATCCCATTTTCTGTTGAAGCGACTTTGACATTAGCTTTAATGTTTGCAAAATCATGTGGAGCGAGCGTCAGAGGAGATGGTTTTTCCACAAGTTTCAAGTCGCCTGTTAAAGAAATTGGGAGATGAGGATCAGGGTACATTAGCAGTACACAATGAGCTTAGCTTTTGGAAAAACACTTTATTATTTTCTTGTCATTCAATTTTTGCATCTACAGAGCTGCATTAAACACCACCACAAAGATATTAGTTGATTTTGAATTGGTTGTTCTTTATCGTTTTCTAATGGCAAGATAAATTACATTACATACAGATTTCAGTTAAAATATTGCTGTGTTCCCCCACACCCTGCTGAAAATAAATGCAAATACTGACTAAAATGGGCTTTGGATCAAGTTTAGTATTAATTATTTAACAAGGAAATGGTTAATTCTACCTTGTGTTTTAATCACTGACAACATCAAAAGACCTAACCCTATAGTCAAGTGCCTCAAACCCAAAGTACAATGTCCAGCACTACAGGCACTGAGCTATTTATAAACAGGTCAAAGTATCCCCTTGATTCTGAATATAATTGCTCCAAGGAAACACTAAGGGATGCATTTTTACTGATCCTTCAGCAAGCAACTGTAAAGACTCCTTAATTCTATTAAACTGCAATTTGAGACACAGCATGAACAGCATGAGCTCTACACAGAGGAGTGATGCCTCAAGTCAGCTTTTGCAGTACATTAGCTGGGAAATATAGAATTCCACTTTACTGAGCTGACAAATAGAAAAATACAACCTTTTAAATAATGCATCCATTTTATTTATTTCCATTATTGGTCCCATCAAATGATTCACAAAATTTTAAGAGAAAGGTTATGCCCCTGCAGTCATATTTACAATAGTGGAAAGCACATGAGTTCTCGTAGCATACTGTAAATGTATTTCAGCTCCTGACTGCCAAAGCAGAGGACAAATAATAAGAAACTGGTTACTGTTCTTGAATTATCTGCTCCAGTGACTCCTCTAAGAGAAGTTAATGAAGCCTCAGTTTTGTTCAAGCAAGATTCTGGTACAGCTGTTGGTACAGGGAATGGTTTCAGCTGAGTAAATGCAGTACTTAAGTACTTCAGGTTGAGTGCAAAAACCACCTAGGGCAGATGGTTTTCTGCTCCATACCAGTTAGGATTTTGACCTATTTTTATTTTCCTGTCTATAGTAGCAGCACAATGGAAGGTAAGTACATCAAAAAAACTGTCTGTATTTCAGGAAAAAAGGAGAAGGAGAAATGAACGCTATGTTTTTAGTGATAAAATCTGACTACACTTTATATCATCAGATAGCACTGTCAGTGTCAGTACATACAAGACCTCCACCAAATAGATTAAAAAAGTATATTTTTAAAGGCCTTCAAAAACATACTTTCAAAATGGCAACTAACTGGCATCACTTTGGAGGTGCTTCAGGAATTCCTTGCAGCCCAGTGCCCAAAACCTCAGAGCTGCTTTGTTTGCACCAGTCCAGCCCTCCTTACCCAGCGTGGCCAGCTCCAGGGTGCAGTTCTGCAGAGTGTCACTGGTCTGGTTGACCACAAGCACGTCCAGCACAATGTCGTACTGATTGACGTGGACATAGGCTTCTGCATACACCGGGTCCGAGAAACCTGTCAGCTGAGTAACCTGTGACACAAGTCAAGGGATTCGCCTTCTCAGAAACCAGTTTGAAACACAGAATCATGTCACACAATGACAAAAAATAAGAATTAAGTAATAAAGTACAATTAAATCCATTCTTCTTCAATACGAGCCTCCAAAATAAGTAGCTTTCCTTCACATGTCCCCCTGCATACACATTATAGTTATAAAACCTTTCCAAATTAAATGTATTCTGAACTGGTAAGTTCCTAAAATATGAACTGTAATGCTATTTATTCTTAAGATGATCAGCAGGACAAGGAAATGCTGACTTAAAATGAAAAGGTAATTTTCAACATCAAAAAGCATTTGTCCAGTCTTTAAAAGTCTGGGGGTTTAACTCTCAACTAATGAATCAATCAAGTGATTGCTTCTCTTTAAACCTCCCCTGCAGGTCCTGGTAGTCAGCAGGACAAAATAGGCATTAAGAGTGANCAGAGCTGCTTTGTTTGCACCAGTCCAGCCCTCCTTACCCAGCGTGGCCAGCTCCAGGGTGCAGTTCTGCAGAGTGTCACTGGTCTGGTTGACCACAAGCACGTCCAGCACAATGTCATACTGATTGACGTGGACATAGGCTTCTGCATACACCGGGTCTGAGAAACCTGTCAGCTGAGTAACCTGTGACACAAGTCAAGGGATTCGCCTTCTCAGAAACCAGTTTGAAACACAGAATCATGTCACACAATGACAAAAAATAAAAATTAAGTAATAAAGTACAATTAAATCCATTCTTCTTCAATACGAGCCTCCAAAATAAGTAGCTTTCCTTCACATGTCCCCCTGCATACACATTAAAATTATAAAACCTTTCCAAATGAAACGTATTCTGAATAATTCGTACGTATATAATAATTCGTATGTATGAAAATACATATTCTGAATAAACGTATTCTGTAATGTCATTTATTCTTAAGATCATCAGCAGGACAAGGAAATGTTGACTTAAAATGAAAAGGTAATTTTCAACATCAAAAAGCATTTGTCCAGTCTTTAAAAGTCTGGGGGTTTAACTCTCAACTAATGAATCAATCAAGTGATTGCTTCTCTTTAAACCTCCCCTGCAGGTCCTGGTAGTCAGCAGGACAAAATAGGCATTAAGAGTGAAATAATGATTCACTGCATTTGGCAACAGGATACAGCAGCCAAAGAAAGGGGTTTTTAACCACTTCTGGCATCCTTGCTCCCTTCCCCATACACTTTATTGGGATCTTCAAGCCAGCAAACACTAATTTCTTCTCCATATTCCACCAGTTCAGCACTCTCCAAGTCTCCTCCTTGTTCCCTCCCTCCCCATCTGAGAAGGTAACAACTATAAGCACAAGTGCTTTTCTTTTTCCCCTGATCCCAACCAGGATATACCTGGGTCTTTCCAATCAACCAGCATAGTCTGGTTCATCAGTTCCAGCCTGCAATTCCCAAAGTGATCCCATGTATATAATTAAAACACTGATTTCCCACTACCTTATTAAGTTTGGAAGCAAGAGGATCAGCAGCCTCTTTCCTCTGTGTGTTTCCCATTGCTGCAAGAAGGCTAAGCTGGAACTGGTCTTCTTTTGAGCTCATTTCATTTTTAGCAGTAAGCTGCATGAAGGAAATGGGATCATCTGGCTGAATTGTCACATTCCTCTTCTCAGATTCTTTCTGTAGGAAGAGAATAATTCAAGAATTCACAGTGAATTCCATTCCTTAGCACAGAAACACAGTCAAATAACAGCTGACCTACACAGAGTCAAATGGTGAATTTCTGGGACCAGCCTGGATGGGAATATCCGTAAAAAACTCCAAGTGTTTATGGTCACACAGTTATAAGAGCTCACCTTCTGGGAAAGTTTCTCCTCTTCTAGCTTGGCTGACAGCATATGAGAGAGGGACTGCCTGCATTCTTTGTTGAAAATGTCATTCATGAGAGGAGAACATTCTGACAGCACTTTCAGACACAATGAAATACGATCCACATCATCATCTGTAATTGGCTTCTTGGGAAGAGAAGACTTTCCCAAGTGGAGAATAGTGGCCATCAACAGCATAGCTTCAGCATTAAAGGACTGAGAAGGAGGACAAAGAAAAGAGAATGGAAGAAGGTTACTGCATTTTCCACACCTTTACACAAATGTTGACTTCTGACTTATTAAAAAAGGTGCCTATTAATCAAATCATAACATCTCTGAACAAATTACTTAGTCTTTTAGTACTTGTTATCTGAAACCAAGCAGAGTGATCTAGAGACTTTCTAGACAGAGCAGCTGGAAAGCAGCAGGCCCTGTTTGTGACCCAAACTATCATTATTATCCAATCACATAACTGGCAGTTCACTTTGGACTTCACCCATTTTGCATCTGTTCAAAAGAAAAGAGGCAACAAGCAGCTCCTCCTTGAATGTGAAAACACAAGAGATGACTCACATTTTGTTTCTTCTTTTCCTGAACTAGGGACACATAACGTAAAGCAATCTTGGTTAAAGTTGTAGCAAGGGAAGCTGCAACAAAGAAATCTCCATCCAGCAGGAATCCTCTTAACGGAGGTCTGCAAAGACAAATGATCCTCAGGAAACTACTTTTGGATGACAATCTTCAGCCTACTTCTCTTGATACCTTAAATTTCATACTGTACAAGCAAAACAAGCTTGAAGCACCTCACAAGGTTGGGTTTTTTCCTTCTCAAAGTAATTTTCCACAGAGATTTTCACAAGTCACACAGTCATTTTCACATGGACTAGGGAGAGATAGGTGTAGTAGTGCAAGGTGATATCAAGGGAAGAAAATGTTTTCATCTAAAGACAGCATCTCTGTATCCAACTAAAATCGTGAGAGAGCTTTACATATTAAAAAAATCCCCTAGAATTTAGGATATCATAATTAATAAAGTTCTTATTTATGCAGTAAGTTTTCATTACTAAATCCTAAGCAATTGGGCAACTTTCTATTGGATACTATCTAGTTGACATAATACCTTAAAACAGGAAATTCCCTCAACCACTGTACTCTGTATGAGTGATAATACCACTCAAATAAAAGAAGATAAAAATTAACCAAGTCACTCCTGGCAAAGCGTGAAATCACAAATACCTGTCTTCTTCCTTTTTGGCAGGTCGGGAACTGCTAAGAGCACTTTGTGTTGCATAAGTGCCCATTTCTGTCACTAATTTTTGGGCTGGACCAACAGACACCTCTTCTTCGGGTTTGAGCTCACCAGCTTCTTTCTTGATTTCAGATTCTACTATTGGGATCTAGAAATGAGCAGGAAGCAATTGTTACAATTAAAATAAAAGATGCACTTCTGTTCTGCAGAAGGTTTTAATAAAAATAGCAACAGGTCAGCTACAGTGCAATGCTTTGAGGAGAATTTGAGGGGATAAACAGATGTTGAAATACATACAGAAGCTTCCTACACATGCAATAAAGCTCATATTGATGAATTAGGTTTTCTCAGAGAAGTCTTTCTCTCAGAACAACCCAGACTTAACACACTTTCTTTGCTACTGGATAGATTAAATCATAATTTTCCAATTTGCCATAAATTTCTGAAATCAGGAATTTCTCAACTCTTCTCTTAATAGATATCATTTATTCTCAGCTCAAGTATGTTACTTGAAAAAAAATGAATAACGAATGCAAAACCCTGATAGCTTTTTATTTAAGATTTCCTGTGCACATGCCATTACACATCACAAGTCTTCAAAACACTGTTGCATCTTACTTGATCTTCCTAAAATATCTTTTTCTTAGAAAACCCAGTGCATAATGGCAGGAAAAACTACAAAGAGCCAGTAAACACAAAAACCCCAAAGTACACACACCTCTCCAAGTGATCTGCGAACCTCTGTCATTACACTTTGTATATCCTCCTTTGTGCTGCAATATTCTCCCAGGATCCACAACGCTCCTCGATAAATCCTAAAACAAGAACAGTAATTTAAATCATGCTTTCATGATATACTCAAACTAGCACCAAGAAAACTGATTTATGGTCAGGTGGTAAAGACCGGTCTTGACAAATTCAAAAGGACACAACTGACGAAAGCAGGTTAAATCAAAAACAATTATCCTTTCAGCCTCAGTAAACTCATGAACAAGTACATCAAATTAGATATATTCTCTGCTACAAAGTTATTTCCATCTGTGTTAATCCTGACATACACAAAATTAAATTTCATTGTGATCATAATGAAATACTCTACTGCATGTGAATGAAGTCAGCTCTAAATTCTCCATTTAACTGAGACAAACTAATTTTTCCATTATACAGAAGAAAATGAAAAACCAGAACAAGAATGAAAATTAGGAAAAGAACAGCAGAGCTTCAGAGGGGTTTTTTCGCACTTAATGAGATTACAATGGAGATAGGATTCAGAGTTTTTTGTGTATTAGGAGAATGACAGAGTGCTCTTCTGATACCAAGAAATTCTCATATGACTTAAACTTTACAGATCCATCAGCAAACAAAGTTTTTAGAACCCTGAAAGGTACTGAAACAGCTTTATAGTTCGTAAAGCTCAGTCTATGTTAGATTGGGTTTTCTAACAAATGTACAGTATTTCCAGTTGCCTACAAGTGCAAATTCCTTAGGAATTCTGTTTTAACAAATATATCACTTTATGGTTGGCTTTCATCAACAACGCTATTTCTGAGCAAGTGGAAATACAATTATCAACGGCATTACAGAAATTAAAATTGAATTTATTTTCTTTGTTCAATGCAACAAACACCTAATTCATCTCTTGTACAAGTAGGCAAGAAGAAAGTTGTACCTAGAAATCCTCTACCCCAACATATGTCAGCTTCAGTCACTCTCTGTGTGGGTCACATGGACTTTGGTACACATTTAATGACAAAATACATTCAATGCAAGTGAGACACCACGCGCTCCAAAGTCTGTTTGATATCATATTTTGGACTCACTTGACAGATTTAATAGAGTGAAAGACTTCGAGCATCTTCTCAACAATCAGAGGTCTGAGGTTATCAAATCTCTGGATTGCTTCCCGCACAAACTCCAGGACATCAGCGGCTGCTGCCTCGTTGTTATCACTAAGGAACTCCATCAGCTGCCACAGAAGGGTGAACATCAGCAACATCACAAACAGCAGCACAATATTGTTTGTACAATACTTCCCTTCTATGTTCAGAAAAATAAAATTGCTTATGTATCTCCCATGAAACAAAACTGAAGTCAAACAACCTTAAGTACATTCTAAACAAGTACCAATTATCATAATCCCAAACTGTTTTTCTAGTGATACAAATTATTGCACTTTTAAAGGTCTTCTTCAGCTCATGTTCTTCAAACACATTTAAAAATAGTCTCAGAAGACAAATAATTACAGCATCAAAAGTCCTATGTTTCTTCAGGAATTAAAAATAGCACTGTTTCTGTGAGGCCACTCTTAGGAACACCTCAGCTTCAGCAGTTCTGCAGGTGCTGGGTACAGCTATAACACATTTAATGACAATATAATGAAACATTTGCATACCACTGGAATAACATTTGCGGCCATGTCTGGGAAGCGAACGCTACAGGAATGCAGTGTCCGAACCAGGAGCTGTCTGTACTTGTCTGTATCTTCATGCTCCGTCACATTATTAGTTTTAATCACTTCCTTCTTCAGAACAATCACAAGCTGCAGAAAAGATCAAACCAAATTTTTAAAAAGTGATATTTTTGAAAAGAAAGAAAATAGTGTAATGAATCAAAAGTACATGTAATTTACCTCCTCCACATTTCTTGAAGACACAAGATCCAGAGCCAGCTGAAGGGTTTTTTTGCGCACTTCTAGATCTGGGGTACTCAGCACTCTGAGGATGTCCATAACTAGATCCTGAAACAATGACAAAATAAGTAGTTTGCTGTTTTAAATTACTTCCTTCTCATACAGTTCTAATTTTCAGTCCTCAGTGATTTTCAAAGCCTTTCTGGATACAGAATATACGATCTACTGACAAGCAAGCAACAGGCATTAGAACTTCTCAGTGTTCATTTAATACATTCTACATTTACATAGAAGTCTCCCATGCAACTACACCATTAAACCTTACAACCAGGACAGCATTTGTCATTGTTAATTCTCATGCAGACAATAAAAGCAGCAAGTCATAAACATACAAGTCCATCCAATATGTTTTGACCAAAAACATACCAACAGAAAATTGAAACTTCAGAAGGACTTTTCTCCATACATTGCAAAAATGTGGGAGCTCTGTTATTGAAGGCTTTTCTTTCCTAAGGCTTACAGCAAAAGAGACAGCTCACATACCTGCAACACTCGTTCGTGGGAGGGATGCTCCTTTAACTCAATCAACCGATCCAAGACAATCAGTTTCACATTATTATCACTTTCTTTAATAATCAAATCTATGTAGCATTGGGCAGCAGCCTAAAATTAAAAGGATAAAAACCATTTTCTAAGTAATGGAGAAACTGGAAAATTTCCTAAATTGAGGAAAAGACTCCTTCTACTTTACTATTAAAACAGCTACTCAGAGTTGGCACAGAAATTAACCTGATAAACAGACTTTAAAATTTTTTGGTCCATCATAAATCATTCTACCACCACGTTACAAAAATCACATAGGAAGGTTCACAATGGCATCAATTTACAATACATAGACTTGATTTCAAATGCAAAGAAAGAAAAGATAATCTAAGATACATTATCTGACATGCTTTGGGTCAGCTGTGAAATATGCAACAGGGCATGAAAACCAGCTTCAAAGAGCTGGCAGTGTTAGCCTATCCAAATATGGTTTTAATTATAGCTTCCATGTACAGTAGCTCAATTCAACAAAAATGAGTACGCCAAACCAAGAATGTTGGAATTCATACTCCCTCTGACCTTTGGAAACTACTATTTACAATGCTTTAAATCTATGCATAACCTAACTTTGAAATTTCCATCCAAGTTCAAAATTCCTAAGTAATCTTAAATTATCAGCTGTACAAACATAAAACTAAGAACCCCAGGTCAATCAGTAATCAACATAAATCTTCATTGCTTTATGCTTCCACCCTGGTCTGAAATTAGTCATATTCATGAGTAAAAACTTTAATCCAATCTCTGAAATCTTCAGCTGTGGTCTGCTTTGCTAACCAGCCCAGTTAAATTGCAAGTTGGTCCAACAGTCTGCACAGTATGCAGGCTGCCCCCTACCAAAGTGACATGAAGTCCACTAGCTCCAGGTCTGCTCAGTCTCTTTCTGTGATCACTTCTAAGAGATACTTTAAGACAGTGTTTCACATGAGAAGTGCTGCACAGCCCACATTACTAAAGCCTTCACTCCTTCTAAGCGCAGTACACAGTGTTCATTTCAGTGCACTAGAAGCTACTGAAGAGCTGAAAACATCTCTTTCATACCTTGATTGCTGTGGGTGCACTGGAGAGTGTGACCAGAGTACCTGCAGCCTCATACTTCACTGCAGGACTCGAGGACTGCAGCAGGTTGTAGATACAGCGAATGAACCGAGCTCTCTCCGATGGATTCGCGTGACAAACCTCAATAAGAAAAATGATCCACAGTTGGCACACAAAGAAAAGAGCAATCCTGCAGCTTAACTGCTCCACTATCTTACAGAGAGGAGAAAATTAAGCAAAAGGTGACAACTTTTTCTGGTGACAGGAAGTGTCATTCACAGCTGTAAAAATCTAATTACAACAGCTCTTCAAAAGCTGTTCTCGACAACTCTGAGCATTGCTGCAGCATCTTAAAATCTGCCATCAAAAGGAAGGGCAAAGCCTCTACCAGCTTCTGTAAGAGATGCCCTGCTCATGCTCATGAAGATCATTCTGATAACACAGTCCCCATCACAGCAAATCATGTGAGACATATTGCTCTATACTGTGCACACTTGAGCTCTTTATCATTTCAAGAGACAAATCTTATTCAGCTGTATTAAGCAACGACACATTCCTGACATGGACTAGAAGGCAGCTATGATGCCTTTTCTAGCAACAGTCTATCCCTTTTAAAAAACAGTCTAATACAATTCACCATGTGCATTTATTTTAAATGTGCCACAATATTTCCCTATTACCTTGTAAATTAGTTCAACAATAACCAACTGCAGGATGTCACCAAAGGTCTGCACTTGGTCAATGCAGGTACTCAAATAATCCAAAGCTCGATCCTACACAAATAGAAGATAAATTATTCTACATTACTCAGAGTTTGTTCACTCAGTTGAATTTTAAATCAAAACACATTCTAAAAATCCGAATACGAAACAGCCTTTATGCAATGCTTCAACAGTTTAGGAAAACACTGTAGACCTGAAGAACAAAATAATCCATCCTGTCTATAGAGGGCGAAAAGAGAGACAAACTAATGGTAATTAGGCACAAAAGACAATTGCCTGTAGAGCAAATAATCCAAAATACTAAACAGAAAATTTCTTTCTCATGCAACTACAAAAGCTTTAGAACAGCAGATAATGGAGCATTTCTCAGTGTGGTTATGCTCACATTTTTCAGCACCTTCACCAGAGTAGTTCTCCTTTAAAATAAAGAGAGCACTAAAGACCTACATTCTCAGTACCAAATATCCCACAAAACTTTAACACTATCATACATGGGTTTTTATGAATACAAGTAGTTTATACTACCAACAGACTACTGGCTAGTTACACAGCATACTTAAAATTATTAAACCAAAAGACTTTGAGGGCAGGTATCCTTACCTGATCTGCATGAATTAGCATCATAAACGCATTTCTTTTGCAGCTTGCATCTTTCTCATTCACCAGGAAATCATGGATCAATTCAGGAGCATCAGGTATAAGATGTTCAAAGTTCCTTTAAAAGAAAAAAATTGTAATTAAAAGAGCTACTGGTAAGGAATAGAACCCTAGGATGCCCATTAGATAGAGGAGAAAAGGCAAACAAACGTAAGAATTCTAACACCACACCAGAGATTGATAAATACCTGAGTTCTCAAAAACTAAAGGCAGCCTTGGTCTTGTGCATGCAGGATTGTGAATTGTTTCTGCACTTACCTGTAGATGGTGTAAATTGCCAGGACGGCATTCCTGCGCACGTAGCTGTGCCGGTGCTCCAGGCACGCACGGATGGCCGGCATCAAAGGCTCCAGCAGCTCTGCTTCCTTCAGCTTGCAGAGAAAACGGAGAGTGGAGCCTCGGATAAACTCATTTGGGTGCTGAAGATCCTAAAACCAACAAGAAACGTATTTGAAATAGCAGCCTCTCCAGATGAATGCACTTGCCACCTTCTCCCATGCGCAGCTTTCCCATGGAACAAGTTCTCAACATCCATGACGACACCTCACTGTCTTCTCAAGAAATGCTTCCCTAAAGCACTGCTACCCCACAATATTTAAAAACATGTATTTCTGAGCAGTAAAACTTACAAAGCCTGCAGGATTTTTTTTCTGGATTGTATTTGGTTTCTCTGATTACCACAGCTGTGAAAGCTCAGCCTGTGGGCATTCCTGCACATTGCATACTAACTTCTTGTATATATTAGCTCATCTCTTTCCAACCCCTTCCCAAAGTTGAAGGCCTTTAATATCTTCATGAAGGAGTTTCCCAAATATACTACAACTGTGCCCTTTTCTGAGCAATGGCTTGTCTCAAGACACCTTGAAGATGATAATTATGTTACCCCTCACCTTTAATGTTCACTGACATGGAAACAAAGAGCTAAATTTTTGTTAAGTCGTAACAGTAGAAGCACACAAAACTCCTTCGAAGTAGGTCTGCTGCCTATCTGCAGTTATCCAGCTCTGAAGCACTGAGACACAACTGTTAGCAAGAAAATGCTGAGCATAAACCATGTTTATTTTTATTCAATAATGCAAAATTATACCCCTTCTATAAAGATCCAGCAAGGGAACACAACCAATGAAATAAACAAGAGGCTACCTTTCTGTACGCATCACACACGAGGATCATTTCCTGCAGGAGCCTGCCATCTGGAGTGGTCTTTGGCACGATCTCCCAGAAGACAAGCAGCAGCTTTTTGATAGTATGGTCTTGGAGAGGCAGCACAAAACGTATGATGGTCATCAGGAGCCCAGGCAGTTTCTCACCATTCAGAATCATAATGATTACTTTCTTCAAGGCCTCCGTCTTCAACTTGACATCTCCTTTTTCTAGAGGAGGAGGAAACGAAGTGAGGAAGGCTGACATGTCACAGGTTAACAGGAATACTGATCTTCAGTGTCAGAAGATACAAACCCCTCTGAAGGAGTGAAATAGAGCATATCAATAAAACTCATGCCCTTACTTCTATAAAGGATAAAGAGGAAGAAAGAGATACTTAAAAATAAGCATGGAATTCTGACTTAGTCTGAGATCAATACATTGGAATTGTTCAAAGTGTTCAAATTCCAAGGCTGTTTCAATGCTTAAATTTATACCAGGATACTACAATGCGCTCTGACGCCACACATATACCAGATACTAACACTGATGTCTTGGCCAGCATATTCCACAGTGCACTGAACAAGTGACAGCACAATTTGTTGCTTGTTCCAAAAAATCTGATCAAATCTGTCTTAGCCCAAACAGGTATTATTTCAAACTCTCAAAAAAATTTCAGATTTTGCACAGACTGGGGAGGACATCAAAGTACATGAGATAATACCACGAAGTTTCTCAAAACACAGCTAACAGAGGAACCTACAGCTTTCAAAAATCAACAGAAAATAAACATCAAATGGACTTGCTTGAGTTTATAAAACATAAACAAAATTCTAGGAAAGGCACAATGAGAGAATAACTCAGGTAAGATGGAGTATCCTTCAGGCACTGTCAATACTTGCCTAGGTCATTTTTTAAGCTCATTTCAGAAGGTGGCTCTGAATCCATGGGAACATTGATTAACGTGTAACACACGTTCTCTGCAGCAGTCATGGCTCTTGGTTACAGGAGTTCTCTCAAGGGAAGAATTACTTTCACACAAATGTCAGACAACCTAAAAACCAAGCAAACAAAGCCATCCCAAAGTTAAAAGATTTTACTAACAAACACAAAAACATTATTATAACTGACTTAATGGCTTGAAGGCATTGCTGGGTTTCTTGAGAAGCCACATTCAAAAGCCTTCTCACTTTGCTGTTACCCTAAAATACTCCTGTTAGTATCACAAAGATGAAGAGCCTGACATTTTTCAGAGAAAATCAAAAAAGAACAAAATCTTTCCAACATTTTGGGGACAGTCAGGAATAACAGAAGCGTACAGGGCACCTGACTGAAACCAAATGGATGCAGCAGCTTTTTCCTCATAGAATCATCCCCTGATCCCAGCTGTATATTCCCATTACCTTCCCAGCTTGTGTGCCTCACCAGGTGAACTGACCCAAGCTGCAAAATCAGCTGAAAAACTTCACAGGAAAAAAGAAAAAAAGAAAAGATAAAGTTCTTGACTTGATAAACAAGTTGAATCAGTCTATGAAGGAAGCTTTGAAGATGAGCACAAGATCCAACAGAGCAGAAACCAAGGATGGGAGAAAAGAAAATGTGATGGAGAGAGGAGCATTTTACCTGCCAGAGATCATCAGATCAGCTCAACTCTATTGTCTCCACTAGACACTAATGAGGAAACCAAACCTTTTTATGGTGAAAAAGGACAAGAAGGCTACAGATTTATCAAAGCTGCTGTGT
Source organism: Platysteira castanea (assembly GCA_013397175.1). NCBI lineage: Eukaryota > Metazoa > Chordata > Aves > Passeriformes > Platysteira > Platysteira castanea. The sequence goes on from VYXC01000804.1 coordinate 949,568, forward strand.
GCGTGGCAGTCCAGGTAATGAAATTTGCTATTAAGCTCAACTCTTATTCTCATGTTTCTTTTTTCCTTCTATAATAGATATCTAGGATCAAATCAACCTTTTGCTGTATCAATCTTTATTCTTATGTTTGTTTATTCTTTCTATAATAGACATCTAGGATCAAATCAACCTTTTTACTCTATTTGTTAAGTAATGAAAAATGCTCAAGCTTGAGCTTGCTTGGCTAATGCTATGATACTACACTGACAAGCACAGCAAAGAAAACTCTTACTGTTTATTACATGAGGAATTTTGTACTTTCTACAGAAAGTGTGTCAAAATAAATTAGCTTTTATTGATATTAATTGTCTGGAAGTCTTAGACTACCTTTTCCCATCAAATGGGCACCCAGAGAACCTCACCCTGAACAGGGAGCAGGGAAGTTTTGCTAACCTGGGCTGCTGCCTCTACCCACACAAGGAAACAACTCACCTCAATCAGCACCACAACTACCCCAAAAAATAATTGCAATGCAAATTTTTAGGGAAACACTCCTCTTTCTGTTACGAATTCTGTATTTTAAGGACTAGATCACTCAAGCTTGTTATTTACAAATATCTACATAAACCACTCGTCCAAGAAATGACTGGATGTGGCACTTAGTGCCATGCCCTAGGTGACAAGGTGGTGATCAAAGGTTGGATTCGATGATCTCAGAGGTCTTTCCCAAGTGTTTTCTTGCCTCAACAGCAGCTTTTTTGCTTATTTTTCTGATGTTGTTACCCAGAACTCCTACTGTGTCTGCGGAGACACAATAAAGAGGCTCTTACACTTGCCAGGTTCAGCAGAAAGGAGGAAAATGGAATGGATTTATTTACATTATTTCATTCTTATACACGTCCCAACTCCACAAGGGATTGGAGGACATGTCACTTCCTTCTCAATCCCACTGGAGAAGAAAGGTGCTCAGCAAAGTTGTTATATCACAAAAGGAATGAAAAACAGAAAATACTGTTAAGTAAACGTTGGCTATTATTTACATGAATTTGTGTGAAAAGAATCTCACTCCAAGGTTAAAAACAGAAGGCTTACAAAACCAAGGCAACACTCCTACCTCAAAGCCCTGCAGCCAGCACCTTCACCTACAAGAACAACTCAACACAGACTAAAATGTAGATCCTTGCAAAAGCAGGGGAGGTATCTTTGCTCATACAAAGACCTCAGCTGCAGAAATTTCCAAAATCACGGTCAAACATGTCTCTGAAGTGTGATAAATGAGTACACTTTGGGCTCTGAAAAGCAGCAATGAAAAACAACCCTCCTAAAAGGCAGAGCTGGGAGACTTGGCAGGGAGAACCACCACCAAGTTTTCCTCCTTGCAAGGCACCAAGACTTGAAATCAGTTTGATCTTTGAGAGTCCACATGGACACAGATGTAGGTGCTGTTTTAACTCTCCAACAATAATACTTGTCACTTGTAGTGAGTCACAGAATGGTTTGGGTTGGAAGGGACCTTAAAGATGAATTTGTTCCAACCCCGTGCCATCAGCAGGGACACCTTCCGCCAGACCAGGCTGATCAGAGCCCCATCCAGCCTGGCCTTAACACTTCCAGGGATGGGGCATCCACAACTTCTCCGGGCAATCTCTGCTAGACCTTCGGCACCCAAGGGAATCGAAAGTTACAGAGTTTACAGAGCCCAGGAAGACAAAAAGCCACGCCTGCTCGCCACCTACATCCCTGGGGAGCCTTAGGAACGGGGGCACCTTATGAACCAAAACCCTAAGAATGCACCGTTTTACTGATACACAACTAAAATACAGAGTGTTAAAAACGTTTACTAAAAAATCCCGACAAATTTAGAGGAAGCTGAGGGGTATTTCTCCCTTAATGTCTGTGTTCCTACTTCTAGCCCAAACCCGGGCGCTTTAAGCTATGAGATAAAACTTCCCTCAANCTTCCCTCAACGCCCGCGTCCGCCTGCCATTCCCCTGAGCAAACCCGGAGACCCCTCAGCCCCGCTCCGCGCCACAAACCCTCCCACACCCGCCCCGCGCCCCCGGGGCCCTGCCGGGGCCACCGGGAAGATGCCGGCGAGGCCCTGAGGCCTCGGGCCTGCGGCACCCAGCGGAGGGGCGGCGCCCGCTCTTCCCCCCGGCCCCTCGAGGCCGCCGCGGCCCGACCGTGCGGCTCCGTACTGGGCGGTGGGGTCGGGCCGATCCCGGTGCGGAGCTG
>VYXC01000804.1:952651-986345 GCA_013397175.1 Platysteira castanea
TCACGGCCCTGAGGGGCAGCGGGATTTTCCCGCGCGGGCGGGAGGGGGAGGTCGGGGACCCTCGGGATGCAGGAAAACACCGGAAAACAGTGGCCAAAACTAAGATTAAAAACCCCGCTCAGATTAGATCGATCGATCGACAGATAGCAATTAAATAAGTAACAAAAAAAAAAAAAGACAAAAAAAGACAAAAAAAGGACAAAAAAAGACAAAAAACCCCAAGAAAATAAAAAACAGGGTGGGGGGAGGGAAATAATTGGAGAAAACTAGTAAGGAACTGGACAACAGACTACAGGAAATGAATAAAGAAGAGGGAACATAAATAAATAAGGGAAAAACAAAGGGAGGGAAAATGTGGTGGGGAAACAAGGGGAGAGAAGAAAAACAATGGGAGGTGGAAAAACAAGGAGGGGGAAACAGGGGGAAGGAAAGGAGGGAAAAAACCAACGGGAAAAATAAGTCATGCAGGGGAAAACATAAATAACGTTGAAAAAGTAATAAAGGGAGAAAATGAATAAAGGGAGGAAAAATGAATAAAGGGAGGAAATAAATAAGGGAGGAAAGAAATAGAAAAATAGTAGGGAAAACCCAGAACAAAAATAAATTTAGAAAAAATAAAAGCAGTTTTGTCTAGTGCTTAAAAACCAAATACGCAGCCCTGACATTACTGTTTCGCTATTTTCATGACTGAACTATTTGTATGGATTCAAGACAGTATGTTAAAGCCTGTTCAAAACAGCACCATGATTTATTAATTTTTACTAGTTTATTAATGTTTATTAATTAAACAAGCTGCAAATTTCAGGCCTATTTAAATTTTTTTTTAAAGTACCATGAGCAGACTATCAGGTCCCTATGTGGGGCCACCACAAAAAGTTGTTTCTTATCATTTTCAATGCAATCATTAGGGAGAATAATTACATTAGAATGATCCAACATCGAAAATGGAAACGACTGGACTCATTTGCTTAAAATACAGCATCATACCCAGGAAGCACCAATTCACTGGGTTTCCCTGGTAGAGGACCCTGAGGAAGTCACTGTTAGTCCCAAATTTTGTGGCATTCAGCTTAAATCCAAAGACCACCAGCTGCAGAAGAAGCTGAAGGGACAAAGCCCTGGAGAACCTGTTCAGCAGCAACGCAGAGACTCCATAGTTCATCTCAGGAGATCTGCAGCAGAAACTTCAGGTGCTTTTTTGTTACTTCAATTCGGCCCTCAGTGAGCTAAAAGCCCACTGCTGCCCCAAGGCTGGCTTATGGCTCTAAAGAAACACTGACACAGTTCCAAAAGAGCTGGGGTTGACTAAATGCCCCCCCAAAAAACTGAACACAAGCTGGTTGTCAGCTTCACGCTTCTTCACCCTCATAACCACAAATGCCTTTTCAGCTGGGACAAGTTTACACAGGGAAATGCTGTACCCTATTTGTTCCATGACTGTTTTATGGTTTCATAAGCACTTTAAGGTCCTCTCAGTTCAACACTTTCCAAGAGCACCACATTTCTCTACAGTAAGCAAACACTGACTCTGACAAACAGTCAAGCACACAATGGCACCTTGATGTGACACAAGTACTTGTGAATAGCTGTTTTTTCAGACTAAAAAAACCAAACTCACAGCAGAGTCCAAGAAAGTGATTTATTTCCACTTGTCCTTATGAGTTAAAGACAGTATCTTTTCTTTAAAAAACAGTATAATGTACTATTTAGAAAATGATTACACCTTTCTTGTCCAAGCAGTTACACCCAGTTATGACCTCCTGTCTTTTAAGGATAGGTGGGCTGGTTTCTTTCTTTATGAGCAATCCTCAGAACGTAGCGCCAGAAAACGTATATAGGTGAGGATAAAGTTACCAGCAAATGGATAAATGTTCCTGGATAATTATACATTAACAGAGGAACTCATTCACCAACTAGTGCTCCATCGGCTCCTCTGCCTTTTCCACAGTTTCTTCAACAGGTGGAACAGTCTTAGAGAGAGGGAAAAGAAATATTTTAGGAAGGCAGAAGACAACATTTGACATGTCAGCTTTATCCCCACTGGAGCACCACGAGTGGCAAATGCAGCTCACATTAGCCAACAGCTCACAAATTACTGTTATCCAAATTAAGCACTAGCAGGACACAGTTGGTAATTAGGAGACTATGGAGGCATCTTGCAAAGGGTATGAGAAACATACGCAGCCACTTCTGTTGCAAAACAGTGAAAACTTGTACTTGATCAGAGATGAGCAAAGAAGATGACATTGGAACAGCCTGGCATAAATTCAGCATGAATTGATTTAATAAGCAGCTGAGTTACCAGTTAAGATTATACAGTGTTCATATAGTAATTTGATATTTTTAAAACTGCCTTTCTAAAACTCTACTACAGTAGTAGAGTTAAATTTACTTTAAACATAATAGATCTTATCTAATTACTGTCTTTCAACTAAGCCTATTTATTCATATCTGAACCACTCACCTTCCTCTGTGGTCTCTCCTCAAGACCTTCTAGGAATGGTGCTACATCATCATCATCATAGATGGTAAACTCCATATCTTTGCCCACGATTCCAATTGAAACATTCTGTCATGCAAAGTGTTGAAAGCAGTGAGAAGAATTTTCCTGCAATTAACGTTGGCTTTACAGCTTTTACTTTAAAAAGCTACCATGTTTCAAAATCTTCTAAGTAAAGCCGTTCAAGGGTTTCAATTTCTTTCATTTTGTTTTCTTTTTAATAACACCAATTTCTCAAAACTGCCTATTTTAATCTCATTTTGATTTTCAGTATTTTAAGACTTCTAAAAAACATGGTGAGCTAAGAATAAAAAACCATGGAAAATGGTAGATCAGCCACAGCCAGAACAGCAATCAATGGATATCCTTAGAATTTTCTTCTTCAACAGTTCCTCAATTTATTGTCAAAAGTTTGTGCAGTTTTGTGATGCTGGATACTCTCTGAACTGTTGGTGCACTACCTTCACTCACCTCCCAGGTGAATTACTGACTGTGCTTGCAATGCAAAGCTGTGATTCTACAGCTGCGTATAACGCATCTTAAACACTCATCAAAACTTAAAATAGAGTGAAGCCACTAGGGAAACAATGTCTTATTTAGTGAAAGCATCATTTTTGGGAAGAAACTTAAAATCTGAGATGATCAGGGAACAGTAGATAAACTGGTGACATGAAATGAAGATGGTATTATCTACCAGTATTCAGCTTGCAAGCTTCAGTGCCAGCCACATTTCACAAGAATTTTGTCACAGTACTTCCAAGTAACAATGGCAGTAAAGTTCCTTAAGGAAACCTATTCCTTACCTTGGTGGTCAGATCCTGTTCAGCAGGAAGAGTTTCTCTCAGGGCTCGCAGTCCATGTTTAACTAGCTCATTTAGATTACCTTCAAATGGGATCAGAAAGACATTGACAAACTACATGGTATTACCTCTATACACTCATTCTCCTTCCTATTCCTGGTTGACAACTACAAAATCAGCTTGGTTAATTTGACTCCCAGAGCTCCTCTCCTTTCTGGTACTGAGCAGAGTTAGTTATAAAAGTTTTCCTTGAGATACCAGCCTTCCCCTATATTTGAGGTCAAGTGCATCTGGTTTTGACACCTACCTTGCGTTCAGTGATATTCAAGGTTTTTTTTCCCCCCAAGCAGGTATTCAATGGTTCCTCATCATCATTCCATACAAAAATAAATTCACCACTTTAAATGCAGCATTTAAATACTTGCCCTGATACACTATCCCTGCTCTGCTATGGAAACAATTACACTTCTCCTGGGTTAAAAAGAACAAAGGCTTTTTAGGTTTTTCACAGTTTTTCTGAGCACAGCTTCTCTTTCAATTAGATGTAACAAACATCCACATGTTAAGACATGAAAATCTCAACCATATTCTCTACGATTTTGTCTTTGTGTAGATTTACAGTTATGACAAACCTCGGTCCCAAAATTTATCTTAATCTCACTAAATGCAAAAGAATGGAGTGGCAGCAGGAAATAAACTGCAGAATTGATGAATACCAGTAGGTAAAGAGGGTTCCATTACTCACAGTCAGTGAACTCAGTCATGTGCCTCTCCAAGTAAGTTCGTGCTGACTGTGAACGAGCACCAATGGACATTGCTTTGCAGTCAAAATAGTTTGCAGAGGGACAAGTCTGGAAGATGTGAGGACCCATATCCTACAAAGAGAGAAAAACACCCACAGAATGGTAAACAAATGTATAAATTCATACCAAGTCTGCTGCTGGAACATGACATTTTCTAGAAGAATTTTGCTATATGGTACATCACACCTATATGTATGCACAGAAATATATTTTATATTGCTGATCACGTAACTCTTCTTATGCAATTCCTTCAAAACAAAAACCCCAAAAATAATAATAATAAAAAAAGAATAAACTCTTTCTTTACACTTTGTTCATTAAAATACAGCTTTTATGTGGACAGGATGGCTGGCAGACTCATCAACATCTATTTGTTGTATAAAGTCTCACTAAGGACATTTTCTTGTAGATCAGTAGCAGCAAGAGCAGCTTACTCACATCATAGCCTGCGATGAGCAGTCCTACTCCATAGGGCCTTCTGCCATAGCGCTGAGTTGGAATCTGGGTTTCTTAAGAAAGCTAAGGAAACAATCTCAAAATTACATGGTAATTACCCAAGAGTTTTCCTAAACCAAGTAGAGACGCACCAAAATGCATCCTTACAGGATGTTCTCCAAAAGTATACACAAGCAGTGTGAACAAAAAAAATTGTCCAATAAACTTTTTCAACTTAATATGATTTTTAAGCTGTGATAGATGAAAATCATTTTACGAAGGAGTAAAAACCTATAAAAGTGTAACAAGTGTATAAAAAAAGGATACTGCTTCCAATTAGTGACACTAGGCGAGAAACTGGAAGAGGTCTATCAAACACAAATCTAGAATCCAAACACTCTTGACGCATGAAATTGCTAGGGAGCAAAAATATAAAAAAAATTTTAAAAAATCAAATCAATGCATAGATCAAAGATGCAATGTGGTTTTGTCTCAAGTCTTGTCTGTTAAGGTAAGCATTTTTGTTTCAGCTCTGCTCATTGAGAAAAAGGGTCAAAGGCTTTCCATGATTTCATTTCAACATGACCTATCATTGTTATTGAGAAAGTTGACCACAGGTTTGATAAAGCTTAAGGGTATTTTAGCCATACAAATGCAAAGAAGGTAGAAGTTCACACAGGCAACAGACGGATCATCTGGAAAAACGGTAATGGTTAAATGGTAACATTGCTTTGTAACACTGTAGCAAGTAAAAGTCCTTCCTACCCCTTCTGATTAAAAGCAAGGCGCCCTGAAGCCCACACAAACAGCACTGTATGTGTTTAATAACTTTCTCAAATGTGTGTACACAGAAGCAGCTGCCAGAGGGAAAGAAGTGATGGAGTTTCTCAGACTGCTTGGAAACCCTGTCGCACCGAGGAAACCAGACAGGACTGTTTTACTTGTAACAAAACCAAAGAGCAAAATTTTGGGCCAAACAAATGAGATTTCTGCCAACTAGTTAAAAACCTGCCAGAATTTCATGCTGAGGTCTTTGGCATAATACAACAAAGCAGCAACTCAAGACTAAGCCTTAGCCAAGCAGAAAATGTCATCTGCAATAGTCTGAATGAACTTTCCCTCGTTATTGCAGCACTGCGTATGTCAACAACCAGGATACTCACCACAAGAGTCTTGCATCGGCAGTAAGTCCAGCAATTGAGATACCAATATGGTTGTCAACGTACAGGATTTTTTTCTGATGAGCTGCCAGCTCAGACTGTGCTCTCTATGCATAAAAGAAGAAAGCTATGTGGCAAACTGAACAGTCTGCCAAGCACTGTGGAGAAATCTGCTAACATTTATAGCAAGAACTGAGTATGTTTGTGAAACAATAAAAAAATAAATTAAATTTATAAACTTGCAACAGAAGACAAGAAAAACCTAATTCCACTTCAGTTCTCTCAGAACAAAAGAAAGAACAGACACTCACTCAAGTTTTGGGAAAAGAAAGGAATAGATTTACTGCTTACTAACAAATGAAAAGAAAAAAAAAAGAGGAACACATCTTTTAAAAGAAAAAAATCTTCCACTCATTTCCTTCAATATTTTATGAAGATCTGCTTTGCATAGGTACTGGAAACATCTCAGTACTCAAGCAAAGGGAATCTGCAATTGCATTTACATTTCATGTAGAAGTACAGATTACACAAAACTAATTTGCCAAACCAAAACTTTCCTACGAACATTATTGTCCCCACCGAGATCAGAGTTTAGAAGTCACCTTGAGAGCCACCAGGACAGCGTGAGTTTTCGACTTCAGCCCCACAGTAGCTGAGCCTTGTTTCACAGCTTCCATGGCATATTCTATTTGATGAATTCGGCCCTGCAAAACCAAGCCAAAGGTCATCAATCACTCTCTAGTTAATCCTCTGAATCAGTTTCCAATGGGTTTGCATTTTCAGACCTTTGATTCCCACCCCAACAGGGACACTTACTGCGTAACAGGTTAAACCAGTACATCTCCTCAGTTATCTTCTGTGATGCCTCAGCATTAACCCATAAAAATCTGGCCATCTCTGAGCCACCCACTACTGCACACAAAGGAACAGGAAAACGAAAAAGAACGGCTGAATCCTCTTGACACTGTAAGAATCACAAGACTTTTGCCACTTCAGAGGAATCACTGTTTGACTCAATGTGATTCAAAGACAGAACTTCCAGCTGAAGTTGGACACTTTTCATCGAAATTGCTGAAGAAATGAGTCTTACACAATTGTTGTGTCTCACCAGCCATTCCCTTCTCAACAAGTTATTGGCCAACTGCAGTCAACTCTGAAACAGGAGGAGAGGTCTCAAAGAAAATGAAGTCCCTACAAGTTCTGCAGAGGTGGCCAGGAGCTTTAATGTCCATTTAACAGAACCTCATTTTCAGCACTCCAGCCCTTTCAGACAGCCAGCACAGGCACTGCTACCCTGCAACCGTGGACACCATGGAGCTGCATCCCACCAGCTGAGAAGGAGTGGAATGCAAGAGCTGTTACAGTGAATGTGCAGGGGATGATCTACAGGAAATCACCTTCCCATAAGTTGTTTGGGTTTTTTTGGCATAAGGTTCTTTATTTAAGTCTACCAGAGGGACCCTAATGTCCCATTTCATCCATTGCTATACCTGGAATGTCAATAACAATAGGATATTTCCTGCACAAGAGCAGCACTGAATCACTGTGACCTGTCCAACATGAATTTGTCAACTGTCAGGAAACACATGCAAGACTGTAAAAATGTGAAACCACTTCGAGTTTTTAAATCTCCTATTTCCTTTTATTTACTACCATATTTGAAAACATCTCCTAATAAAGTATGATTTTTCTCCTGTATTAACAGTGCCAAGAATTATTATGGCATCATGTCACCGCCTCACCTACAAGAATGGATGGAGTACCAATTGCATTACAGTAGCAATTTTAAGTGTCTATTTTTAGAAAAAAACCAACACTATTAATATTGTCAAGGCAATTTTAGAAAAAACATAGAAACTTGTGCTGTTGACGATTTTGCAATATCTAGTAAAAATCTCAAGAGAATGTTATAGTTTTAAAAGTAATTTTGAAAGTAACAGATAAGGTTAAAAAATTAAAAGTTTCTGATACAGAACCTGCCAGAGAAAAACAATCATTAAGAAGGATGAAAACAGTTCAAAGGCACCTACACCTATCATGGTACTGGCTGAAAAAAAAAAGGGAAATATTCAAGGTTGTTTTCATAGAGAATGGAAAGGATGGAACACTCTCTGTTGCACTATATGGAAACTGTATCTCACGTACAATAGTACTAGATGATGAACAACTTCAGCAGCAATATAAACCCACAAACTATTGATACATCAGCATTACACTAATACAATTTGCGACCTGCATTTTAAATAAATCTCTAGTTTTGCTGAATATACAAATGAGTCTTCTTCCAAGGCTCTGGTTTTCTGTAAGTACCCTGTCTTAAAATATCCATAGTGAGAGAAGAAGCAATATTAAATACCTCAGCTGATGGCGGCTTTTAAAATCCCACAGAATTTATTTTCAACACAAGCTGTGTGAGTTTCAGAACACACCCTGTATGTTTTTAGTAACAAAACACAGTGTGAAACTGATTCAGAGGTAATAAAATTTCAAATTCAAATGCAAATCTCACTTGAATTTCCCAATTATAAACTAAATCGCTCCTTTGCAGTACTAGCTAGTGGACAGAAGAGAGAAAGACCTAGCACTGGCCCAACACTGGGGAGGCTGAAACCGTTTCATGCTTTTTGTACCTTATTTACCAACTTATTAGAGTACACGGATCATACAATCATGGGATGGTTTAAGTTGGAAGGGACCTTTAAAGATCACCTAGTCCAGCCTCCCAAAGATGACAGCATCTCTTTTGTACCTCACAGGTACATTCAGCAAGCAACTGCCTTAAGCACTTGGAGGTGACAAGGCCCAGGTAAGCACCACTCAGGTTCATACACCAGCAGACAGGGATGTGCTGAGGGTTTTCTGGACACCTACAGCCTAGAAAGGGAGAGGGGAGCAACCTGCAGGGAGCTTCAGGCACTTGAACACAACCTTTGTGACTGTAATACCGCTGCTGTGAGGTGGAGAAAACCCAAAAAGCAAGTTGAAAACCCAGTGAGCAACTGTATAAAGGTTTTACCTGCGGGCTCCAAACAGTGACATCATTGTCATACTGGTTGCGAAACTGGAATGAACAAAATAAAACTCATTAGTATCCCTAATAAGCTAACAGGAAGAGTGTTCCCAAAGGAACTCCTGGTTATTTTCACAGAATCCCAGCATTACAGAATCACAGAATCAAGAAGGTTGGAAAAGATGTCTGATACATTGAGTCCAACCTATGACCGAACACCACCTTGTCAACCAGACCGAGTTGCCAGGTCCAGTTGTTCCCTAAACACCTTCAGGGATGGGGACTCCACCACCTCCCTGGGCAGCCCACTCCAATAATCATCCTTTCTGTGAATAAGTTCTTACTTTGTTATATTCCTTTTGTCAAACTGTTAGTTGGAAAGGACCTCTGGAGATTATCCAGTCTAACCCCCCCTGCCAAGGAAGGGGAGCCTGGAGCAGTGACACAGGAACACATTCAGGTGGGTTTGAATGTCTCCAGAGAGGGAGACTCCACGACCTCCCTGGGCAGCCTGTCCTAGTGCTCTGCCACCCTCCGTGTAAAGAAGTTTTTCCTCACGTTGAGGTGAAACTTCTTTTGTGTCAGTTTATGGACATTGTTCCTCATCCCGTCACCACTGAAAAGAGTCTGGCACCATCCTCTTAGCCCGCCTCTGAGATATTTGTATGCATTGATGAGATCGCCTCTCCATCTCTCCTGCAGACTGAACAGGCCCAGCTCCCGCAGTCTCCTCATAACAGAGGTGCTCCAGACCCCTGGAGAGATATTTACATGGATCCTCACAGGGCCTCGGAAGTATTTCTCCCAGGACCGGAGCAGGGCCCGCTCCCCGCTCGCATTTATTTTCACGCCGGCAGCGAGGCCCAGTCCCGCCCGCGGCCCCGCGTGGCCCGGGAACTGCTTACTCACGGGCCCGCTCCCTCCCGCCCGCCCTCCCGCCTCCCCCGTGCGGCTGCGCGGGCCGGGCAGGGCGGCGGGGGCTCCCCGTCCCGGCCCGTGTCCCGGCGCACCCCGGCGCCCCTCACCATCCTCCTGCTTCCCCGGCGGCGGCGGCGGCGGCGGCTCCGGGCGGCGCGGGGCAGCGATCGCTCCGGGCTGGGAGCGGGCAGGCAGCGCCAATCGCGCCCCGAGTCATCGATGGGCAGCGCGTGCGCAGTGGCGCTGAGGGGGCGGCCGTCTCAGTAAACGCCGATTTAAATTACCTAATTTGTTTTGCTATTTTTAAGCTTTCTGATGAATAAAAAAAGTTTATTTGGTCGGAAACAACTTCCTTTCCTCACCACTTCTGTGTGGGGACAGGATATATAAACATTTTATTAAGCGAGCTGGACAGCTTTCCAAGTTTCGCAGGGCTTCCAGTAAATATTGCCGCAGCCTCTCCTACAATGCCGTTCCCCAATAACTTCCTACGGCAATAAGGGACTCCCTAAAGCCCCGTTTACTCCGCCTACGGTAACAGAACAACACACAGACATTTCCTCTCATTTGGCAAAACCGCTTCAGCTCTGATAGAGCGCTAAACCACGCCAAGACTCCCCATTGTTCTGGATTTGTACAGCGAGTAATGTCAGCAGCCACGATTTCAGTGATAAAAAGGCAGGGCTGTAAAACTTCATGGAGAATATTGGTAATAGCTGCATAAATGAAGGACTTTTGGAAGCTGTATGAACTACTGTGGGTTTATTAAATAACAACTGAAGTATTTTCCCGAGTGATCTTTTCCCCTTTATTAGATGTATAGAACAAAATATAGTCAAACCCAAACTCACCAGATGTCCAGCTATTAAAAATTTATTCTAAAGCAAACGGATTCGGATCACATGGCAGCGGGAAGGGTGGCATGGGACGGAGTTCCAGCTGCTCCAGCGCTGCAGGCAGCACAACTGTTCCTGTATTCCCAAGGCAGCAGTACAAGAGGATGCCGGAGGCAGGAATAATCTCTAGCATGGGGAAATGCTAACCGTGGAAGGAAGTCATTCACTTCCTTCTGGATGCTCCTTCTTGCCCCTTAGGCTCAGTACGAGACCTCTACAGGCAGTGCTAAAGCCAGAGGGTTGGAGGTCTATTTCTGATTTCATCTCGCCGTGCTGGTGTTAAAGAGCAAGCACCCAGCCTACTCCTCACCGAAGTATTTGAACTGAGGGTATAATGTGTCGATTCAGAAGGTGAGAAAGGCAAAATCAACAAGGCAAAATCAACAAGGCAAAATCAGATAACTCTTTTTCAGATAACAAAGGTACCAAAATAGAAAGGAAGAATTTTGCATATATTACAAATTTAATAGTAGAGAAAAAAAGTGAATGATGAGCAGCAATCAACATATTACATCAAGAAATCACAATATAAAATAGTATAGGACTGGAAAGTACAGTTAAGCTATCCTCACATTTAAATGAAGTTCTTATAAAAAATCTAAGTTAGGAGAAAATAGAATTTGCTCACTTTTAGTTTCACAGTGGGCAGCCTGATTACCAGAATCACTTCATACAGCCTTGACAGCTCTATGACAACAAGTTCAGTGCTCAGTAATGGCCAAATTAAGTGTAAGGAATGACTAGGAAGGAGAACAAAACATAAAGCATTGCTATTCCGCTGTATAAATCCATATTGCATCTGACGCCATTGAACACTGGCCATGACTCTTGTTTTCCACCTTGAAATTATGTGACACTGGGAAAAGTAGAAAGAAGGATTCAAGTTACAGAACAGCTTCATACAGAGGATGACAATAAGGAATAGAAGTCTTCAGCCTAAATAACAGATAAACGAGGAAAGGCTTTGAACTCTTGCCAAATCACAGCTGGCACAGAGATGCTGAATAGATTCGGTGCTTCTCTCTGTCCTGCAGCTCTGGTACAGGGGGTCATTAAAACCAGCAGGTTCAAGCCAAGAAAAGACAAGGAGGTACTTCTGAGTCATTTCGTACCTGTGCTGTGGAAACCTCTGCACCCGAACACATCATGGTCTTTTGGTTACGTAGTGAGAGAGCAACTGGACAAATTCACAGACTAAACAACTTTCCAAGCCACCAATGCTGCTGATATAATGTTTGAGCTAAGTGCAGCAGTGAAAGCACAGCTAACCTAAAACATGCATATACAGTCTCAAGAGAAACTAATGAGCCTGTTTTATTCTATGCTCTGTTTCCAGCAGAGTTATAAACAGCATCTGACATCTGAGCGATGACAGGCATTGCTCTGCAGAGATTAATGCACAGCAACTGAAAGGCAAGACCATTATGCCTCCGCTTCTGCTGATTCACGAGAGGAAACAACATTCCTGCAAGTCCCCTTTTGGGATACCGCTCACCATCAGCCTACATTAACCCCTGTGTGCTATGCTCCTGTAGTTACATGGAGTTTTTGGCAAAAGACTGCCTCCTCTGAGGTCAGTGGTAACACTCTGGTAGCAGGGGCTGCACGTTGTGCTGCTTAGGCACAGCAGACTGCCAAAGAAGAAGAAAGAAAGCTCTTGTGCCAGAATAAGAGACAGACTGAATGAAGGCAGCGCCTCCATCCCCTTGGAGAAGGGGAAGGATAGATCCCAGAGATCACAGAGCCACTCCTGTCAGATGGACAAGTGGTTGCCCACAAATAGCAGTGCTGTCATAATGCATTCAGGACTGAGCATTTTGACTAAGTTATTTTGAGAACTGTCTTACTGCCTTGACAATGTGAACAGTCCATATCTGGATTTAAAACAGGTAAGAGATTGACTTCGTTAATAGTTATATGGTGACAAGGCTACTTAATTATAAGCCTCGGTGTATGACATAGGTAGTATTTGATGACATTTTCATCAAGTAGGTTAAGGCTAAAAATAAAAAATTGACAGCTGCTATAAATGTACGTTCTTGTCTTTAGACTCATTTAAAGACCATGTCAGAAGTTCTTACAAAGAAAAAAAATCTATCATTTTGTATTAATACAGTAAATAGTAAAAAATAACCTCTCTATTTAAATGATGCCAGATTTCTTTCCTATTCATTTGCTGGCACTGTGGTAGAGGTGCAGACATGTCAGTCTCCATGACAAATTTGCGTTTATGTTGCCAAAGGAATTTTTTACCATTTTTGAACTACTGATCAATTTAAGTCACTGGATTATTTTGCCATGAAAGATGTTAACTATGTGCATTTTGAAGTTTACTCCTAACTTTTTTTAATCCATAGCTTTTGTGGACTGACGTCAGTTGACCTTTTCAGGACAGGCCTACAGGGCAACTAACCTTGCTTGATCATCAAAGCTGGCTAGGAAAGACCAGGCAATGCTGAAAGCAGGCTTAAATAATCCCTGTGGAAAGAGAACTGCAGGAAAGAGTCTGGCTCTCTCTGTCCAGTTCTGGAACAAACAAGGGCACAAGGTTCAACACAGAAAAGCTGTTGTAGCATATCCTGGTCATGGAAATAGGTTTTATTTGTAGTTTCTTGTCTGAATAAAACAAAAATATATTTAGAGATAAATTTACATGGATATTATTGCTAGTTATTTCTCGGACCTGAAATTTATTTCTTCACTCTGAGTGAGGAAGGGTTTCTGTATAATATGCTTTTATTGTACAAGAAAAATGTATTTTCAGCTGTAAATTGCTTGCTAGCCTAGAAGTTATGATTTAAGGAGCATACATAGAATTGTCTGAGTCATCAAAATATAACTGAAGAATTATTACCATAATTTCTGGAGAATTATGAAAGACATTATTGCAGTTATCAGAAAATCTGCTAAGCTTTTCATTTCGTTGAAAAAGAATGGCAGTTATTAAGTTTCTGTGGATAAAAGATCCATTTCAGTGGGCATATAGCTGCATAAACTCTTTCAAATATATTAACTGCTCTGTTGATTCATACTGTTGGAACTATTTTTGAATACATCTGAATCAAAACCAAAACATCATCAAACCTTCAGCAGTGGATATATAATATTTTGAGACAGACATCTATGAATGGTGAACAAATAAACACTATCTCAGTTACGTTTGAAATTTCTCCCTATGAAAGAAATAAGTGTAATTGTCATCATAGATGGGAAATAACAGAGTGGCACAGAAATAAAGCCATGAGACCACTAATGGATCCCATTTCCTTACCACTGACATTGTTGTCATATTAAATTAATGACTAGACAAAGTATTGCCTTCTTACTTATGCATTTATATGCCATAAATATTTTACAATGAGTACTTATACGTAGATCACACAATAAAATGTTCACAATATTTTTGCCACATCTGCTGTTGCCAAAAATTTCTGCTTGAAAAATGGAAAGACATTCACATACAGAAACAAATTTTCTAGAGGATATTAAACTAAAAAAAAAAAAGAAAAAAATGGGGAGAGAAAAGGCCCTAGGAATTACTTACTATCTATGGCAAAACATTAAGGATTTATGTGACACTTCATTTTACAGGCATTTTCAAGTTCTGCGGGAGAGTTAAACATTGTAATAGTCAGTTGCTGTTTAGGCAATGGTTCTGGTATTAGTAGACCACATTTTTTAAAAAGTGACTCAGCTTATTCTTACTGTGGATTCAGTTTTCAATTAGGAAAGACTACAATAGAGAATTAATATGCAGGAAAAATAGATGTTTGAGTAGGCTTTAGTCTTAAGAATCCTGCTGTCATCAGCCAGGTTTTTTTTAACTGTTTGCCAAGCTCCTAATTTTGCTACATGGATTTTAACAGCTTTGCTGTCATGCATATCCCAGTTTTCATAGAACACATTTTGTTTGGCACTGTCATCCTTATTGCATGTATTCCTAAACTAACAACAATGCAAGCAGAAATTTAAGCCTGTCCTGACAAATGTGAGAGAGCTTCTGGCACTGCTGTGTCCGTTGTCTGCGATAATTCTGACAGATCACAGAGCTCAGACACTGCATCATACACGCTTAAATTATGAAAAAATTCCGCTGATGTAAGGATAATCCTAAATCCAGAATATCTGGTGCAACCCTTGGCGTCTATGCCTGGTCCATGGAAGGATTCAGTGATGGGCCAAAAGGGCTCTAAATTAATTCCAGACCACCTTGATATAACACTGCCTTGAATGTAGTGAGTGGGTATCTAAAAACCTCTGCATTAGTTGTAAATGTATCACTATAGAGTCACACTGTGGAGTCACACATCTGCACGTCTGGCTTTGATTTTAAGAAGTATATATCAAATAAAATTGTGACTATGGGTGTCTCATTCACCACAGATTCCATGGCATGAAAGTATTTTTAAGCTGTGTTTATCACATCATTAAGCAAATGGGAATAATAATTATTCAGACAAAAGTTGTTGTCAAATGGCAGGTTTCATACTTGGAGCAGGGAAATTAAATAGAAAAATATAATTTAAAAAAATAGACTGTGAAACCAGAAGATTATTCCTGCATTAATATAGACCCTTTCAACTATGTTATAATACTTAATAAACATAGGAAGATATTTTCCAGGTTGGAAATTGAATACGTGCCTTAGGATTTTGAAGGGACCAGTGGTAGAAGCTATCAATTTTTTGTTATGCAATTTGAAATGCATTATGGCAATACAATTACCAGAAAGTCCTGGACACCTTCTTGCCTCACAGTAAGCAGTGAATATGAGTGGATTTGTATTTCTTTTTGTATTGCACAAAATCACATGAGTGAAAATCACAAAATAAACTCCTTTCAAACAAAATGCTCCTTTTATCAAATTCTGTATTCTCACTATTACCTTTACACAATACTCAGTACATGTTATTTAGATTAGTTTCAGACAAAATAGTCTTCTTACCAGTAAAGCAAAACATTAAGTTAATTTGTTTAGGATCTTATCCAGAAAATCACTTATACAGTGTAATTTAAAGTGTTCCCTGGTGCTGCTTCCCTATCAATAATTACCAAGTTTCACCCGGATATGTAGCTTGCCCTTTCATACTGTAGCTTTCTACTAAAGTGACATCAGTATGTATTTCTAATGCAAATCAGACTCATGAAACATTTCTTCAGAATATACTCAACCTGAATTTTAAAATCTGGTTTCGGAGTTACACACTTTACAGTGTTACCAATGGTGTTTTTTTGACTGACTTACTTCAGTATAGCCACAGTTTTACTTAAATCTTGAACATGTAGCCAGTACTGCCAAATTTAAATCAAATTAAGAGAGTATATAAAATACATTTTATTTCTGCTTTTATTGATAGTTGACAGTTATGAGATTAAATCTCCAAATTCAGTGTCATAACATTTGCCTGGTGAGTTTAAAGGATTAATCTAGATACTGAATATCACCCTCCAACAACATATTTGTGAATGGTCTTCTGGGTTTTGGCCTAAATCAGACTAGCCTCAAAGAAGGAAAGAAATTTAAAAATATGTCAGGAATTGACACTACAACAACTTCATTATGCACAAATTTTATTTTTACAAAGTTTTTTAAAACACAGCATTGTGCAACTGTAGTATACCAGTAAAATGACAGCAGTACTTCATTCTAAGGAGGGGTTTACCTCTCCTTTAGCAGACTTCTGAGCATCATTTAAAAATTGACCAACTTTTTCTGGTTTCTAGCCAGGGATGAACTCACTATACACTCACTTCTGCAAAGTGAAGCGAATGTGAATTTCAGAGAAAGTTTCTCAGCTCAGGAAATGCCATTTCTTAATCTGCACTGCTGCATAAGCATCGTCACTGTTTTAAGGTCTTTTCTTGAAATAGTTGATAACTTTTTAATTTAATCATATATCTATGTTTGCATGTGTTCTTCCATACTTTTTCTTTCTTAATGCATACTCTTCCAAGATTAGGCTGGATTATGAAGGATCTGTGATGAATATTCACAAGTACTCCAAAGCTCAAGTGACATTTCTGACCACTCCAAAGTGTTGAGAGACAGAGGAAACAACTATAATATTCAGAACCTACTTGAAAACTAGCAGATAAAGGAGAAAAATATATTAACAAACCCTTCAAGATACAATTACTATTGTAGCAGCAAAACCAAGGAAGGTACTAGCCTGGAAGTGCAGAGTTGAAAGAACAGTCAAATTGAGTGAGCTGATAGAGGAATCCAGCACCATCCAGGAAATAAAGCAGAATTCCTGACAACGAGAACAAGGAAAAGAAAATAGTCTTTCCTGTATGTCACGTGGAAAATTAAGTCCACTTGGCCAAATACATTTGGATTTTACTTATTCTTCTTTTAATTACGATATTTCTCTGAAGGGGAAAAAAAAACCACTCTGGGAAGTAAAAAAAAAAAAAAAAGACATGAATGCATTTGTCTCCTTTAACAACTGATTACAAGAGTCTGGAAGCCACTTTGGAGTAAAGAGACTGGCATTTCCTATTCACATCCATGGGAAGAATACGTCTTGGTTAACCACATTCCTGTAGAAAAGTCTCAAGAACATTGGCATGGGCTTCCTGCATGTGATATGGGTGCTTGACTGACCTAATCTGTTTTCCAGCTCATTCAAGAACCCAGGCAGATTGCTAGCAAATGTGTCTGATACCTGATATATTTACTTCTGGAGAGGACAGCATACCTTCTTTCCATCTCAAGTCTCTCAGGCACAACTTCTAGCCAAGAAAGCAAGTGTCTGCTACAAAGACCAGGGAGAATGGGTAATTAGAAGAACATTCCAATAATAAAGTTCCCCAGACTCATCCATGAAGTCTATACTTTAAAAAAAGGGCAAAACTTGACTAAACAACCAAATAGAAGAGTTAGTTATTTCCTACCACTTCTGCTTACTTCCGGTAGGATGTTCCAGAACACGAGTATCCTTTGGAAAGGATACTCAAGAATTTCTTTTTTTATAATGGCTTTATTCTCCATTGAAACACAGAGCCAAAAAAATTGCCTAACAAATACGGGGAAGGTGAAAGCACAGACTGCTGTCCCTGCTGTGTCAAGTGAGGCTTGCAGGATTGTTCTAGATGATATATGACCCTCAATAATTGGAGTGTCAAACTTCTGGCAAAAATCTTTAGACAGTAATCTGATAAAGGTCACCAGATGGTCAAAGATCGCGTGGATATAGTCTGAGAAGCACACAAGGTAGTTCCAAATGTGGAACTGAAATGAGGCTGAAGAGTCCAGTCTTTTATGGATCACAAATAACTCCTGAGTTTTTAGAGAAGTAGCCTTGGAAAGAGCTTATGATACACTGAGGGGAGCTGAAGATGTTGATCACAGGGAGGTCTTTTCCTTAAAAGCACAAGATAACACGGCAGTAGCCTGTGTTAGGGCTCTCTGAAAAACAGGTGGGGTGATATTGCAGGTCTGACAAGCTCCAATTGCCACAATGGCCATGGAGCTGACACACTACTAAGGTCTCATTCAGGAGTCAGAGGGTCCCAGTTATGGGGTTTTGCTTTTTCCCATTCTGAATGAAACAGAATGCTCAGAAGCAATTCTTTAGTTGTGTTGGTGGGATGATAAAGTATTTTAATATTTGGTCCTGAAGAACCCAAAAACCTAATTAATGAATGCTCCTGATGCTAGTGCTAATGATCTCAATGAGTATAAAGAGAAAGTTGCCAAGGAATATTGGCTATCAGTGTAAAGGAAATGATTATCTGAGATTAGGAAATAGTTGCCAAGATCAATACACCTCTCAAGACCCCAGACCAGAACCCAAATAAAGTTAAAAATGCCAACAGTAGCCAAAACCGTCTTAGCTGTAAGAAAACTGGAAAAGTTTCCAGGTTGGGAGCCAACATTCCACAGTACATGAAATGAGGAATTATTTTGATTCAGTGGATATTTAAGAGTAATTTGTGGAAATAGGTGTGTGCTTATTGACCGATTGTCATTATGCAGGATGCTGATACTCGTGTGCTCTCCTGCTGCCATCAGTAATGTTGTCTGGCCTGGAGCACTGGTACAGATAAGGCCCTCAGGGTGAACAGGAACAGACAAGCTGATAAAAAGAATATGGAATCTTTGCCTTATTCAAACAAAGTGTCTTTACCTTACTCTTAATCATCAAGAAAGCTTTTTAAGAAGTAAGCTCCTTAAGTCCTGTAACCTATCTGTATGGAAAAACGAGGTGAAAAGTGGGGGGGATAAGGTGGGGAAGGAGGAAAACACAGATGGCAGATTTCTTATCAGAAGAAAGAGCTTTTGACTCTTGGAACATATTGTTTGCATTCCATATCTAAAAATTTTACATTTGTATTTGTGAACTATTCCTGGTGATTAAGCAATTAACAATACATGGCAAGTACCCTGTTCTACTGGTCAAGGTTCACATAAGTTAAACTTCTGCAGGTCATTTTGTCACTTAATACAAACTTTTCAAGTAACTTGAAAAGCTTGACCTGACTTCACAAACATCTTCTAAACCATCATGTCCATTTATAAAAATAGTTTATCCATGTTTCAGGTTAATAGAAACCAAACCCAAATGCGCTTGTGGATACTGCTGTGGCAACTGGAACCTTATTTGCTTACATGTAGTAATCTATTATATACTCTTTTCACTTATGTCCCAAATCAATATATTCCTGTATCTACCATAAAAACAAAGGCTTTTAGCTATACCTCTCAGAAGCATGATGATAGATAATTATTGCCTAAAGCCTGAGTATAAAAAATATATAACTAAGCAGTAGTCCTGCCTATCGTCTCTAAGGCCTTTTTTACTTTGCTAGGCAGTAAAGAATCAGGCTTCTTAGCTCAAAAGCTGAAACTTACTTAGTTATTTTAATTGACATACCAGATTAATATGTTTTACAGCAATACAACATTTTTCTGTCAGAAATATGCTAATTTCACCATTAAATCAGATACAGACCTATTTGTGTAGGGGACCTGGCTGGGGAGGTAGCTAAATAGGATACATCTCAGGATTTCAATTAACACTGTAACTGTCTCATGTACCTTTTAACAACTCCTAAACTTCTGAGTCTGGAAAATTGTTATCTTTTCTTCTTCTAATATATCAGAAAGCATTGGAAATTTAGCTAAACTTTTCCTTAAAACCAGAATGCTGTTTTCCTTCTCCCCTCCACTCCTTTCAGAACTCACATAAAAATGCATCAGTCATGGAAAGGGGACATGGTAATAGCTACAAGCAAAACTCAATTTATGTGTAGCTAATGTATTCCTCACTTTCAGCATTAAAGAAAGCAATTATGCCAAGTATGTAATATTTTAATGATCAGGACTACTTAAACAACTTCACAGTAAGAAACCAAGGCCAAAACTGAAGATCATAAAATCTTGTTTGGACCCAAACCTTAACAGTACCACCTGACATGTGATGTTCACTTTTTACTATAAAAGTGCCTCAGAATTAACAGCAGCAATTTGACTATATGATGTAAGCAACTTCAACTAAAGTGTGTCACTCAGCTGCTTTGATATCTGGGTAACCTCCTGGTACACAGCTTTTTTGTAATTTTCAGACATCATATAATGAAGGTGGTGTGTAGTATTTTAAATATTTAAAGATTGCATACATCTAGGAGACCTACATTTAGGAAACTGCTACATTTCAATAAGCCCTACAATAATTAAGTACTAAATACCAAAGTGGCTAGGAATCACAAACTTTCAAACTGTTACCAAGCACACACTGGTACTAAGCAGTTATTATTACGTATTTTAGAGTCTTTGTAACTAACAGCACTGACAGAGAAACAGATTATAAACCAGCAACTTTTACGAATCAGTAAGTAAACAATAATAATACATGTATGTATTCATTTCATACATACATGAAATGAAGGTTCATGTTCACTTCATTTACTAATTTTATTGTTTGTTCACTATGCTTTTCTCTCTAGCAGTATATTGGCATAATACAATATTAGTGTTTAATAAACATTCTAATTGTAGTAAATATGACATTTTTAATGTAGCAGTAAAAATACTCAAGTAAACACAGCACTGCAGTTTGTTGGAGGTCAGTGCTAGTGAATACTGTATCAGTGAAATTTACTATGCAATGTCTATTGCTCTGGAAAAAATATTTTAATGTTGACTAAATAAAAACCTCTGTAACTCATTTCATGGTCAGTGTTGTGCTAGTAGTTCTAAGAAAATAAGATATATGTGTTTCATGTAACTTGCAATTGATATAGTATTTTTTCCAAATGTAAATAAAATTCCATCAAGTTTGAAATAGACAGATTTTCAGGTTACAAAAAACCACTGAGATAGTTTTTTCCATGCTTTCATAAAATCTTATATAATCACAGAATCAATTAGATTGGAAAGGACCTCTGAGACTTTGAAGTCCAACCTTTGACTGATAACCACCTAGTCAACCAGACCATGGCACTGAGTGTCACACCCAATCATTTCTTGAACACCTCCAAGGATGGTGACTCCACCACCTCCCTGGACAGCCTGTTGCAATGTTTAACAGCCCTTTCAGTGAGGAAATTCTTCCTGATGTCCAACCTGAACCTCCTCTGGTACAGTTTTAAGACTGTGTCCTCTCACCCTGTCACTGGTTGCCTGGGAGAAGAGGCTGATCCCCACCTGGCTACAACCTCCTTTCAGTGAGTTGTAGAAAGGGATTAGGTCACTCATAATTTAACAATCACAAGAGGAAACATTATGGAATGGCGTAAATGGTATTGCGAGCACATGACAAACAGGAACTCAGTTAATGATGTAAACTGAAACACGGTTCTTGGCTCATACAGTGTTTGAGTTTCTTAAATTAAGCATCAGTCATTGCTAGCTCATTGCTACTAATTGAGCATAATTGAGCAAAGATATCATAATGTCAACTTCTGGGTTTCCCTAATCAGCTCTGGTAAAAACCTATTGCTGTGTCCAGTTTGATTCCTTTCAAGGACCTTTCCTAGAAGGCTGTTGTAAATTCAAATACAAAAACTCCAAAGCAATGGAAGAACCCTTCTAAATGTGGTGCTTTTGCTACTGCAGGTCAATTGTTATTCTTTCATTGCAAGAAAGATCCAGCAGGTGCACATGGCTGATTGTTTCTACATCATTACTTTGTACATCAGCATGATGGGCTCATTTTAACCATAAATAAGCACATAAAATTTAATCAGCAGGAGTTAATAACTTGCGTTATCTAGATTTAGAATTGTAAAATTTCCATATCATACCCTCATTTTTACTTATGTAGTCAGTTCAGACATGTCGTTAAAAATTTTCTAAAAAATCCTACTTATTAAAAATATCACCTGACAAAAATCCACATCTTGGAAATATTTAAACACACTGGACTTGGATTTCCACATCCAAGTCTTCCTTCTTCTCTTACTGTAACATCATGCATTAGGGTGATAAACACTAGTTTTGAGCACAAAAATAGCCGAGTTAAATGATCCAGTCACTTACTCGTTACTTGATCTTGTGACACTGCTTTACCTCCATTTATTTGCCTTTGACAACTAAATACACTGGGATTATTTACAAACATTGAGAGTTGTATCATTTTGCTGTATAGAGGTGACAAAAGCAGCAACGCTATGAGAATTACTAAAATAGTTCACTCAGTGCACAGCTTCTCGTGTAGTAAATTCTGAGTTGTCTTAATGGGTACTGCTTTCAAGAAACTGGGGTTCACAGAATTGAAAGGGAACCACAAGGATCAAAGTCCAGCTCCTGGCCCTGCACAGGACACCCCAAGAGTCACACCAAGAGCATTGTCCAAATGCTTCTTGAGCTCTGCCAGCCTTGGTTCTGTGACCACTGCCCTGGGGAGCCTGTTCCAGTGCCCAGCCACCCTCTGGGTGAGGAACCTTTTCCTGATATCCAACCTAAACCTCCCCTGGCACAGCTTTGTGAATGAATGGCCAACAGGAGCTTCAGCTAAGATGCTTGGAGCAGGCTGGCAAATTACTGCAATTGTACACAGTACTGATTACAAATGCTAAGCAATCCTATTGCATTATATGAGGAACGAAAGTGACTTTTAGCTACAAAAGTAGACTTAAATAGGAAAGATTATTGAGCCAAGTTGTTTGAAACTGGAACACTTTCACTGTGTGTGATGGCTTCCTGAACAACATAGAAGGCTCAGGTTATGTGTGATAAACAACTTGGTCTTGACAAGTAATAAAAATAAAATTAACCTAAGAAATGCAAGTGCCGTGCTTAGGTTTTAGAGGACAGACATAAACCACATAAATTTACCATTTTAAAAGCAGACAATTTCTGTCTCCTACCACAATTTATTCCTGTCTGCTTTTTTACTCAGATGAATTCCTTCTGTGATTAGAATGACAAAATACTTCCACATTAATGAGCTAATTAACTTAATTGCATAATTTTGCTGTTTTTTTAATCTCATGTGGAATCTCTAGCAGATATAATTACTAAGTCACAATTACAGGATTCTGTTACATTTGTTCTTCTTTGGAATATGTTTTGTTCTGGAGATTTGCTTACACAGGCTGTCTTGTTAGACCTTTGTTGCTTTGATTGCTAAAAAAGTATTAATCTCCAAACAATAGAGAAGACCAGAAGGCTTAAGAGTCCGTGTTTTTTTTTTCATTCAACAGGTAAGATACTGTACATATTTCCACTATTATTCAGACATCTGCAGCCTGATACTTCAAGTTAAAATTCCAGTTTTATTGAACTGTGAACAAAACAATTCGTGACTACATTTGTACTATTTTCTTCAAGGTCCAAGCTTGTCCAGTACTTACTATAAGAAAGCATTAAAGTCTGATGAATTTCTAAACACATTAAGGCCTGTAAGATTTTCATGCACAAAACTGAATGGAATAATACAGCCAAGCAAAACAGCTGAGATGATACCCAAGCATGTGCTGAAACAGGCCAGACCCTGAAGAGGTATAATTCAGCAAATTTCTTTACTGGGTTATTTTATGCCTGCTGACAATATAATGCAATTTTAGCAATTTAACAGAATTTAAATGAATGTTAATTAACAAGGACCTGTCTTACTGATTTAAGGTCAATAAAATGGGTATCTGAAAGACCTAGCAATGAGGGAAGCTCACTGAAAGACTCAGCTCATTTTTTTCTCCCCTCTCCCTCCCAGTAAATGACCTGATTCAGACTGATTTTGATCTTTTCCAGAATATATTTATACATCTGATGCTCATGCATTAAGTCAGACCTCTCTGAAAAATCAAACCAGTTCCCTAGTTAGATTTAATCTTTAGCTCTATTAATAAGCAGAGTCCATAAAATGCCTCTATTTCAATTCAAGACAGAAATTTCAATTAGCAAGTTAAGGACTGAATTGACATTGAAATATTAGCATGTGTTCTTAAGTTTAATGCTATCTCACTGAAGGTGCAGGCTTTATAATAAAACATGATTCAGCATAAAATAAACTTTTTATAGAAATGCTACATATGAAGAAAGTCAGCTTCTGTTTTATTATTAACCTCCAATTTAACTTATAATATAGAATGACAAATTGTACTTGAATAATCAGGTGAAAAAGTGAAATCTGGCAATATTTGATGAATTCCCACATTTTTATTGTTAAGTCCCCCAAATTATACCACTATTTTTTAAATAAGCTCATGTAAAAAAAAATTAGTATCATATATAATGACACAATTCTCAAGTATCTTAAAGCCAGAACTTTGACAGCTATTTGTTGAATGCGATAGCCCATTATCTTTACTTTTACTAGGATACAGACATCCAAATTCATGGTGCCTTGGAAAAAAAAATTGCCAAAGAGATCTGAATTTGTTTATATGTGTAATTTCTGAAAAACTTTTCAAATTTTTTTTTAATTTATACATTATATATCACATCAAAATGATGTTTTAAAAAGTTCATGCAAATCCATGAAAACTTTCCAGAAAGCCAATGTGAAGTGTTAAGGAACATGCAGACTATATGTGGTCTAACTGCTGAAATCACATCAGCATCAATAGATTCTGTTTGTAAAACATTACAAAATAATAATTGACACTTTCATGTTCAAAGTGAGAGCCTGGGTATGACCAAACACATTTCAGCTGTAGGGGTGCACATCATTACGTGCTTATCTGGAGTTGCATATGTTGGTCTATTTCCAAAGAGGCACAGTTTGTTCAGATGAGGAGGATGATCCCTTAGATTTAAAAAATAAAATAGTGGAAGCATCTGGATATAGTACCAAAAACCAACATGCTGCTGCTTCTTTTCATAAAAATAACAATATGGGCACAGGAAAGATTTTTGGCCTTTAGTTTTTAAAGAGAATTAGTGTTTAATTAACTTGATACAATATTTCTGCTATTCACTGATAGTTTGTCAAAAATCATCTCATGGACATTTTCCTTCACCAGAAATGGGAAATCTCATCTAACAATTACCTTCCACAGCAACTCCATCTTTCCAGTGCTATTGCCCATGATTTTTAAACGGAAAAGTACTATATCCATTAAAGACACCTTATCATGCAAGAAACAACTTACTTTTCATTACTCCTTCCCAGTTTTCTTTCCCATGGGCCTGTTTTTTGACAAATTCAAGCAGAAGATGTAATTTGTAGTAACTTGGTCATTGCTGCCACATGATGAAGATCAAAATGTTGTAACTTCGAAAGTATCTGCTTTGCTTAATGTGGAGTGCAACTGAATCTCTCTTTGCCACCCTTAGACACGATAAACAGATTAACAACACCTAATTGCAAAAATACTGACACGGTGCATAGTAAATACACTTGCACAAGAAGCCTTTTCCACCAGTATATTTTTAATTCCTCCAGTGACTGCATTTTGCCATCTCCTTCAGGAGCTTTTTTCCACTATGTCTGGTTGCCTACAAACCACCACAGCTCTCTTCCAGTCTTCAGCACTGCAGACATACAAATGCCTTAGCAGCTGATATAGGCTGCATTTAAAAGAGATCACATAGCACATGGAAAAGCAGGAGATGATCCAAGCAGCTCCAGTTGCTGGCTGCAGCACATGTCCCTACAGAGTAACCGCAGTGATTGCCACCACATGAACTTAGAAAGATAAGGCACAATGTTGGTGTTTCTCCCAACAGTCATCTTTGGTCAAAACTTTTGATTTCCCTAAGTGAGCCACACTTGCATGGGTTTTCTGAAGGCATAATACTGCTTTAGTTTGTTGTTTGCTTGGGGTGTTTTTGCTAACTGGTTATGTTGTAATAATGCCATTTCTTTATTTATTCAAGTATCTGATGCACAACTGATAAAAAAGTTGAGGTACACACAGAAAATTACTGCTTGTGTAATCCTAACTGTCTTTAAATTAATTGACATATTAATTTCTCAAACTCTAGTATTCAAAGAAAAGCTTATTCAAAACGTGGTATTTGGCCATCAAATTTCTAATGGATATGAGTGAAGGAAAAGCAGCAAAAGCAGTAACTTATGAACTCAGAGCTTGTACACAAAATAAGTCCTCTCTTCCCACCTTTTTTTTCCTATGCTCTACACTTCACCAATAGTCAGGTAGAAGAATATTCTTCCCTGAACAAGGCATCAATTTACTGATTCTTCAATCATACACAAGACTTTCTACACAAATGATCCCAGATTATGATGAGAAAGCCAAAAAAGCCAAAAGAGGCTCTAGAAAGCACTGATGTGTCTCATAATTTCCCGGAGTGTTACTCTGTGAAAGTTTCCAAATTAGGTACCAAATTGATAATTTCTTTCCCCATGAAAAAAAAGGCAAGGACTACAGTCAGGGCATGTTTATACACAAAACTAGTTAGATCTGATTGTTACTAACTTGGTGCATAACAGCATGAAATGCTTGAAGAGAAACTTTAAAGAGGACTTCCTAGAATTTAAGTAACACTTCCGTGCTGACACAGAAGAAAGCAGAAGAAGGTTTTATGAAATGAAGAGTTGGGCAACTCTGTCCAAAGTTATTAAAAAGATGCAAAAGTTTTCCACGTGGTGAGAAACTGTTTGGAATGGCAGCACTACATTAGGAAGGATAATCGAATCTCTGTATTTCATGTGTCTGACGAGCAGGAGAAAAAAAAAGGCACTTTGAGGAGAAAACAACAGCAATTTTTAACAGAGCTGAATCCTGTGTGTACCAAGATTAAGGAACATTGGCAAAAAATAAATAAAATTGGGCAATACAAACAGAAGGAAATTATTAAGATTTAGAAATATTAAAATGGATGTGGTAATATTTAGACAGGTTCTGGAAGTGTGGGTCAAAAGAAATATGCTGAAGAGGATGCCAAGATTACAGCCTTCAGTGAAGAGAGTCATGGTTATGTTATCTGTTCTTTCTAGTTATTCCATACTAGAGCAGAGAATGAATAATGCAAAAATAAGTCAGTATTTTGAAATATAGACAAATTTTCGTTTAGAAATTACAGAATAGAGACTGAAGAGATTTGTTTGTGTATGGAGGCGATAATATCATTAGGCACTACACACAGATGCAGGTATTCTATCATATGGTACCTTAAGTACCAACCAGTTCCAGCAGCGGCAGGAGGTCCAGCAGGGCCAAGGGCTGGGCCCTGCCCTTTGGCCACAAGAACCCCCTGCAGCTCCAGACCACTCCATCCTTCCTGCAGGGCTCTGTGTGTGGCTCCAGCTCCCTCCTGTGCCAGGGGCATCTGCTCCAGCCGGTGCTGCCACCAAGGCTTGGGGCACATCCTTGCCACTGCTGGGCAACCTCAAGCAGGGCTCCACTTCACTGAGCACCATTGCTATCTCTGGGTGAGGACTGATTTCCAACTCCCAAGATCTCTGGGAAATTAAAGAATAAGCATAAGCAACCCCTTGGAATGGCCAGAAAGTTGAGCAGCACCCACGGGCACAGCCTCTTCACCTGCCTACAGGGACCTTAATGACGAGGCAGTGCCAGCCTTCTCAGACATGGGCAAGGACAAGAGAGAGCAGATGCCAACAAGGATTTTAAGTTGCTCCAAGGGACATTTGGGTTGGACATTAGGAAGAACTTTTCCCCAGAGAGGGGTGGTAGACATTGGAATGGGCTGCCCAGTGTGGTAGTGGAGTCCCCACTGTGGGAGGTGTTCGAGGAAAGTGTGAGTGTGGCACTCATTGCTCTGCTGGAATTTCACTGTGTGGGGATGGGTGCCAGGTTGGACTCAAGGATCTCACAGGGCTCTTGCGAGCCAATTGATTTGGTGATTCTGTGGCATCGCAGCCTCTGGGGCCAGTGCGGTGACTGGGGACTGTCCAGAGCGTGAGCAGAAGTCAGCACGGACAGATGGCCAGAGCGTGTGCTGAGGTGGCAGCTCGACCCACAGCAGCACCATGGCTGGCCACGGCTCCTCATGGTTTCTGCATGTCTACGTGCTCCCAATGCTGGTCCATCCCCTCAGCCCTTCCAGCCGTCCCGAGGGGGACATGGGCACCACGGGCGAGTCTACCAAGGACATGAAGCAGCAGGACATGGCTGCTGAGATGACCCCCTTGTGGATCATGGTTGCAGTTTCTTTGGCTGGCTTAATCCTGGAGCTGCTGCTGACGGGAACTGTCCTCAGATGGTGCCTTGGCAGAAGGCTCTGGAGATGCTGGGAAGAGGTGAGGGAGGTGGGTCAGGCAGGTGGGATGGGGGCAGGGGCTGGGATGAAACAAGGCCTTGATGGCCTGTGATGGCGTGAGAGCTGTCATGGGGGAGAAAACTGGGCAGATCCCAAGGGCCCTGGGCCTCTTGGGCAGCACTTTGCCCAAGGCCCCGAGGCAGAGCAGGGAGGATCAGGCCCAGGGAGGGTAATGGGCCCAGCAGCTGATCCCTGGTGACACAAGGCTGAGCCGGCTGGGAGCCCTCTTCCTGCAGCCTCTGCCTGGGGCAGCCCAGCCAGGCCAGAGTCTATCCCGGGATGTCCAAAGGCATCCCAAGAGAGCTCAGCCCCACTCACTCCCTGTGCTGTGTCTTGCAGGAGAAGTGCTAGAGCCCCATGGTCTCTGCAGGGCCGTGCTGCTGCCAGGATGTGGCTGCTGCAGCTGCTGGGGCACAACCGTGCCCTGATGCTGCTGTGCCTGTGCCACAGCTCTGTGCAGAGGCCCAGGCAGAGGAGAGCAGCAAAAAGGGGCATTTGGAAGAGAAGGAGACTGCATTTCTCCCCTCAGCTCTGAACTCCCCAGCTCCAGCTCGCCTCTCAGCTGACAGAGAGAGATGTGACACCTGTGCTCAGCCCGGGCACTGAGACATCCCCCACCACAGGTTTTAGTGAAGATCCTGTTTGATAGCCATAGGTTCCCAGCAATCTTTTTCCCAAGATGATGAAGATTTTCATAATGCTCAAGTTCCAGAAAGTTTACAGTTCTTAGGCATAAGGTTCTTCTCCCTGTAGTCTTCCAACCCCCTAGTTTTAGATTTTTTTGCGTAGTTCAGTTAAATAAGATTCACCTTTTCTACACATTGCTGTGTTATTTTTTTGATATTTCATTTGAGAGGGGACACAGCAGTTGATGGGTTTGCACGGGAGCTCCAGCCCAGGTGGAATGGAGAGCCTGAGCATAACAGCGGAGTTTGAGAGAGTATTGAGGGCAGCTGGAAAGAAGATGGTGGGCAATATTCTCCTGCCTCCATTTTCCAAAGAAGTTTTGCTGGGATCCCTGTCTGCCCTGTGCCAGGCACCCCAAAAGTGCAGCGAGATGTATGGGTGGCTGCAGAACATGCTTGCAGGACCCTTGGGCACCAGGAAAACGGCAGGAACATCCCTGGGGTGCTGCGAGAATCACACATAGGGCCCATCCCTGGGGACCAGGCAAGGACTGCAATCAGGCAGCCAAATGCACGCAGGAGCTTCCCCGCCTCTGCCAGGGAGCAGGGCAGCTAGGGCCAGTCCTTTTTCATATATTTGGGGTTTTTTTTGTATTTATTTCTTTCTATTTATCATGTTGACCTTCAGAATGGCATTAGAAATCATTTTCCTTCAAAAAAACCCTCTGACTTATTTTGGTTGTAGGAATTAACCATGCGTACTCTCTTATTAAATGTCTTCCCTCTGATTCATTCTGCATTTTGCTCCTTTACACCACCATCAAGCAATAAAATAAAATAAAGAAAGAAAAATAAAGAAAACAAAGGTCCTTCACTGGAAGCAGGAGTATCTTGCTGTTTTCTGTGGAATGCTAACTTTGATGGTTAACACATTCATACAAATCCAATAGGAATAAAGACTACAAATCAGCTTCACAATTTCAAAAGCTACTCCCTCAACTCCTACACCTCAATTTCATTATTGGCAAGGTTCTGAAGTGATACCAAACCAGCACAAAAAACAAATGGAAGAAGAGAATCAGCAGTTGACACCACCTGCTGAACTACATTTTAAATCTAGTTTTAAGGTCTCTAGGAGCAAGTTTGAGTGTGTAAATGGAGATTCACACAGAAGTGCTACCAGCTGGTAGTTTGGGTATTTCATCTGAGTTTCCTTTTTATTTTTAGTCTTTCACCAACTTAAGAAAAAAACAAACAAAAGTGATTTTTAGGCAGAGAAAACACATGGTCGGTTTTTAAGAAGCATTTTATTCTGTGTGTATAATAACCTACTGGGAAAAATGAGAGCTTTTAGCAAAATGTCACTCTGCTGTTGCAGTTGTTCTACTACTGTGATGAATAACAGGCAAGTCTGTAAGACTCCTGTAGTTCATCCTGTGAGAGGGTCATTGAGCACTTATCACTGTAAGGATCACTGGGAATAATGACGGTGGAAAATGTGGAGGTAGCTGAATAAATAAATTCTTGCCATTTCCTTAGCCAGAAAAAAACCCCTCAAAACAAAGCTATAAAAATAGTTATCTTCTGAATTAGGAGAATTAGGAGAATTTAAATTAACTGTTTTATGACTGCTTTTGGTTCATATTCTTATGTTAAATATAATTTCTATATGAAATATTCATCATTATTATGTTTTTCAGAGGTGAATTACAAAGTCATATACACCCATCTTCTCAAATCTGATTTTAAGTGGTTGCAAGTTTAATGACTTAGGAAACAAAAGGAACCCCCATGTGTCTCAGGATCAATAGAAACTAACCAGCAAAACTTGACAAAATATATTAAATTGTCAATAAAGTCAATAAATATTTTCCACTGTAGAGATAGATATCAGCTTATGAATTTTGCTAGTATAGATTTAGTGGAAAAAAAAAAAGGTCTTTATTGCCAAATCAGTTATGAGCTGTTCAACTCTACTGTCAGTACGCTGTGGATATAAACACCATGTTCTTCATGGTCTCATCCATGAAGAATTCCACTTTAAAGTTAGGTCTGGTTTTGAGTTTGACCAAACAAATGAAAATTCCCTATTAAAACACAGTGATGGCAGCAGGCTCAGTCTTTGCAGTGAAAGGCTGAGAACTGAGAACGAACAGTAGATTCTTGATCAGATCTCCCAGGTTGAGTATACATTGTTATCGTGGCGGCCTGGCCCTTGCTGGCAGCCAAACTTCCACCCAGACATTGGCTCATTCCCTCCTCTCAGGGGCACAAGGGAGAAAATAAGAAAAGCAGGAACAAGAAAGCTGCCTCAGCATAAAGTCAGGGAGGTCACTGATGAAACAGACTTGGAAAATCTTATTTATCACCATTTAAAATGAATATTTATTTATATTAGTATTTATTATTTTTAGATAGACAGCCAGCCAGCCTGACTCAGATCACTAAGCCACTGTCACGGGTTAACCCATGACAGCCTCCCACCTTGTTTCAGTAGTGAAACTCAAGGATGAAAAAAAAAATTACATTTGCCTGAAATAAATTTATTCACTCCAATTTTAATGAAACAGTATGTTTTTCTGTATTTGTTTAAGAAATTGCTAGTGAAAAGTTATTTCTTTATTCTAAAAATTATTCTGTTGCAAGGAACAATTTAGTTAATGCTCTTGTAATTTACAGTAGACACTAAAGTACTCAACCAAGTTTTCTTTATACTGAAATTCTTCATTGTTAGATTGGAAACTCCCCAAGACGGGGTCCTGTAATGTAATAGGAAGAGTGTTGTTAGGCAGCAGAGACATTACTAAAGACCAACTATACTCCCATTACATTTTGGAATGTATACATTTCTTCAGCACACATATCACTGAAATTAAAGCTAATTAATTAATGATAAATGATCTGAAAACAGATAAGGTGGTAAAGTACACTGTTAATACATAGTTACTGAGTGTAGTAAAGATAGAACTGACTGAGGGAATGTGCTTACAGCCTCACAATCCTGAGTTCATAGGCAGGTGAAATTTACTGTAGATAACTGCAATGTAAACACAGAAAAAAAATCCTAATCTTACCTATAAAATTATCTAGTGGATGTAGATGTTAACAATCAGAATGTAGAGCCTGAGATCTATATACTTAACGCTGTGAAAACAGTGTTCAACAGAACAACTTTCAACAATGCTTAGTTTATCTGCTGTCTCACTTCCCTAGCAAAGCAAAACAAATAAGAGACAGGAATTATAAGGAAAGAAACCATTATTCGGACTGTGCCTGTGTCTTGAATACCGGGTGTAACTCCTGGTCTCCTCTGCTCCAGAAGCATATAGTGGTTTTCAAAAAAAGAAAAAAAAAACAAAAAAAACCAGTAACATGAAAAGAGTCTGGAAAAAATATGCCCAAACTCTTTGACTGAGAAAATAAATACAAGACTAGGGAAGATATAAAATCACAAATTGAAGAGAGGAGGTGACTAGAGAGCGACTGTTCGTTGTTGCTGTCAAAATGAGAAGAATATTCATTAGACAGATAGGAAACTAAAAAAACCCCCAACATATTTCACACTTTCATAGTCAAGTTGCATTGAGTAAAGACCTTTTCTTCTACTACTCCGCAGATGATAAAAACCTGTGTGGACTTATAAAAAAAGACTGGACTGGCAAATTTCTGGATTGAAAACCTACTAAGAACTGTCAAGAATAAGACAGCACTTCTGATTCAGAAAGTGCTGAAGCCACAGATGGTTGCATTCATGGTATTTAGGGATCATATGACATTCTATCTCTGTGGTCTTCCTCAGGCACTTTCTAGTCTCCACTGCTACAGACAAATATACTCCAACGTATTTTAATGAAGACTACACCAGCTAATTATTTCTGGAATGCATTTATTTATAGCTGAATTCAAGGAAACAATAATAATAAAAAAAAGAATATGCATAATAGCAAGGTATATCTCAGCCTTGAAAGCATTTACAAGTACACTTGACTGTGGTCCAGTCAATATCACTAACATATGAATACAAGTAAATGTAAGAATATAATCCCAAGGGAACTTCACATTTTCCCTTTCCAAAAACTTTTTAGATCCAGTATGATGGCACAGAATCTTTAAGTGTACCAAGTCAGGACAAAAATTTTTTCTTTTTTTTTGGGAGAAGAGTCTAGGGGTATTTCTAACAGAGGAAGGTGTACCACAGTATTAAAATTCCACCAGATTGATCTGCCTTTTAAAAAATACATCATACTTAATTTCCCTCCTATGTGCAGGAGTTACACTATTTGCCACTGCTTACTGCATTTTCTGGCAGGAATCATGCTTGATGATTTCTGTTCAGGGCCAGCTTTCAGGCCTGTGTCCCGCAGCAGCACTTCCTGCCACCCTACATCTTCCCTAAACCAGCTGCTACTCGGGAAAAAAGCTGCTCAAAGAGAGGGAATCACAAGCAATGGCATCAAATAATTTCAAGAGTTCCTAGTTTCAATTAAAAAGCAAAAGGTGCAACTGCTGACTTACCCGAACTGATTTCTGAATCAGTGTAAGTAAAGCAGTGCAATATTATGTGGAAACATGGCTCAAAGGACCTTTGTTCTGAGTAACAAGGTAAACATGCACAATTATAATAAATTTCAGAAGTGCTTAGCAGTTACTTTTCCAGAAACAAACAAACAGAATGAATGAGCAAAGGCATTACTCAAAATCCCATTAGCTGCCTATTTTCCCTTACAGCAGTCTAAACACCTCCAACGGTCCGTTCCAAAATTATTATTTTGATCCATTCCAAAGGGATTAGCTGTGCAAATAAACCTGGTCGTGCAATGCGGTCTAGTCTGTAACTTAGTTAACAAGGGCTGGAAAAAAAAAAAAAGAAAGTAGATAATTACTCTAACCCATACTTACTTCTCGAGT